>CM076904.1:12488882-12519207 GCA_039519145.1 Kokia cookei | reverse complement strand
TTGTAACCTACTTCGTTCAGTTACATTGCTTTTGACAAGTTTGGAAGTTCGTCCAAACCAAAAGAGAAAAAATTCTTATGCAAATAAGTTTTTTATTCAAAGACCAAAAAGTTGTTTACAAAATGACAAACTATTTTGGACCAAATGATGCGATTTCTCGAGCACGGAATGCTCGGAAAAATTGCTCAAAGGAATGGATCGTTTTGAATACTTTAAGGAATCAAAGTTGTAAAAGAACTCGTAACATTTTGACAACCTCGTAAGTTCATCCAAGAACCAAAAGAGAAACAAGTCTTACTTAAATAAGTTTTTAATTTAAAAACCAAAAGTTGCTTACAAATGACAAACTATTTGGACCAAATGATGCGATTTCCCAAGCATGGAATGTTCGAAAAAAGGCTCGAATGAATGGATCGTCATGAATACTTGAAGGAACAAAAGTTATAAAATAACTCATAAAAGTTTGACAAGTTTGGAAGTTCGTCCAAACCAAAAGAGAAACAATTCTTATGCAAATAAGTTTTTTATTCAAAGACCAAAAAGTTGTTTACAAAATGACAAACTATTTTGGACCAAATGATGCGATTTCTCGAGCACGGAATGCTCGGAAAAATTGCTCAAAGGAATGGATCGTTTTGAATACTTTAAGGAATCGAAGTTGTAAAAGAACTCGTAACATTTTGACAAGCTCGTAAGTTCATCCAAGAACCAAAAGAGAAACAAGTCTCACTTAAATAAGTTTTTAATTTAAAAACCAAAAGTTGCTTACAAATGAAAAATTATTTGGAGCAAATGATGCGATTTCCCAAGCATGGAATGTTCGAAAAATGGCTCGAAGGAATGGATCGTCGTGACTACTTTAAGGAACCAAAGTTATAAAAGAACTCGTAAAAGTTTGACAAGTTTAGAAATTCGTCCAAGTACCAAAAAAGAAACAATCTGACGTAAATAAGTTTTAAATTTAAAGACCAAAAAGTTGTTTACAAAATGACAAACCATTTGGACCAAATGATGCGATTTCCTGAGCATGGAATGTTCGAAAAATGGCTCGAATGAATGGATCGTCATGAATACTTGAAGGAACAAAAGTTATAAAATAACTCATAAAAGTTTGACAAGTTTGGAAGTTCGTCCAAACCAAAAGAGAAAAAATTCTTATGCAAATAAGTTTTTTATTCAAAGACCAAAAAGTTGTTTACAAAATGACAAACTATTTTGGACCAAATGATGCGATTTCTCGAGCACGGAATGCTCGGAAAAATTGCTCAAAGGAATGGATCGTTTTGAATACTTTAAGGAATCAAAGTTGTAAAAGAACTCGTAACATTTTGACAACCTCGTAAGTTCATCCAAGAACCAAAAGAGAAACAAGTCTTACTTAAATAAGTTTTTAATTTAAAAACCAAAAGTTGCTTACAAATGACAAACTATTTGGACCAAATGATGCGATTTCCCAAGCATGGAATGTTCGAAAAATTACTCGAAGGAATGGATCGTCTTGAATACTTTAAGGAACCAAAGTTATAAAAGAAGTCGTAAAAGTTTCACAAGTTCATAACTTCGTCCAAGAACCAAAAGAGAAACAAACTGACGTAAATAAGTTTTAAATTTAAAGACCAAAAAGTTGTTTACAAAATGACAAACCATTTGGACCAAATGATGCGATTTCCTGAGCATGAAATGTTCGAAAAAAGGCTCGAATGAATGGATCGTCATGAATACTTGAAGGAACAAAAGTTATAAAATAACTCATAAAAGTTTGACAAGTTTGGGAGTTCGTCCAAACCAAAAGAGAAACAATTCTTATGCAAATAAGTTTTTTATTCAAAGACCAAAAAGTTGTTTACAAAATGACAAACTATTTTGGACCAAATGATGCGATTTCTCGAGCACGGAATGCTCGGAAAAATTGCTCAAAGGAATGGATCGTTTTGAATACTTTAAGGAATCGAAGTTGTAAAAGAACTCGTAACATTTTGTCAAGCTCGTAAGTTCATCCAAGAACCAAAAGAGAAACAAGTCTCACATAAATAAGTTTTTAATTTAAAAACCTAAAGTTGCATACAAATGACAAACTATTTGGACTAAATGACGCGATTTCCAAAGCATGGAATGTTCGAAAAATTACTCGAAGGAATGGATCATCTTGAAAACTTTAAGGAACCAAAGGTATAAAAGAACTTGTAAAAGTTTCACAAGTTCATAAGTTCGTCCAAGAACCAAAAGAGAAACAATCTGACGTAAATAAGTTTTAAATTCAAAGACCAAAAGTTGTTTACGAAATGACAAAGCATTTGGACCAAATGATACGATTTCCCGAGCATGGAATGTTCGAAAAATGGCTCGAAGGAATGGATCGTCGTGACTACTTTAAGGAACCAAAGTTATAAAAGAACTCGTAAAAGTTTGACAAGTTTGGAAATTCGTCCAATTACCAAAAAAGAAACAATCTGATGTAAATAAGTTTTAAATTTAAAGACCAAAAAGTTGTTTACAAAATGACAAACCATTTGGACCAAATGATGCGATTTCCTGAGCATGGAATGTTCGAAAAATGGCTCGAATGAATGGATCGTCATGAATACTTGAAGGAACAAAAGTTATAAAATAACTCATAAAAGTTTGACAAGTTTGGAAGTTCGTCCAAACCAAAAGAGAAACAATTCTTATGCAAATAAGTTTTTTATTCAAAGACCAAAAAGTTGTTTACAAAATGACAAACTATTTTGGACCAAATGATGCGATTTCTCGAGCATGGAATGCTCGGAAAAATTGCTCAAAGGAATGGATCGTTTTGAATACTTTAAGGAATCAAAGTTACAAAAGAACTCGTAACATTTTGACAAGCTCGTAAGTTCATCCAAGAACCAAAAGAGAAACAAATCACACTTAAATAAGTTTTTAATTTAAAAACCAAAAGTTGCTTACAAATGAAAAATTATTTGGAGCAAATGATGTGATTTCCCAAGCATGAAATGTTCGAAAAATTACTCGAAGGAATGGATCATCTTGAATACTTTAAGGAACCAAAGTTATAAAAGAACTTGTAAAAGTTTCACAAGTTCATAAGTTCGTCCAAGAACCAAAAGAGAAACAATCTGACGTAAATAAGTTTTAAATTCAAAGACCAAAAGTTGTTTACGAAATGACAAAGCATTTGGACCAAATGATACGATTTCCCGAGCATGGAATGTTCGAAAAATGGCTCGAAGGAATGGATCGTCGTGACTACTTTAAGGAACCAAAGTTATAAAAGAACTCGTAAAAGTTTGACAAGTTTAGAAATTCGTCCAAGTACCAAAAAAGAAACAATCTGACGTAAATAAGTTTTAAATTTAAAGACCAAAAAGTTGTTTACAAAATGACAAACCATTTCGACCAAATGATGCGATTTCCTGAGCATGGAATGTTCGAAAAATGGCTCGAATGAATGGATCGTCATGAATACTTGAAGGAACAAAAGTTATAAAATAACTCATAAAAGTTTGACAAGTTTGGAAGTTCGTCCAAACCAAAAGAGAAAAAATTCTTATGCAAATAAGTTTTTTATTCAAAGACCAAAAAGTTGTTTACAAAATGACAAACTATTTTGGACCAAATGATGCGATTTCTCGAGCACGGAATGCTCGGAAAAATTGCTCAAAGGAATGGATCGTTTTGAATACTTTAAGGAATCAAAGTTGTAAAAGAACTCGTAACATTTTGACAAGCTCGTAAGTTCATCCAAGAACCAAAAGAGAAACAAGTCTCACATAAATAAGTTTTTAATTTAAAAACCTAAAGTTGCTTACAAATGACAAACTATTTGGACTAAATGATGCGATTTCCCAAGCATGGAATGTTCGAAAAATTGCTCGAAGGAATGGATCATCTTGAATACTTTAAGGAACCAAAGTTATAAAAGAACTTGTAAAAGTTTCACAAGTTCATAAGTTCGTCCAAGAACCAAAAGAGAAATAATCTGACGTAAATAAGTTTTAAATTCAAAGACCAAAAGTTGTTTACGAAATGACAAAGCATTTGGACCAAATGATACGATTTCCCGAGCATGGAATGTTCGAAAAATGGCTCGAAGGAATGGATCGTCGTGACTACTTTAAGGAACCAAAGTTATAAAAGAACTCGTAAAAGATTGACAAGTTTAGAAATTCGTCCAAGTACCAAAAAAGAAACAATCTGACGTAAATAAGTTTTAAATTTAAAGACCAAAAAGTTGTTTACAAAATGACAAACCATTTGGACCAAATGATGCGATTTCTTGAGCATGGAATGTTCGAAAAATGGCTCGAAGGAATGGATCGTCATGAATACTTGAAGGAACCAAGGTTATAAAATAACTCGTAAAAGTTTGACAAGTTTGGAAGTTCGTCCAAACCAAAAGAGAGACAATTTTGACGCAAATAAGTTTTTTATTCAAAGACCAAAAAGTTGTTTACAAAATGACAAACTATTTTGGACCAAATGATGCGATTTCTCGAGCACGGAATGCTCGGAAAAATTGCTCAAAGGAATGGATCGTTTTGAATACTTTAAGGAATCGAAGTTGTAAAAGAACTCGTAACATTTTGACAAGCTCGTAAGTTCATCCAAGAACCAAAAGAGAAACAAGTCACACTTAAATAAGTTTTTAATTTAAAAACCAAAAGTTGCTTACAAATGAAAAATTATTTGGAGCAAATGATGCGATTTCCCAAGCATGAAATGTTCGAAAAATTACTCGAACGAATGGATCATCGTGAATACTTTAAGGAACCAAAGGTATAAAAGAACTTGTAAAAGTTTCACAAGTTCATAAGTTCGTCCAAGAACCAAAAGAGAAACAATCTGACGTAAATAAGTTTTAAATTCAAAGACCAAAAGTTGTTTACGAAAGGACAAAGCATTTGGACCAAATGATACGATTTCCCGAGCATGGAATGTTCGAAAAATGGCTCGAAGGAATGGATCGTCGTGACTACTTTAAGGAACCAAAGTTATAAAAGAACTCGTAAAAGTTTGACAAGTTTGGAAATTCGTCCAAGTACCAAAAAAGAAACAATCTGACGTAAATAAGTTTTAAATTTAAAGACCAAAAAGTTGTTTACAAAATGACAAACCATTTGGACCAAATGATGCGATTTCCTGAGCATGGAATGTTCGAAAAATGGCTCGAATGAATGGATCGTCATGAATACTTGAAGGAACAAAAGTTATAAAATAACTCATAAAAGTTTGACAAGTTTGGAAGTTCGTCCAAACCAAAAGAGAAACAATTCTTATGCAAATAAGTTTTTTATTCAAAGACCAAAAAGTTGTTTACAAAATGGCAAACTATTTTGGACCAAATGATGCGATTTCTCGAGCATGGAATGCTCGGAAAAATTGCTCAAAGGAATGGATCGTTTTGAATACTTTAAGGAATCAAAGTTGTAAAAGAACTCGTAACATTTTGACAAGCTCGTAAGTTCATCCAAGAACCAAAAGAGAAACAAGTCTCACATAAATAAGTTTTTAATTTAAAAACCTAAAGTTGCTTACAAATGACAAACTATTTGGACTAAATGATGCGATTTCCCAAGCATGGAATGTTCGAAAAATTGCTCGAAGGAATGGATCATCTTGAATACTTTAAGGAACCAAAGTTATAAAAGAACTTGTAAAAGTTTCACAAGTTCATAAGTTCGTCCAAGAACCAAAAGAGAAATAATCTGACGTAAATAAGTTTTAAATTCAAAGACCAAAAGTTGTTTACGAAATGACAAAGCATTTGGACCAAATGATACGATTTCCCGAGCATGGAATGTTCGAAAAATGGCTCGAAGGAATGGATCGTCGTGACTACTTTAAGGAACCAAAGTTATAAAAGAACTCGTAAAAGATTGACAAGTTTAGAAATTCGTCCAAGTACCAAAAAAGAAACAATCTGACGTAAATAAGTTTTAAATTTAAAGACCAAAAAGTTGTTTACAAAATGACAAACCATTTGGACTAAATGATGCGATTTCTTGAGCATGGAATGTTCGAAAAATGGCTCGAAGGAATGGATCGTCATGAATACTTGAAGGAACCAAGGTTATAAAATAACTCGTAAAAGTTTGACAAGTTTGGAAGTTCGTCCAAACCAAAAGAGAGACAATTTTGACGCAAATAAGTTTTTTATTCAAAGACCAAAAAGTTGTTTACAAAATGACAAACTATTTTGGACCAAATGATGCGATTTCTCGAGCACGGAATGCTCGGAAAAATTGCTCAAAGGAATGGATCGTTTTGAATACTTTAAGGAATCGAAGTTGTAAAAGAACTCGTAACATTTTGACAAGCTCGTAAGTTCATCCAAGAACCAAAAGAGAAACAAATCTCACTTAAATAAGTTTTTAATTTAAAAACCAAAAGTTGCTTACAAATGACAAACTATTTGGACCAAATGATGCGATTTCCCAAGCATGGAATGTTCGAAAAATTACTCGAAGGAATGGATCGTCTTGAATACTTTAAGGAACCAAAGTTATAAAAGAAGTCGTAAAAGTTTCACAAGTTCATAAGTTCGTCCAAGAACCAAAAGAGAAACAAACTGACGTAAATAAGTTTTAAATTTAAAGACCAAAAAGTTGTTTACAAAATGACAAACCATTTGGACCAAATGATGCGATTTCCTGAGCATGGAATGTTCGAAAAATGGCTCGAATGAATGGATCGTCATGAATACTTGAAGGAACAAAAGTTATAAAATAACTCATAAAAGTTTGACAAGTTTGGAAGTTCGTCCAAACCAAAAGAGAAAAAATTCTTATGCAAATAAGTTTTTTATTCAAAGACCAAAAAGTTGTTTACAAAATGACAAACTATTTTGGACCAAATGATGCGATTTCTCGAGCACGGAATGCTCGGAAAAATTGCTCAAAGGAATGGATCGTTTTGAATACTTTAAGGAATCAAAGTTGTAAAAGAACTCGTAACATTTTGACAACCTCGTAAGTTCATCCAAGAACCAAAAGAGAAACAAGTCTTACTTAAATAAGTTTTTAATTTAAAAACCAAAAGTTGCTTACAAATGACAAACTATTTGGACCAAATGATGCGATTTCCCAAGCATGGAATGTTCGAAAAATTACTCGAAGGAATGGATCGTCTTGAATACTTTAAGGAACCAAAGTTATAAAAGAAGTCGTAAAAGTTTCACAAGTTCATAAGTTCGTCCAAGAACCAAAAGAGAAACAAACTGACGTAAATAAGTTTTAAATTTAAAGACCAAAAAGTTGTTTACAAAATGACAAACCATTTGGACCAAATGATGCGATTTCCTGAGCATGAAATGTTCGAAAAAAGGCTCGAATGAATGGATCGTCATGAATACTTGAAGGAACAAAAGTTATAAAATAACTCATAAAAGTTTGACAAGTTTGGAAGTTCGTCCAAACCAAAAGAGAAACAATTCTTATGCAAATAAGTTTTTTATTCAAAGACCAAAAAGTTGTTTACAAAATGACAAACTATTTTGGACCAAATGATGCGATTTCTCGAGCATGGAATGCTCGGAAAAATTGCTCAAAGGAATGGATCGTTTTGAATACTTTAAGGAATCGAAGTTGTAAAAGAACTCGTAACATTTTGACAAGCTCGTAAGTTCATCCAAGAACCAAAAGAGAAACAAGTCACACTTAAATAAGTTTTTAATTTAAAAACCAAAAGTTGCTTACAAATGAAAAATTATTTGGAGCAAATGATGTGATTTCCCAAGCATGAAATGTTCGAAAAATTACTCGAAGGAATGGATCATCTTGAATACTTTAAGGAACCAAAGTTATAAAAGAACTTGTAAAAGTTTCACAAGTTCATAAGTTCGTCCAAGAACCAAAAGAGAAACAATCTGACGTAAATAAGTTTTAAATTCAAAGACCAAAAGTTGTTTACGAAATGACAAAGCATTTGGACCAAATGATACGATTTCCCGAGCATGGAATGTTCGAAAAATGGCTCGAAGGAATGGATCGTCGTGACTACTTTAAGGAACCAAAGTTATAAAAGAACTCGTAAAAGATTGACAAGTTTAGAAATTCGTCCAAGTACCAAAAAAGAAACAATCTGACGTAAATAAGTTTTAAATTTAAAGACCAAAAAGTTGTTTACAAAATGACAAACCATTTGGACTAAATGATGCGATTTCTTGAGCATGGAATGTTCGAAAAATGGCTCGAAGGAATGGATCGTCATGAATACTTGAAGGAACCAAGGTTATAAAATAACTCGTAAAAGTTTGACAAGTTTGGAAGTTCGTCCAAACCAAAAGAGAGACAATTTTGACGCAAATAAGTTTTTTATTCAAAGACCAAAAAGTTGTTTACAAAATGACAAACTATTTTGGACCAAATGATGCGATTTCTCGAGCATGGAATGCTAGGAAAAATTGCTCAAAGGAATGGATCGTTTTGAATACTTTAAGGAATCGAAGTTGTAAAAGAACTCGTAACATTTTGTCAAGCTCGTAAGTTCATCCAAGAACCAAAAGAGAAACAAGTCTCACATAAATAAGTTTTTAATTTAAAAACCTAAAGTTGCATACAAATGACAAACTATTTGGACTAAATGATGCGATTTCCAAAGCATGGAATGTTCGAAAAATTACTCGAAGGAATGGATCATCTTGAAAACTTTAAGGAACCAAAGGTATAAAAGAACTTGTAAAAGTTTCACAAGTTCATAAGTTCGTCCAAGAACCAAAAGAGAAACAATCTGACGTAAATAAGTTTTAAATTCAAAGACCAAAAGTTGTTTACGAAAGGACAAAGCATTTGGACCAAATGATACGATTTCCCGAGCATGGAATGTTCGAAAAATGGCTCGAAGGAATGGATCGTCGTGACTACTTTAAGGAACCAAAGTTATAAAAGAAGTCGTAAAAGTTTGACAAGTTTAGAAATTCGTCCAAGTACCAAAAAAGAAACAATCTGACGTAAATAAGTTTTAAATTTAAAGACCAAAAAGTTGTTTACAAAATGACGAAGCATTTGGACCAAATGATGCGATTTCCTGAGCATGGAATGTTCGAAAAATGGCTCGAAGGAATGGATCATCATGAATACTTGAAGGAACCAAGGTTATAAAATAACTCGTAAAAGTTTGACAAGTTTTGAAGTTCGTCCAAACCAAAAGAGAGACAATTTTGACGCAAATAAGTTTTTTATTCAAAGACCAAAAAGTTGTTTACAAAATGACAAACTATTTTGGACCAAACGATGCGATTTCTCGAGCATGGAATGCTCGGAAAAATTGCTCAAAGGAATGGATCGTTTTGAATACTTTAAGGAATCGAAGTTGTAAAAGAACTCGTAACATTTTGACAAGCTCGTAAGTTCATCCAAGAACCAAAAGAGAAACAAGTCACACTTAAATAAGTTTTTAATTTAAAAACCAAAAGTTGCTTACAAATGAAAAATTATTTGGAGCAAATGATGCGATTTCCCAAGCATGAAATGTTCGAAAAATTACTCGAACGAATGGATCATCGTGAATACTTTAAGGAACCAAAGTTATAAAAGAACTTGTAAAAGTTTCACAAGTTCATAAGTTCGTCCAAGAACCAAAAGAGAAACAATCTGACGTAAATAAGTTTTAAATTCAAAGACCAAAAGTTGTTTACGAAAGGACAAAGCATTTGGACCAAATGATACGATTTCCCGAGCATGGAATGTTCGAAAAATGGCTCGAAGGAATGGATCGTCGTGACTACTTTAAGGAACCAAAGTTATAAAAGAACTCGTAAAAGTTTTACAAGTTTAGAAATTCGTCCAAGTACCAAAAAAGAAACAATCTGACGTAAATAAGTTTTAAATTTAAAGACCAAAAAGTTGTTTACAAAATGACAAACCATTTGGACCAAATGATGCGATTTCCTGAGCATGGAATGTTCGAAAAATGGCTCGAATGAATGGATCGTCTTGAATACTTGAAGGAACAAAAGTTATAAAATAACTCATAAAAGTTTGACAAGTTTGGAAGTTCGTCCAAACCAAAAGAGAAAAAATTCTTATGCAAATAAGTTTTTTATTCAAAGACCAAAAAGTTGTTTACAAAATGACAAACTATTTTGGACCAAATGATGCGATTTCTCGAGCACGGAATGCTCGGAAAAATTGCTCAAAGGAATGGATCGTTTTGAATACTTTAAGGAATCAAAGTTGTAAAAGAACTCGTAACATTTTGACAACCTCGTAAGTTCATCCAAGAACCAAAAGAGAAACAAGTCTTACTTAAATAAGTTTTTAATTTAAAAACCAAAAGTTGCTTACAAATGACAAACTATTTGGACCAAATGATGCGATTTCCCAAGCATGGAATGTTCGAAAAATTACTCGAAGGAATGGATCGTCTTGAATACTTTAAGGAACCAAAGTTATAAAAGAAGTCGTAAAAGTTTCACAAGTTCATAAGTTCGTCCAAGAACCAAAAGAGAAACAAACTGACGTAAATAAGTTTTAAATTTAAAGACCAAAAAGTTGTTTACAAAATGACGAAGCATTTGGACCAAATGATGCGATTTCCTGAGCATGGAATGTTCGAAAAATGGCTCGAAGGAATGGATCATCATGAATACTTGAAGGAACCAAGGTTATAAAATAACTCGTAAAAGTTTGACAAGTTTGGAAGTTCGTCCAAACCAAAAGAGAGACAATTTTGACGCAAATAAGTTTTTTATTCAAAGACCAAAAAGTTGTTTACAAAATGACAAACTATTTTGGACCAAACGATGCGATTTCTCGAGCATGGAATGCTCGGAAAAATTGCTCAAAGGAATGGATCGTTTTGAATACTTTAAGGAATCGAAGTTGTAAAAGAACTCGTAACATTTTGACAAGCTCGTAAGTTCATCCAAGAACCAAAAGAGAAACAAGTCACACTTAAATAAGTTTTTAATTTAAAAACCAAAAGTTGCTTACAAATGAAAAATTATTTGGAGCAAATGATGTGATTTCCCAAGCATGAAATGTTCGAAAAATTACTCGAAGGAATGGATCATCTTGAATACTTTAAGGAACCAAAGTTATAAAAGAACTTGTAAAAGTTTCACAAGTTCATAAGTTCGTCCAAGAACCAAAAGAGAAACAATCTGACGTAAATAAGTTTTAAATTCAAAGACCAAAAGTTGTTTACGAAATGACAAAGCATTTGGACCAAATGATACGATTTCCCGAGCATGGAATGTTCGAAAAATGGCTCGAAGGAATGGATCGTCGTGACTACTTTAAGGAACCAAAGTTATAAAAGAACTCGTAAAAGTTTGACAAGTTTAGAAATTCGTCCAAGTACCAAAAAAGAAACAATCTGACGTAAATAAGTTTTAAATTTAAAGACCAAAAAGTTGTTTACAAAATGACAAACCATTTGGACCAAATGATGCGATTTCCTGAGCATGGAATGTTCGAAAAATGGCTCGAATGAATGGATCGTCATGAATACTTGAAGGAACAAAAGTTATAAAATAACTCATAAAAGTTTGACAAGTTTGGAAGTTCGTCCAAACCAAAAGAGAAAAAATTCTTATGCAAATAAGTTTTTTATTCAAAGACCAAAAAGTTGTTTACAAAATGACAAACTATTTTGGACCAAATGATGCGATTTCTCGAGCATGGAATGCTAGGAAAAATTGCTCAAAGGAATGGATCGTTTTGAATACTTTAAGGAATCGAAGTTGTAAAAGAACTCGTAACATTTTGTCAAGCTCGTAAGTTCATCCAAGAACCAAAAGAGAAACAAGTCTCACATAAATAAGTTTTTAATTTAAAAACCTAAAGTTGCATACAAATGACAAACTATTTGGACTAAATGATGCGATTTCCAAAGCATGGAATGTTCGAAAAATTACTCGAAGGAATGGATCATCTTGAAAACTTTAAGGAACCAAAGGTATAAAAGAACTTGTAAAAGTTTCACAAGTTCATAAGTTCGTCCAAGAACCAAAAGAGAAACAATCTGACGTAAATAAGTTTTAAATTCAAAGACCAAAAGTTGTTTACGAAATGACAAAGCATTTGGACCAAATGATACGATTTCCCGAGCATGGAATGTTCGAAAAATGGCTCGAAGGAATGGATCGTCGTGACTACTTTAAGGAACCAAAGTTATAAAAGAACTCGTAAAAGTTTGACAAGTTTGGAAATTCGTCCAATTACCAAAAAAGAAACAATCTGACGTAAATAAGTTTTAAATTTAAAGACCAAAAAGTTGTTTACAAAATGACAAACCATTTGGACCAAATGATGCGATTTCCTGAGCATGGAATGTTCGAAAAATGGCTCGAATGAATGGATCGTCATGAATACTTGAAGGAACAAAAGTTATAAAATAACTCATAAAAGTTTGACAAGTTTGGAAGTTCGTCCAAACCAAAAGAGAAACAATTCTTATGCAAATAAGTTTTTTATTCAAAGACCAAAAAGTTGTTTACAAAATGACAAACTATTTTGGACCAAATGATGCGATTTCTCGAGCATGGAATGCTCGGAAAAATTGCTCAAAGGAATCGATCGTTTTGAATACTTTAAGGAATCAAAGTTATAAAAGAACTCGTAACATTTTGACAAGCTCGTAAGTTCATCCAAGAACCAAAAGAGAAACAAGTCTCACTTAAATAAGTTTTTAATTTAAAAACCAAAAGTTGCTTACAAATGACAAACTATTTGGACCAAATGATGCGATTTCCCAAGCATGGAATGTTCGAAAAATTACTCGAAGGAATGGATCGTCTTGAATACTTTAAGGAACCAAAGTTATAAAAGAAGTCGTAAAAGTTTCACAAGTTCATAAGTTCGTCCAAGAACCAAAAGAGAAACAAACTGACGTAAATAAGTTTTAAATTTAAAGACCAAAAAGTTGTTTACAAAATGACAAACCATTTGGACCAAATGATGCGATTTCCTGAGCATGAAATGTTCGAAAAAAGGCTCGAATGAATGGATCGTCATGAATACTTAAGGAACAAAAGTTATAAAATAACTCATAAAAGTTTGACAAGTTTGGAAGTTCGTCCAAACCAAAAGAGAAACAATTCTTATGCAAATAAGTTTTTTATTCAAAGACCAAAAAGTTGTTTACAAAATGACAAACTATTTTGGACCAAATGATGCGATTTCTCGAGCATGGAATGCTCGGAAAAATTGCTCAAAGGAATGGATCGTTTTGAATACTTTAAGGAATCAAAGTTATAAAAGAACTCGTAACATTTTGACAAGCTCGTAAGTTCATCCAAGAACCAAAAGAGAAACAAGTCTTACTTAAATAAGTTTTTAATTTAAAAACCAAAAGTTGCTTACAAATGACAAACTATTTGGACCAAATGATGCGATTTCCCAAGCATGAAATGTTCGAAAAATTACTCGAAGGAATGGATCATCTTGAAAACTTTAGGGAACCAAAGTTATAAAAGAACTTGTAAAAGTTTCACAAGTTCATAAGTTCGTCCAAGAACCAAAAGAGAAACAATCTGACGTAAATAAGTTTTAAATTCAAAGACCAAAAGTTGTTTACGAAATGACAAAGCATTTGGACCAAATGATACGATTTCCCGAGCATGGAATGTTCGAAAAATGGCTCGAAGGAATGGATCGTCGTGACTACTTTAAGGAACCAAAGTTATAAAAGAACTCGTAAAAGTTTGACAAGTTTGGAAATTCGTCCAAGTACCAAAAAAGAAACAATCTGACGTAAATAAGTTTTAAATTTAAAGACCAAAAAGTTGTTTACAAAATGACGAAGCATTTGGACCAAATGATGCGATTTCCTGAGCATGGAATGTTCGAAAAATGGCTCGAAGGAATGGATCGTCATGAATACTTGAAGGAACCAAGGTTATAAAATAACTCGTAAAAGTTTGACAAGTTTGGAAGTTCGTCCAAACCAAAAGAGAGACAATTTTGACGCAAATAAGTTTTTTATTCAAAGACCAAAAAGTTGTTTACAAAATGACAAACTATTTTGGACCAAACGATGCGATTTCTCGAGCATGGAATGCTCGGAAAAATTGCTCTAAGGAATGGATCGTTTTGAATACTTTAAGGAATCGAAGTTGTAAAAGAACTCGTAACATTTTGACAAGCTCGTAAGTTCATCCAAGAACCAAAAGAGAAACAAGTCACACTTAAATAAGTTTTTAATTTAAAAACCAAAAGTTGCTTACAAATGAAAAATTATTTGGAGCAAATGATGCGATTTCCCAAGCATGAAATGTTCGAAAAATTACTCGAAGGAATGAATCATCTTGAAAACTTTAAGGAACCAAAGTTATAAAAGAACTTGTAAAAGTTTCACAAGTTCATAAGTTCGTCCAAGAACCAAAAGAGAAACAATCTGACGTAAATAAGTTTTAAATTCAAAGACCAAAAGTTGTTTACGAAATGACAAAGCATTTGGACCAAATGATACGATTTCCCGAGCATGGAATGTTCGAAAAATGGCTCGAAGGAATGGATCGTCGTGACTACTTTAAGGAACCAAAGTTATAAAAGAACTCGTAAAAGATTGACAAGTTTAGAAATTCGTCCAAGTACCAAAAAAGAAACAATCTGACGTAAATAAGTTTTAAATTTAAAGACCAAAAAGTTGTTTACAAAATGACAAACCATTTGGACCAAATGATGCGATTTCTTGAGCATGGAATGTTCGAAAAATGGCTCGAAGGAATGGATCGTCATGAATACTTGAAGGAACCAAGGTTATAAAATAACTCGTAAAAGTTTGACAAGTTTGGAAGTTTGTCCAAACCAAAAGAGAGACAATTTTGACGCAAATAAGTTTTTTATTCAAAGACCAAAAAGTTGTTTACAAAATGACAAACTATTTTGGACCAAATGATGCGATTTCTCGAGCATGGAATGCTCGGAAAAATTGCTCAAAGGAATGGATCGTTTTGAATACTTTAAGGAATCGAAGTTGTAAAAGAACTCGTAACATTTTGACAAGCTCGTAAGTTCATCCAAGAACCAAAAGAGAAACAAGTCTCACATAAATAAGTTTTTAATTTAAAAACCAAAAGTTGCTTACAAATGACAAACTATTTGGACCAAATGATGCGATTTCCCAAGCATGAAATGTACGAAAAAAGGCTCGAATGAATGGATCGTCATGAATACTTGAAGGAACAAAAGTTATAAAATAACTCATAAAAGTTTGACAAGTTTGGAAGTTCGTCCAAACCAAAAGAGAAACAATTCTTATGCAAATAAGTTTTTTATTCAAAGACCAAAAAGTTGTTTACAAAATGACAAACTATTTTGGACCAAATGATGCGATTTCTCGAGCATGGAATGCTCGGAAAAATTGCTCAAAGGAATGGATCGTTTTGAATACTTTAAGGAATCAAAGTTACAAAAGAACTCGTAACATTTTGACAAGCTCGTAAGTTCATCCAAGAACCAAAAGAGAAACAAGTCTTACTTAAATAAGTTTTTAATTTAAAAACCAAAAGTTGCTTACAAATGAAAAATTATTTGGAGCAAATGATGCGATTTCCCAAGCATGAAATGTTCGAAAAATTACTCGAAGGAATGAATCATCTTGAAAACTTTAAGGAACCAAAGTTATAAAAGAACTTGTAAAAGTTTCACAAGTTCATAAGTTCGTCCAAGAACCAAAAGAGAAACAATCTGACGTAAATAAGTTTTAAATTCAAAGACCAAAAGTTGTTTACGAAATGACAAAGCATTTGGACCAAATGATACGATTTCCCGAGCATGGAATGTTCGAAAAATGGCTCGAAGGAATGGATCGTCGTGACTACTTTAAGGAACCAAAGTTATAAAAGAACTCGTAAAAGATTGACAAGTTTAGAAATTCGTCCAAGTACCAAAAAAGAAACAATCTGACGTAAATAAGTTTTAAATTTAAAGACCAAAAAGTTGTTTACAAAATGACAAACCATTTGGACCAAATGATGCGATTTCTTGAGCATGGAATGTTCGAAAAATGGCTCGAAGGAATGGATCGTCATGAATACTTGAAGGAACCAAGGTTATAAAATAACTCGTAAAAGTTTGACAAGTTTGGAAGTTTGTCCAAACCAAAAGAGAGACAATTTTGACGCAAATAAGTTTTTTATTCAAAGACCAAAAAGTTGTTTACAAAATGACAAACTATTTTGGACCAAATGATGCGATTTCTCGAGCATGGAATGCTCGGAAAAATTGCTCAAAGGAATGGATCGTTTTGAATACTTTAAGGAATCGAAGTTGTAAAAGAACTCGTAACATTTTGACAAGCTCGTAAGTTCATCCAAGAACCAAAAGAGAAACAAGTCTCACATAAATAAGTTTTTAATTTAAAAACCAAAAGTTGCTTACAAATGACAAACTATTAGGACCAAATGATGCGATTTCCCAAGCATGAAATGTACGAAAAAAGGCTCGAATGAATGGATCGTCATGAATACTTGAAGGAACAAAAGTTATAAAATAACTCATAAAAGTTTGACAAGTTTGGAAGTTCGTCCAAACCAAAAGAGAAACAATTCTTATGCAAATAAGTTTTTTATTCAAAGACCAAAAAGTTGTTTACAAAATGACAAACTATTTTGGACCAAATGATGCGATTTCTCGAGCATGGAATGCTCGGAAAAATTGCTCAAAGGAATGGATCGTTTTGAATACTTTAAGGAATCAAAGTTACAAAAGAACTCGTAACATTTTGACAAGCTCGTAAGTTCATCCAAGAACCAAAAGAGAAACAAGTCTTACTTAAATAAGTTTTTAATTTAAAAACCAAAAGTTGCTTACAAATGACAAACTATTTGGACCAAATGATGCGATTTCCCAAGCATGAAATGTTCGAAAAATTACTCGAAGGAATGGATCATCTTGAAAACTTTAAGGAACCAAAGTTATAAAAGAACTTGTAAAAGTTTCACAATTTCATAAGTTCGTCCAAGAACCAAAAGAGAAACAATCTGACGTAAATAAGTTTTAAATTCAAAGACCAAAAGTTGTTTACGAAATGACAAAGCATTTGGACCAAATGATACGATTTCCCGAGCATGGAATGTTCGAAAAATGGCTCGAAGGAATGGATCGTCGTGACTACTTTAAGGAACTAAAGTTATAAAAGAACTCGTAAAAGTTTGACAAGTTTGGAAATTCGTCCAAGTACCAAAAAAGAAACAATCTGACGTAAATAAGTTTTAAATTTAAAGACCAAAAAGTTGTTTACAAAATGACGAAGCATTTGGACCAAATGATGCGATTTCCTGAGCATGGAATGTTCGAAAAATGGCTCGAAGGAATGGATCATCATGAATACTTGAAGGAACCAAGGTTATAAAATAACTCGTAAAAGTTTGACAAGTTTTGAAGTTCGTCCAAACCAAAAGAGAGACAATTTTGACGCAAATAAGTTTTTTATTCAAAGACCAAAAAGTTGTTTACAAAATGACAAACTATTTTGGACCAAACGATGCGATTTCTCGAGCATGGAATGCTCGGAAAAATTGCTCAAAGGAATGGATCGTTTTGAATACTTTAAGGAATCGAAGTTGTAAAAGAACTCGTAACATTTTGACAAGCTCGTAAGTTCATCCAAGAACCAAAAGAGAAACAAGTCACACTTAAATAAGTTTTTAATTTAAAAACCAAAAGTTGCTTACAAATGAAAAATTATTTGGAGCAAATGATGCGATTTCCCAAGCATGAAATGTTCGAAAAATTACTCGAACGAATGGATCATCGTGAATACTTTAAGGAACCAAAGTTATAAAAGAACTTGTAAAAGTTTTTCAAGTTCATAAGTTCGTCCAAGAACCAAAAGAGAAACAATCTGACGTAAATAAGTTTTAAATTCAAAGACCAAAAGTTGTTTACGAAAGGACAAAGCATTTGGACCAAATGATACGATTTCCCGAGCATGGAATGTTCGAAAAATGGCTCGAAGGAATGGATCGTCGTGACTACTTTAAGGAACCAAAGTTATAAAAGAACTCGTAAAAGTTTTACAAGTTTAGAAATTCGTCCAAGTACCAAAAAAGAAACAATCTGACGTAAATAAGTTTTAAATTTAAAGACCAAAAAGTTGTTTACAAAATGACAAACCATTTGGACCAAATGATGCGATTTCCTGAGCATGGAATGTTCGAAAAATGGCTCGAATGAATGGATCGTCATGAATACTTGAAGGAACAAAAGTTATAAAATAACTCATAAAAGTTTGACAAGTTTGGAAGTTCGTCCAAACCAAAAGAGAAAAAATTCTTATGCAAATAAGTTTTTTATTCAAAGACCAAAAAGTTGTTTACAAAATGACAAACTATTTTGGACCAAATGATGCGATTTCTCGAGCACGGAATGCTCGGAAAAATTGCTCAAAGGAATGGATCGTTTTGAATACTTTAAGGAATCGAAGTTGTAAAAGAACTCGTAACATTTTGACAAGCTCGTAAGTTCATCCAAGAACCAAAAGAGAAACAAGTCACACTTAAATAAGTTTTTAATTTAAAAACCAAAAGTTGCTTACAAATGAAAAATTATTTGGAGCAAATGATGCGATTTCCCAAGCATGAAATGTTCGAAAAATTACTCGAACGAATGGATCATCGTGAATACTTTAAGGAACCCAAGTTATAAAAGAACTTGTAAAAGTTTCACAAGTTCATAAGTTCGTCCAAGAACCAAAAGAGAAACAATCTGACGTAAATAAGTTTTAAATTCAAAGACCAAAAGTTGTTTACGAAAGGACAAAGCATTTGGACCAAATGATACGATTTCCCGAGCATGGAATGTTCGAAAAATGGCTCGAAGGAATGGATCGTCGTGACTACTTTAAGGAACCAAAGTTATAAAAGAACTCGTAAAAGTTTTACAAGTTTAGAAATTCGTCCAAGTACCAAAAAAGAAACAATCTGACGTAAATAAGTTTTAAATTTAAAGACCAAAAAGTTGTTTACAAAATGACAAACCATTTGGACCAAATGATGCGATTTCCTGAGCATGGAATGTTCGAAAAATGGCTCGAATGAATGGATCGTCATGAATACTTGAAGGAACAAAAGTTATAAAATAACTCATAAAAGTTTGACAAGTTTGGAAGTTCGTCCAAACCAAAAGAGAAAAAATTCTTATGCAAATAAGTTTTTTATTCAAAGACCAAAAAGTTGTTTACAAAATGACAAACTATTTTGGACCAAATGATGCGATTTCTCGAGCACGGAATGCTCGGAAAAATTGCTCAAAGGAATGGATCGTTTTGAATACTTTAAGGAATCAAAGTTGTAAAAGAACTCGTAACATTTTGACAAGCTCGTAAGTTCATCCAAGAACCAAAAGAGAAACAAGTCTTACTTAAATAAGTTTTTAATTTAAAAACCAAAAGTTGCTTACAAATGACAAACTATTTGGACCAAATGATGCAATTTCCCAAGCATGGAATGTTCGAAAAATTACTCGAAGGAATGGATCGTCTTGAATACTTTAAGGAACCAAAGTTATAAAAGAAGTCGTAAAAGTTTCACAAGTTCATAAGTTCATCCAAGAACCAAAAGAGAAACAAACTGACGTAAATAAGTTTTAAATTTAAAGACCAAAAAGTTGTTTACAAAATGACAAACCATTTGGACCAAATGATGCGATTTCCTGAGCATGAAATGTTCGAAAAAAGGCTCGAATGAATGGAACGTCATGAATACTTGAAGGAACAAAAGTTATAAAATAACTCATAAAAGTTTGACAAGTTTGGAAGTTCGTCCAAACCAAAAGAGAAACAAATCTTATGCAAATAAGTTTTTTATTCAAAGACCAAAAAGTTGTTTACAAAATGACAAACTATTTTGGACCAAATGATGCGATTTCTCGAGCATGGAATGCTCGGAAAAATTGCTCAAAGGAATGGATCGTTTTGAATACTTTAAGGAATCAAAGTTACAAAAGAACTCGTAACATTTTGACAAGCTCGTAAGTTCATCCAAGAACCAAAAGAGAAACAAGTCACACTTAAATAAGTTTTTAATTTAAAAACCAAAAGTTGCTTACAAATGAAAAATTATTTGGAGCAAATGATGTGATTTCCCAAGCATGAAATGTTCGAAAAATTACTCGAAGGAATGGATCATCTTGAATACTTTAAGGAACCAAAGTTATAAAAGAACTTGTAAAAGTTTCACAAGTTCATAAGTTCGTCCAAGAACCAAAAGAGAAACAATCTGACGTAAATAAGTTTTAAATTCAAAGACCAAAAGTTGTTTACGAAATGACAAAGCATTTGGACCAAATGATACGATTTCCCGAGCATGGAATGTTCGAAAAATGGCTCGAAGGAATGGATCGTCGTGACTACTTTAAGGAACCAAAGTTATAAAAGAACTCGTAAAAGTTTTACAAGTTTAGAAATTCGTCCAAGTACCAAAAAAGAAACAATCTGACGTAAATAAGTTTTAAATTTAAAGACCAAAAAGTTGTTTACAAAATGACAAACCATTTGGACCAAATGATGCGATTTCCTGAGCATGGAATGTTCGAAAAATGGCTCGAATGAATGGATCGTCATGAATACTTGAAGGAACAAAAGTTATAAAATAACTCATAAAAGTTTGACAAGTTTGGAAGTTCGTCCAAACCAAAAGAGAAAAAATTCTTATGCAAATAAGTTTTTTATTCAAAGACCAAAAAGTTGTTTACAAAATGACAAACTATTTTGGACCAAATGATGCGATTTCTCGAGCACGGAATGCTCGGAAAAATTGCTCAAAGGAATGGATCGTTTTGAATACTTTAAGGAATCAAAGTTGTAAAAGAACTCGTAACATTTTGACAAGCTCGTAAGTTCATCCAAGAACCAAAAGAGAAACAAGTCTCACATAAATAAGTTTTTAATTTAAAAACCTAAAGTTGCTTACAAATGACAAACTATTTGGACTAAATGATGCGATTTCCCAAGCATGGAATGTTCGAAAAATTGCTCGAAGGAATGGATCATCTTGAATACTTTAAGGAACCAAAGTTATAAAAGAACTTGTAAAAGTTTCACAAGTTCATAAGTTCGTCCAAGAACCAAAAGAGAAATAATCTGACGTAAATAAGTTTTAAATTCAAAGACCAAAAGTTGTTTACGAAATGACAAAGCATTTGGACCAAATGATACGATTTCCCGAGCATGGAATGTTCGAAAAATGGCTCGAAGGAATGGATCGTCGTGACTACTTTAAGGAACCAAAGTTATAAAAGAACTCGTAAAAGTTTGACAAGTTTAGAAATTCGTCCAAGTACCAAAAAAGAAACAATCTGACGTAAATAAGTTTTAAATTTAAAGACCAAAAAGTTGTTTACAAAATGACAAACCATTTGGACCAAATGATGCGATTTCTTGAGCATGGAATGTTCGAAAAATGGCTCGAAGGAATGGATCGTCATGAATACTTGAAGGAACCAAGGTTATAAAATAACTCGTAAAAGTTTGACAAGTTTGGAAGTTTGTCCAAACCAAAAGAGAGACAATTTTGACGCAAATAAGTTTTTTATTCAAAGACCAAAAAGTTGTTTACAAAATGACAAACTATTTTGGACCAAATGATGCGATTTCTCGAGCATGGAATGCTCGGAAAAATTGCTCAAAGGAATGGATCGTTTTGAATACTTTAAGGAATCGAAGTTGTAAAAGAACTCGTAACATTTTGACAAGCTCGTAAGTTCATCCAAGAACCAAAAGAGAAACAAGTCTCACATAAATAAGTTTTTAATTTAAAAACCAAAAGTTGCTTACAAATGACAAACTATTTGGACCAAATGATGCGATTTCCCAAGCATGAAATGTTCGAAAAAAGGCTCGAATGAATGGATCGTCATGAATACTTGAAGGAACAAAAGTTATAAAATAACTCATAAAAGTTTGACAAGTTTGGAAGTTCGTCCAAACCAAAAGAGAAACAATTCTTATGCAAATAAGTTTTTTATTCAAAGACCAAAAAGTTGTTTACAAAATGACAAACTATTTTGGACCAAATGATGCGATTTCTCGAGCATGGAATGCTCGGAAAAATTGCTCAAAGGAATGGATCGTTTTGAATACTTTAAGGAATCAAAGTTATAAAAGAACTCGTAACATTTTGACAAGCTCGTAAGTTCATCCAAGAACCAAAAGAGAAACAAGTCTTACTTAAATAAGTTTTTAATTTAAAAACCAAAAGTTGCTTACAAATGACAAACTATTTGGACCAAATGATGCGATTTCCCAAGCATGAAATGTTCGAAAAATTACTCGAAGGAATGGATCATCTTGAAAACTTTAAGGAACCAAAGTTATAAAAGAACTTGTAAAAGTTTCACAAGTTCATAAGTTCGTCCAAGAACCAAAAGAGAAACAATCTGACGTAAATAAGTTTTAAATTCAAAGACCAAAAGTTGTTTACGAAATGACAAAGCATTTGGACCAAATGATACGATTTCCCGAGCATGGAATGTTCGAAAAATGGCTCGAAGGAATGGATCGTCGTGACTACTTTAAGGAACCAAAGTTATAAAAGAACTCGTAAAAGTTTGACAAGTTTGGAAATTCGTCCAAGTACCAAAAAAGAAACAATCTGACGTAAATAAGTTTTAAATTTAAAGACCAAAAAGTTGTTTACAAAATGACGAAGCATTTGGACCAAATGATGCGATTTCCTAAGCATGGAATGTTCGAAAAATGGCTCGAAGGAATGGATCATCATGAATACTTGAAGGAACCAAGGTTATAAAATAACTCGTAAAAGTTTGACAAGTTTGGAAGTTCGTCCAAACCAAAAGAGAGACAATTTTGACGCAAATAAGTTTTTTATTCAAAGACCAAAAAGTTGTTTACAAAATGACAAACTATTTTGGACCAAACGATGCGATTTCTCGAGCATGGAATGCTCGGAAAAATTGCTCAAAGGAATGGATCGTTTTGAATACTTTAAGGAATCGAAGTTGTAAAAGAACTCGTAACATTTTGACAAGCTCGTAAGTTCATCCAAGAACCAAAAGAGAAACAAGTCACACTTAAATAAGTTTTTAATTTAAAAACCAAAAGTTGCTTACAAATGAAAAATTATTTGGAGCAAATGATGCGATTTCCCAAGCATGAAATGTTCGAAAAATTACTCGAACGAATGGATCATCGTGAATACTTTAAGGAACCAAAGTTATAAAAGAACTTGTAAAAGTTTCACAAGTTCATAAGTTCGTCCAAGAACCAAAAGAGAAACAATCTGACGTAAATAAGTTTTAAATTCAAAGACCAAAAGTTGTTTACGAAAGGACAAAGCATTTGGACCAAATGATACGATTTCCCGAGCATGGAATGTTCGAAAAATGGCTCGAAGGAATGGATCGTCGTGACTACTTTAAGGAACCAAAGTTATAAAAGAACTCGTAAAAGTTTTACAAGTTTAGAAATTCGTCCAAGTACCAAAAAAGAAACAATCTGACGTAAATAAGTTTTAAATTTAAAGACCAAAAAGTTGTTTACAAAATGACAAACCATTTGGACCAAATGATGCGATTTCCTGAGCATGGAATGTTCGAAAAATGGCTCGAATGAATGGATCGTCATGAATACTTGAAGGAACAAAAGTTATAAAATAACTCATAAAAGTTTGACAAGTTTGGAAGTTCGTCCAAACCAAAAGAGAAAAAATTCTTATGCAAATAAGTTTTTTATTCAAAGACCAAAAAGTTGTTTACAAAATGACAAACTATTTTGGACCAAACGATGCGATTTCTCGAGCATGGAATGCTCGGAAAAATTGCTCAAAGGAATGGATCGTTTTGAATACTTTAAGGAATCGAAGTTGTAAAAGAACTCGTAACATTTTGACAAGCTCGTAAGTTCATCCAAGAACCAAAAGAGAAACAAGTCACACTTAAATAAGTTTTTAATTTAAAAACCAAAAGTTGCTTACAAATGAAAAATTATTTGGAGCAAATGATGCGATTTCCCAAGCATGAAATGTTCGAAAAATTACTCGAAGGAATGAATCATCTTGAAAACTTTAAGGAACCAAAGTTATAAAAGAACTTGTAAAAGTTTCACAAGTTCATAAGTTCGTCCAAGAACCAAAAGAGAAACAATCTGACGTAAATAAGTTTTAAATTCAAAGACCAAAAGTTGTTTACGAAATGACAAAGCATTTGGACCAAATGATACGATTTCCCGAGCATGGAATGTTCGAAAAATGGCTCGAAGGAATGGATCGTCGTGACTACTTTAAGGAACCAAAGTTATAAAAGAACTCGTAAAAGATTGACAAGTTTAGAAATTCGTCCAAGTACCAAAAAAGAAACAATCTGACGTAAATAAGTTTTAAATTTAAAGACCAAAAAGTTGTTTACAAAATGACAAACCATTTGGACCAAATGATGCGATTTCTTGAGCATGGAATGTTCGAAAAATGGCTCGAAGGAATGGATCGTCATGAATACTTGAAGGAACCAAGGTTATAAAATAACTCGTAAAAGTTTGACAAGTTTGGAAGTTTGTCCAAACCAAAAGAGAGACAATTTTGACGCAAATAAGTTTTTTATTCAAAGACCAAAAAGTTGTTTACAAAATGACAAACTATTTTGGACCAAATGATGCGATTTCTCGAGCATGGAATGCTCGGAAAAATTGCTCAAAGGAATGGATCGTTTTGAATACTTTAAGGAATCGAAGTTGTAAAAGAACTCGTAACATTTTGACAAGCTCGTAAGTTCATCCAAGAACCAAAAGAGAAACAAGTCTTACTTAAATAAGTTTTTAATTTAAAAACCAAAAGTTGCTTACAAATGACAAACTATTTGGACCAAATGATGCGATTTCCCAAGCATGAAATGTTCGAAAAATTACTCGAAGGAATGGATCATCTTGAAAACTTTAAGGAACCAAAGTTATAAAAGAACTTGTAAAAGTTTCACAAGTTCATAAGTTCGTCCAAGAACCAAAAGAGAAACAATCTGACGTAAATAAGTTTTAAATTCAAAGACCAAAAGTTGTTTACGAAATGACAAAGCATTTGGACCAAATGATACGATTTCCCGAGCATGGAATGTTCGAAAAATGGCTCGAAGGAATGGATCGTCGTGACTACTTTAAGGAACCAAAGTTATAAAAGAACTCGTAAAAGTTTGACAAGTTTGGAAATTCGTCCAAGTACCAAAAAAGAAACAATCTGACGTAAATAAGTTTTAAATTTAAAGACCAAAAAGTTGTTTACAAAATGACGAAGCATTTGGACCAAATGATGCGATTTCCTGAGCATGGAATGTTCGAAAAATGGCTCGAAGGAATGGATCATCATGAATACTTGAAGGAACCAAGGTTATAAAATAACTCGTAAAAGTTTGACAAGTTTGGAAGTTCGTCCAAACCAAAAGAGAGACAATTTTGACGCAAATAAGTTTTTTATTCAAAGACCAAAAAGTTGTTTACAAAATGACAAACTATTTTGGACCAAACGATGCGATTTCTCGAGCATGGAATGCTCGGAAAAATTGCTCAAAGGAATGGATCGTTTTGAATACTTTAAGGAATCGAAGTTGTAAAAGAACTCGTAACATTTTGACAAGCTCGTAAGTTCATCCAAGAACCAAAAGAGAAACAAGTCACACTTAAATAAGTTTTTAATTTAAAAACCAAAAGTTGCTTACAAATGAAAAATTATTTGGAGCAAATGATGCGATTTCCCAAGCATGAAATGTTCGAAAAATTACTCGAACGAATGGATCATCGTGAATACTTTAAGGAACCAAAGTTATAAAAGAACTTGTAAAAGTTTCACAAGTTCATAAGTTCGTCCAAGAACCAAAAGAGAAACAATCTGACGTAAATAAGTTTTAAATTCAAAGACCAAAAGTTGTTTACGAAAGGACAAAGCATTTGGACCAAATGATACGATTTCCCGAGCATGGAATGTTCGAAAAATGGCTCGAAGGAATGGATCGTCGTGACTACTTTAAGGAACCAAAGTTATAAAAGAACTCGTAAAAGTTTTACAAGTTTAGAAATTCGTCCAAGTACCAAAAAAGAAACAATCTGACGTAAATAAGTTTTAAATTTAAAGACCAAAAAGTTGTTTACAAAATGACAAACCATTTGGACCAAATGATGCGATTTCCTGAGCATTGAATGTTCGAAAAATGGCTCGAATGAATGGATCGTCATGAATACTTGAAGGAACAAAAGTTATAAAATAACTCATAAAAGTTTGACAAGTTTGGAAGTTCGTCCAAACCAAAAGAGAAAAAATTCTTATGCAAATAAGTTTTTTATTCAAAGACCAAAAAGTTGTTTACAAAATGACAAACTATTTTGGACCAAATGATGCGATTTCTCGAGCACGGAATGCTCGGAAAAATTGCTCAAAGGAATGGATCGTTTTGAATACTTTAAGGAATCGAAGTTGTAAAAGAACTCGTAACATTTTGACAAGCTCGTAAGTTCATCCAAGAACCAAAAGAGAAACAAGTCACACTTAAATAAGTTTTTAATTTAAAAACCAAAAGTTGCTTACAAATGAAAAATTATTTGGAGCAAATGATGCGATTTCCCAAGCATGAAATGTTCGAAAAATTACTCGAACGAATGGATCATCGTGAATACTTTAAGGAACCAAAGTTCTAAAAGAACTTGTAAAAGTTTCACAAGTTCATAAGTTCGTCCAAGAACCAAAAGAGAAACAATCTGACGTAAATAAGTTTTAAATTCAAAGACCAAAAGTTGTTTACGAAAGGACAAAGCATTTGGACCAAATGATACGATTTCCCGAGCATGGAATGTTCGAAAAATGGCTCGAAGGAATGGATCGTCGTGACTACTTTAAGGAACCAAAGTTATAAAAGAACTCGTAAAAGTTTTACAAGTTTAGAAATTCGTCCAAGTACCAAAAAAGAAACAATCTGACGTAAATAAGTTTTAAATTTAAAGACCAAAAAGTTGTTTACAAAATGACAAACCATTTGGACCAAATGATGCGATTTCCTGAGCATGGAATGTTCGAAAAATGGCTCGAATGAATGGATCGTCATGAATACTTGAAGGAACAAAAGTTATAAAATAACTCATAAAAGTTTGACAAGTTTGGAAGTTCGTCCAAACCAAAAGAGAAAAAATTCTTATGCAAATAAGTTTTTTATTCAAAGACCAAAAAGTTGTTTACAAAATGACAAACTATTTTGGACCAAATGATGCGATTTCTCGAGCACGGAATGCTCGGAAAAATTGCTCAAAGGAATGGATCGTTTTGAATACTTTAAGGAATCAAAGTTGTAAAAGAACTCGTAACATTTTGACAACCTCGTAAGTTCATCCAAGAACCAAAAGAGAAACAAGTCTTACTTAAATAAGTTTTTAATTTAAAAACCAAAAGTTGCTTACAAATGACAAACTATTTGGACCAAATGATGCGATTTCCCAAGCATGGAATGTTCGAAAAATTACTCGAAGGAATGGATCGTCTTGAATACTTTAAGGAACCAAAGTTATAAAAGAAGTCGTAAAAGTTTCACAAGTTCATAAGTTCGTCCAAGAACCAAAAGAGAAACAAACTGACGTAAATAAGTTTTAAATTTAAAGACCAAAAAGTTGTTTACAAAATGACAAACCATTTGGACCAAATGATGCGATTTCCTGAGCATGAAATGTTCGAAAAAAGGCTCGAATGAATGGATCGTCATGAATACTTGAAGGAACAAAAGTTATAAAATAACTCATAAAAGTTTGACAAGTTTGGAAGTTCGTCCAAACCAAAAGAGAAACAATTCTTATGCAAATAAGTTTTTTATTCAAAGACCAAAAAGTTGTTTACAAAATGACAAACTATTTTGGACCAAATGATGCGATTTCTCGAGCATGGAATGCTCGGAAAAATTGCTCAAAGGAATGGATCGTTTTGAATACTTTAAGGAATCAAAGTTACAAAAGAACTCGTAACATTTTGACAAGCTCGTAAGTTCATCCAAGAACCAAAAGAGAAACAAGTCACACTTAAATAAGTTTTTAATTTAAAAACCAAAAGTTGCTTACAAATGAAAATTTATTTGGAGCAAATGATGCGATTTCCCAAGCATGAAATGTTCGAAAAATTACTCGAAGGAATGAATCATCTTGAAAACTTTAAGGAACCAAAGTTATAAAAGAACTTGTAAAAGTTTCACAAGTTCATAAGTTCGTCCAAGAACCAAAAGAGAAACAATCTGACGTAAATAAGTTTTAAATTCAAAGACCAAAAGTTGTTTACGAAATGACAAAGCATTTGGACCAAATGATACGATTTCCCGAGCATGGAATGTTCGAAAAATGGCTCGAAGGAATGGATCGTCGTGACTACTTTAAGGAACCAAAGTTATAAAAGAACTCGTAAAAGATTGACAAGTTTAGAAATTCGTCCAAGTACCAAAAAAGAAACAATCTGACGTAAATAAGTTTTAAATTTAAAGACCAAAAAGTTGTTTACAAAATGACAAACCATTTGGACCAAATGATGCGATTTCTTGAGCATGGAATGTTCGAAAAATGGCTCGAAGGAATGGATCGTCATGAATACTTGAAGGAACCAAGGTTATAAAATAACTCGTAAAAGTTTGACAAGTTTGGAAGTTTGTCCAAACCAAAAGAGAGACAATTTTGACGCAAATAAGTTTTTTATTCAAAGACCAAAAAGTTGTTTACAAAATGACAAACTATTTTGGACCAAATGATGCGATTTCTCGAGCATGGAATGCTCGGAAAAATTGCTCAAAGGAATGGATCGTTTTGAATACTTTAAGGAATCGAAGTTGTAAAAGAACTCGTAACATTTTGACAAGCTCGTAAGTTCATCCAAGAACCAAAAGAGAAACAAGTCTTACTTAAATAAGTTTTTAATTTAAAAACCAAAAGTTGCTTACAAATGACAAACTATTTGGACCAAATGATGCGATTTCCCAAGCATGAAATGTTCGAAAAATTACTCGAAGGAATGGATCATCGTGAATACTTTAAGGAACCAAAGTTATAAAAGAACTTGTAAAAGTTTCACAAGTTCATAAGTTCGTCCAAGAACCAAAAGAGAAACAATCTGACGTAAATAAGTTTTAAATTCAAAGACCAAAAGTTGTTTACGAAATGACAATGCATTTGGACCAAATGATACGATTTCCCGAGCATGGAATGTTCGAAAAATGGCTCGAAGGAATGGATCGTCGTGACTACTTTAAGGAACCAAAGTTATAAAAGAACTCGTAAAAGTTTGACAAGTTTGGAAATTCGTCCAAGTACCAAAAAAGAAACAATCTGACGTAAATAAGTTTTAAATTTAAAGACCAAAAAGTTGTTTACAAAATGACGAAGCATTTGGACCAAATGATGCGATTTCCTGAGCATGGAATGTTCGAAAAATGGCTCGAAGGAATGGATCATCATGAATACTTGAAGGAACCAAGGTTATAAAATAACTCGTAAAAGTTTGACAAGTTTGGAAGTTCGTCCAAACCAAAAGAGAGACAATTTTGACGCAAATAAGTTTTTTATTCAAAGACCAAAAAGTTGTTTACAAAATGACAAACTATTTTGGACCAAACGATGCGATTTCTCGAGCATGGAATGCTCGGAAAAATTGCTCAAAGGAATGGATCGTTTTGAATACTTTAAGGAATCGAAGTTGTAAAAGAACTCGTAACATTTTGACAAGCTCGTAAGTTCATCCAAGAACCAAAAGAGAAACAAGTCACACTTAAATAAGTTTTTAATTTAAAAACCAAAAGTTGCTTACAAATGAAAAATTATTTGGAGCAAATGATGCGATTTCCCAAGCATGAAATGTTCGAAAAATTACTCGAACGAATGGATCACCGTGAATACTTTAAGGAACCAAACTTATAAAAGAACTTGTAAAAAGTTCCCACAAGTTCATAAGTTGATAGGAAGACCAAAGAAACAATCTCATTGAATGAGTTTAAATTCAAAGACAGAAAGTTCTTTGCAAAAAGACAGCATTCAACAAATAATTGAACTCACAGAGTGGAATGTTGGAAAGTAACAGAAGATGACTGCTAGACAAATAAAAAAC
Organism: Kokia cookei; assembly: GCA_039519145.1. Taxonomy (NCBI): domain Eukaryota; kingdom Viridiplantae; phylum Streptophyta; class Magnoliopsida; order Malvales; family Malvaceae; genus Kokia; species Kokia cookei. The sequence goes on along the minus strand of CM076904.1, from coordinate 12,489,224 downwards.
TAAACACTTTTGATAGAAACTAGACAGAAACTAGATGCATTCAGTGTGATGATCGTTCGGGTTTGATCGTTCGATCGTTCGTTCACTGTCTGGCTGCTTTTCGTTCGTTCGTTCGTTCGTTCTAGTTTGTTCGTTCGTTCGTTCGTTCGTGTGTGTGTGTGTGTGTGCGATCGTTCATTCACTGTTCATTCTATCTATCCGGTGCACGCCCGGCAACGGTCGCTGTGGGTGGCTGTTTGTGGTGGTGGTGGCGGCGAAGACAACAGTGGGTGGGTGGCGTGGTGGCGCTCGGTCGTTTGGATTCGTCGCGTGGCGTGGCTGGTTTGGCAGGCTCGGTAGGTT
>CM076904.1:12095161-12488782 GCA_039519145.1 Kokia cookei | reverse complement strand
AAGTTCATCCAAGAACCAAAAGAGAAACAAGTCACACTTAAATAAGTTTTTAATTTAAAAACCAAAAGTTGCTTACAAATGAAAAATTATTTGGAGCAAATGATGCGATTTCCCAAGCATGAAATGTTCGAAAAATTACTCGAACGAATGGATCATCGTGAATACTTTAAGGAACCAAAGTTATAAAAGAACTTGTAAAAGTTTTTCAAGTTCATAAGTTCGTCCAAGAACCAAAAGAGAAACAATCTGACGTAAATAAGTTTTAAATTCAAAGACCAAAAGTTGTTTACGAAAGGACAAAGCATTTGGACCAAATGATACGATTTCCCGAGCATGGAATGTTCGAAAAATGGCTCGAAGGAATGGATCGTCGTGACTACTTTAAGGAACCAAAGTTATAAAAGAACTCGTAAAAGTTTTACAAGTTTAGAAATTCGTCCAAGTACCAAAAAAGAAACAATCTGACGTAAATAAGTTTTAAATTTAAAGACCAAAAAGTTGTTTACAAAATGACAAACCATTTGGACCAAATGATGCGATTTCCTGAGCATGGAATGTTCGAAAAATGGCTCGAATGAATGGATCGTCATGAATACTTGAAGGAACAAAAGTTATAAAATAACTCATAAAAGTTTGACAAGTTTGGAAGTTCGTCCAAACCAAAAGAGAAAAAATTCTTATGCAAATAAGTTTTTTATTCAAAGACCAAAAAGTTGTTTACAAAATGACAAACTATTTTGGACCAAATGATGCGATTTCTCGAGCACGGAATGCTCGGAAAAATTGCTCAAAGGAATGGATCGTTTTGAATACTTTAAGGAATCAAAGTTGTAAAAGAACTCGTAACATTTTGACAAGCTCGTAAGTTCATCCAAGAACCAAAAGAGAAACAAGTCTTACTTAAATAAGTTTTTAATTTAAAAACCAAAAGTTGCTTACAAATGACAAACTATTTGGACCAAATGATGCAATTTCCCAAGCATGGAATGTTCGAAAAATTACTCGAAGGAATGGATCGTCTTGAATACTTTAAGGAACCAAAGTTATAAAAGAAGTCGTAAAAGTTTCACAAGTTCATAAGTTCATCCAAGAACCAAAAGAGAAACAAACTGACGTAAATAAGTTTTAAATTTAAAGACCAAAAAGTTGTTTACAAAATGACAAACCATTTGGACCAAATGATGCGATTTCCTGAGCATGAAATGTTCGAAAAAAGGCTCGAATGAATGGAACGTCATGAATACTTGAAGGAACAAAAGTTATAAAATAACTCATAAAAGTTTGACAAGTTTGGAAGTTCGTCCAAACCAAAAGAGAAACAAATCTTATGCAAATAAGTTTTTTATTCAAAGACCAAAAAGTTGTTTACAAAATGACAAACTATTTTGGACCAAATGATGCGATTTCTCGAGCATGGAATGCTCGGAAAAATTGCTCAAAGGAATGGATCGTTTTGAATACTTTAAGGAATCAAAGTTACAAAAGAACTCGTAACATTTTGACAAGCTCGTAAGTTCATCCAAGAACCAAAAGAGAAACAAGTCACACTTAAATAAGTTTTTAATTTAAAAACCAAAAGTTGCTTACAAATGAAAAATTATTTGGAGCAAATGATGTGATTTCCCAAGCATGAAATGTTCGAAAAATTACTCGAAGGAATGGATCATCTTGAATACTTTAAGGAACCAAAGTTATAAAAGAACTTGTAAAAGTTTCACAAGTTCATAAGTTCGTCCAAGAACCAAAAGAGAAACAATCTGACGTAAATAAGTTTTAAATTCAAAGACCAAAAGTTGTTTACGAAATGACAAAGCATTTGGACCAAATGATACGATTTCCCGAGCATGGAATGTTCGAAAAATGGCTCGAAGGAATGGATCGTCGTGACTACTTTAAGGAACCAAAGTTATAAAAGAACTCGTAAAAGTTTGACAAGTTTAGAAATTCGTCCAAGTACCAAAAAAGAAACAATCTGACGTAAATAAGTTTTAAATTTAAAGACCAAAAAGTTGTTTACAAAATGACAAACCATTTGGACCAAATGATGCGATTTCCTGAGCATGGAATGTTCGAAAAATGGCTCGAATGAATGGATCGTCATGAATACTTGAAGGAACAAAAGTTATAAAATAACTCATAAAAGTTTGACAAGTTTGGAAGTTCGTCCAAACCAAAAGAGAAAAAATTCTTATGCAAATAAGTTTTTTATTCAAAGACCAAAAAGTTGTTTACAAAATGACAAACTATTTTGGACCAAATGATGCGATTTCTCGAGCACGGAATGCTCGGAAAAATTGCTCAAAGGAATGGATCGTTTTGAATACTTTAAGGAATCAAAGTTGTAAAAGAACTCGTAACATTTTGACAAGCTCGTAAGTTCATCCAAGAACCAAAAGAGAAACAAGTCTCACATAAATAAGTTTTTAATTTAAAAACCTAAAGTTGCTTACAAATGACAAACTATTTGGACTAAATGATGCGATTTCCCAAGCATGGAATGTTCGAAAAATTGCTCGAAGGAATGGATCATCTTGAATACTTTAAGGAACCAAAGTTATAAAAGAACTTGTAAAAGTTTCACAAGTTCATAAGTTCGTCCAAGAACCAAAAGAGAAATAATCTGACGTAAATAAGTTTTAAATTCAAAGACCAAAAGTTGTTTACGAAATGACAAAGCATTTGGACCAAATGATACGATTTCCCGAGCATGGAATGTTCGAAAAATGGCTCGAAGGAATGGATCGTCGTGACTACTTTAAGGAACCAAAGTTATAAAAGAACTCGTAAAAGTTTGACAAGTTTAGAAATTCGTCCAAGTACCAAAAAAGAAACAATCTGACGTAAATAAGTTTTAAATTTAAAGACCAAAAAGTTGTTTACAAAATGACAAACCATTTGGACCAAATGATGCGATTTCTTGAGCATGGAATGTTCGAAAAATGGCTCGAAGGAATGGATCGTCATGAATACTTGAAGGAACCAAGGTTATAAAATAACTCGTAAAAGTTTGACAAGTTTGGAAGTTTGTCCAAACCAAAAGAGAGACAATTTTGACGCAAATAAGTTTTTTATTCAAAGACCAAAAAGTTGTTTACAAAATGACAAACTATTTTGGACCAAATGATGCGATTTCTCGAGCATGGAATGCTCGGAAAAATTGCTCAAAGGAATGGATCGTTTTGAATACTTTAAGGAATCGAAGTTGTAAAAGAACTCGTAACATTTTGACAAGCTCGTAAGTTCATCCAAGAACCAAAAGAGAAACAAGTCTCACATAAATAAGTTTTTAATTTAAAAACCAAAAGTTGCTTACAAATGACAAACTATTTGGACCAAATGATGCGATTTCCCAAGCATGAAATGTTCGAAAAAAGGCTCGAATGAATGGATCGTCATGAATACTTGAAGGAACAAAAGTTATAAAATAACTCATAAAAGTTTGACAAGTTTGGAAGTTCGTCCAAACCAAAAGAGAAACAATTCTTATGCAAATAAGTTTTTTATTCAAAGACCAAAAAGTTGTTTACAAAATGACAAACTATTTTGGACCAAATGATGCGATTTCTCGAGCATGGAATGCTCGGAAAAATTGCTCAAAGGAATGGATCGTTTTGAATACTTTAAGGAATCAAAGTTATAAAAGAACTCGTAACATTTTGACAAGCTCGTAAGTTCATCCAAGAACCAAAAGAGAAACAAGTCTTACTTAAATAAGTTTTTAATTTAAAAACCAAAAGTTGCTTACAAATGACAAACTATTTGGACCAAATGATGCGATTTCCCAAGCATGAAATGTTCGAAAAATTACTCGAAGGAATGGATCATCTTGAAAACTTTAAGGAACCAAAGTTATAAAAGAACTTGTAAAAGTTTCACAAGTTCATAAGTTCGTCCAAGAACCAAAAGAGAAACAATCTGACGTAAATAAGTTTTAAATTCAAAGACCAAAAGTTGTTTACGAAATGACAAAGCATTTGGACCAAATGATACGATTTCCCGAGCATGGAATGTTCGAAAAATGGCTCGAAGGAATGGATCGTCGTGACTACTTTAAGGAACCAAAGTTATAAAAGAACTCGTAAAAGTTTGACAAGTTTGGAAATTCGTCCAAGTACCAAAAAAGAAACAATCTGACGTAAATAAGTTTTAAATTTAAAGACCAAAAAGTTGTTTACAAAATGACGAAGCATTTGGACCAAATGATGCGATTTCCTAAGCATGGAATGTTCGAAAAATGGCTCGAAGGAATGGATCATCATGAATACTTGAAGGAACCAAGGTTATAAAATAACTCGTAAAAGTTTGACAAGTTTGGAAGTTCGTCCAAACCAAAAGAGAGACAATTTTGACGCAAATAAGTTTTTTATTCAAAGACCAAAAAGTTGTTTACAAAATGACAAACTATTTTGGACCAAACGATGCGATTTCTCGAGCATGGAATGCTCGGAAAAATTGCTCAAAGGAATGGATCGTTTTGAATACTTTAAGGAATCGAAGTTGTAAAAGAACTCGTAACATTTTGACAAGCTCGTAAGTTCATCCAAGAACCAAAAGAGAAACAAGTCACACTTAAATAAGTTTTTAATTTAAAAACCAAAAGTTGCTTACAAATGAAAAATTATTTGGAGCAAATGATGCGATTTCCCAAGCATGAAATGTTCGAAAAATTACTCGAACGAATGGATCATCGTGAATACTTTAAGGAACCAAAGTTATAAAAGAACTTGTAAAAGTTTCACAAGTTCATAAGTTCGTCCAAGAACCAAAAGAGAAACAATCTGACGTAAATAAGTTTTAAATTCAAAGACCAAAAGTTGTTTACGAAAGGACAAAGCATTTGGACCAAATGATACGATTTCCCGAGCATGGAATGTTCGAAAAATGGCTCGAAGGAATGGATCGTCGTGACTACTTTAAGGAACCAAAGTTATAAAAGAACTCGTAAAAGTTTTACAAGTTTAGAAATTCGTCCAAGTACCAAAAAAGAAACAATCTGACGTAAATAAGTTTTAAATTTAAAGACCAAAAAGTTGTTTACAAAATGACAAACCATTTGGACCAAATGATGCGATTTCCTGAGCATGGAATGTTCGAAAAATGGCTCGAATGAATGGATCGTCATGAATACTTGAAGGAACAAAAGTTATAAAATAACTCATAAAAGTTTGACAAGTTTGGAAGTTCGTCCAAACCAAAAGAGAAAAAATTCTTATGCAAATAAGTTTTTTATTCAAAGACCAAAAAGTTGTTTACAAAATGACAAACTATTTTGGACCAAATGATGCGATTTCTCGAGCACGGAATGCTCGGAAAAATTGCTCAAAGGAATGTATCGTTTTGAATACTTTAAGGAATCGAAGTTGTAAAAGAACTCGTAACATTTTGACAAGCTCGTAAGTTCATCCAAGAACCAAAAGAGAAACAAGTCACACTTAAATAAGTTTTTAATTTAAAAACCAAAAGTTGCTTACAAATGAAAAATTATTTGGAGCAAATGATGCGATTTCCCAAGCATGAAATGTTCGAAAAATTACTCGAACGAATGGATCATCGTGAATACTTTAAGGAACCAAAGTTATAAAAGAACTTGTAAAAGTTTCACAAGTTCATAAGTTCGTCCAAGAACCAAAAGAGAAACAATCTGACGTAAATAAGTTTTAAATTCAAAGACCAAAAGTTGTTTACGAAAGGACAAAGCATTTGGACCAAATGATACGATTTCCCGAGCATGGAATGTTCGAAAAATGGCTCGAAGGAATGGATCGTCGTGACTACTTTAAGGAACCAAAGTTATAAAAGAACTCGTAAAAGTTTTACAAGTTTAGAAATTCGTCCAAGTACCAAAAAAGAAACAATCTGACGTAAATAAGTTTTAAATTTAAAGACCAAAAAGTTGTTTACAAAATGACAAACCATTTGGACCAAATGATGCGATTTCCTGAGCATGGAATGTTCGAAAAATGGCTCGAATGAATGGATCGTCATGAATACTTGAAGGAACAAAAGTTATAAAATAACTCATAAAAGTTTGACAAGTTTGGAAGTTCGTCCAAACCAAAAGAGAAAAAATTCTTATGCAAATAAGTTTTTTATTCAAAGACCAAAAAGTTGTTTACAAAATGACAAACTATTTTGGACCAAATGATGCGATTTCTCGAGCACGGAATGCTCGGAAAAATTGCTCAAAGGAATGGATCGTTTTGAATACTTTAAGGAATCAAAGTTGTAAAAGAACTCGTAACATTTTGACAACCTCATAAGTTCATCCAAGAACCAAAAGAGAAACAAGTCTTACTTAAATAAGTTTTTAATTTAAAAACCAAAAGTTGCTTACAAATGACAAACTATTTGGACCAAATGATGCGATTTCCCAAGCATGGAATGTTCGAAAAATTACTCGAAGGAATGGATCGTCTTGAATACTTTAAGGAACCAAAGTTATAAAAGAAGTCGTAAAAGTTTCACAAGTTCATAAGTTCGTCCAAGAACCAAAAGAGAAACAAACTGACGTAAATAAGTTTTAAATTTAAAGACCAAAAAGTTGTTTACAAAATGACAAACCATTTGGACCAAATGATGCGATTTCCTGAGCATGAAATGTTCGAAAAAAGGCTCGAATGAATGGATCGTCATGAATACTTGAAGGAACAAAAGTTATAAAATAACTCATAAAAGTTTGACAAGTTTGGAAGTTCGTCCAAACCAAAAGAGAAACAATTCTTATGCAAATAAGTTTTTTATTCAAAGACCAAAAAGTTGTTTACAAAATGACAAACTATTTTGGACCAAATGATGCGATTTCTCGAGCATGGAATGCTCGGAAAAATTGCTCAAAGGAATGGATCGTTTTGAATACTTTAAGGAATCAAAGTTACAAAAGAACTCGTAACATTTTGACAAGCTCGTAAGTTCATCCAAGAACCAAAAGAGAAACAAGTCACACTTAAATAAGTTTTTAATTTAAAAACCAAAAGTTGCTTACAAATGAAAAATTATTTGGAGCAACTGATGCGATTTCCCAAGCATGAAATGTTCGAAAAATTACTCGAAGGAATGAATCATCTTGAAAACTTTAAGGAACCAAAGTTATAAAAGAACTTGTAAAAGTTTCACAAGTTCATAAGTTCGTCCAAGAACCAAAAGAGAAACAATCTGACGTAAATAAGTTTTAAATTCAAAGACCAAAAGTTGTTTACGAAATGACAAAGCATTTGGACCAAATGATACGATTTCCCGAGCATGGAATGTTCGAAAAATGGCTCGAAGGAATGGATCGTCGTGACTACTTTAAGGAACCAAAGTTATAAAAGAACTCGTAAAAGATTGACAAGTTTAGAAATTCGTCCAAGTACCAAAAAAGAAACAATCTGACGTAAATAAGTTTTAAATTTAAAGACCAAAAAGTTGTTTACAAAATGACAAACCATTTGGACCAAATGATGCGATTTCTTGAGCATGGAATGTTCGAAAAATGGCTCGAAGGAATGGATCGTCATGAATACTTGAAGGAACCAAGGTTATAAAATAACTCGTAAAAGTTTGACAAGTTTGGAAGTTTGTCCAAACCAAAAGAGAGACAATTTTGACGCAAATAAGTTTTTTATTCAAAGACCAAAAAGTTGTTTACAAAATGACAAACTATTTTGGACCAAATGATGCGATTTCTCGAGCATGGAATGCTCGGAAAAATTGCTCAAAGGAATGGATCGTTTTGAATACTTTAAGGAATCGAAGTTGTAAAAGAACTCGTAACATTTTGACAAGCTCGTAAGTTCATCCAAGAACCAAAAGAGAAACAAGTCTTACTTAAATAAGTTTTTAATTTAAAAACCAAAAGTTGCTTACAAATGACAAACTATTTGGACCAAATGATGCGATTTCCCAAGCATGAAATGTTCGAAAAATTACTCGAAGGAATGGATCATCTTGAAAACTTTAAGGAACCAAAGTTATAAAAGAACTTGTAAAAGTTTCACAAGTTCATAAGTTCGTCCAAGAACCAAAAGAGAAACAATCTGACGTAAATAAGTTTTAAATTCAAAGACCAAAAGTTGTTTACGAAATGACAAAGCATTTGGACCAAATGATACGATTTCCCGAGCATGGAATGTTCGAAAAATGGCTCGAAGGAATGGATCGTCGTGACTACTTTAAGGAACCAAAGTTATAAAAGAACTCGTAAAAGTTTGACAAGTTTGGAAATTCGTCCAAGTACCAAAAAAGAAACAATCTGACGTAAATAAGTTTTAAATTTAAAGACCAAAAAGTTGTTTACAAAATGACGAAGCATTTGGACCAAATGATGCGATTTCCTGAGCATGGAATGTTCGAAAAATGGCTCGAAGGAATGGATCATCATGAATACTTGAAGGAACCAAGGTTATAAAATAACTCGTAAAAGTTTGACAAGTTTGGAAGTTCGTCCAAACCAAAAGAGAGACAATTTTGACGCAAATAAGTTTTTTATTCAAAGACCAAAAAGTTGTTTACAAAATGACAAACTATTTTGGACCAAACGATGCGATTTCTCGAGCATGGAATGCTCGGAAAAATTGCTCAAAGGAATGGATCGTTTTGAATACTTTAAGGAATCGAAGTTGTAAAAGAACTCGTAACATTTTGACAAGCTCGTAAGTTCATCCAAGAACCAAAAGAGAAACAAGTCACACTTAAATAAGTTTTTAATTTAAAAACCAAAAGTTGCTTACAAATGAAAAATTATTTGGAGCAAATGATGCGATTTCCCAAGCATGAAATGTTCGAAAAATTACTCGAACGAATGGATCATCGTGAATACTTTAAGGAACCAAAGTTATAAAAGAACTTGTAAAAGTTTCACAAGTTCATAAGTTCGTCCAAGAACCAAAAGAGAAACAATCTGACGTAAATAAGTTTTAAATTCAAAGACCAAAAGTTGTTTACGAAAGGACAAAGCATTTGGACCAAATGATACGATTTCCCGAGCATGGAATGTTCGAAAAATGGCTCGAAGGAATGGATCGTCGTGACTACTTTAAGGAACCAAAGTTATAAAAGAACTCGTAAAAGTTTTACAAGTTTAGAAATTCGTCCAAGTACCAAAAAAGAAACAATCTGACGTAAATAAGTTTTAAATTTAAAGACCAAAAAGTTGTTTACAAAATGACAAACCATTTGGACCAAATGATGCGATTTCCTGAGCATGGAATGTTCGAAAAATGGCTCGAATGAATGGATCGTCATGAATACTTGAAGGAACAAAAGTTATAAAATAACTCATAAAAGTTTGACAAGTTTGGAAGTTCGTCCAAACCAAAAGAGAAAAAATTCTTATGCAAATAAGTTTTTTATTCAAAGACCAAAAAGTTGTTTACAAAATGACAAACTATTTTGGACCAAATGATGCGATTTCTCGAGCACAGAATGCTCGGAAAAATTGCTCAAAGGAATGGATCGTTTTGAATACTTTAAGGAATCGAAGTTGTAAAAGAACTCGTAACATTTTGACAAGCTCGTAAGTTCATCCAAGAACCAAAAGAGAAACAAGTCTCACATAAATAAGTTTTTAATTTAAAAACCAAAAGTTGCTTACAAATGACAAACTATTAGGACCAAATGATGCGATTTCCCAAGCATGAAATGTACGAAAAAAGGCTCGAATGAATGGATCGTCATGAATACTTGAAGGAACAAAAGTTATAAAATAACTCATAAAAGTTTGACAAGTTTGGAAGTTCGTCCAAACCAAAAGAGAAACAATTCTTATGCAAATAAGTTTTTTATTCAAAGACCAAAAAGTTGTTTACAAAATGACAAACTATTTTGGACCAAATGATGCGATTTCTCGAGCATGGAATGCTCGGAAAAATTGCTCAAAGGAATGGATCGTTTTGAATACTTTAAGGAATCAAAGTTACAAAAGAACTCGTAACATTTTGACAAGCTCGTAAGTTCATCCAAGAACCAAAAGAGAAACAAGTCTTACTTAAATAAGTTTTTAATTTAAAAACCAAAAGTTGCTTACAAATGACAAACTATTTGGACCAAATGATGCGATTTCCCAAGCATGAAATGTTCGAAAAATTACTCGAAGGAATGGATCATCTTGAAAACTTTAAGGAACCAAAGTTATAAAAGAACTTGTAAAAGTTTCACAATTTCATAAGTTCGTCCAAGAACCAAAAGAGAAACAATCTGACGTAAATAAGTTTTAAATTCAAAGACCAAAAGTTGTTTACGAAATGACAAAGCATTTGGACCAAATGATACGATTTCCCGAGCATGGAATGTTCGAAAAATGGCTCGAAGGAATGGATCGTCGTGACTACTTTAAGGAACTAAAGTTATAAAAGAACTCGTAAAAGTTTGACAAGTTTGGAAATTCGTCCAAGTACCAAAAAAGAAACAATCTGACGTAAATAAGTTTTAAATTTAAAGACCAAAAAGTTGTTTACAAAATGACGAAGCATTTGGACCAAATGATGCGATTTCCTGAGCATGGAATGTTCGAAAAATGGCTCGAAGGAATGGATCATCATGAATACTTGAAGGAACCAAGGTTATAAAATAACTCGTAAAAGTTTGACAAGTTTTGAAGTTCGTCCAAACCAAAAGAGAGACAATTTTGACGCAAATAAGTTTTTTATTCAAAGACCAAAAAGTTGTTTACAAAATGACAAACTATTTTGGACCAAACGATGCGATTTCTCGAGCATGGAATGCTCGGAAAAATTGCTCAAAGGAATGGATCGTTTTGAATACTTTAAGGAATCGAAGTTGTAAAAGAACTCGTAACATTTTGACAAGCTCGTAAGTTCATCCAAGAACCAAAAGAGAAACAAGTCACACTTAAATAAGTTTTTAATTTAAAAACCAAAAGTTGCTTACAAATGAAAAATTATTTGGAGCAAATGATGCGATTTCCCAAGCATGAAATGTTCGAAAAATTACTCGAACGAATGGATCATCGTGAATACTTTAAGGAACCAAAGTTATAAAAGAACTTGTAAAAGTTTTTCAAGTTCATAAGTTCGTCCAAGAACCAAAAGAGAAACAATCTGACGTAAATAAGTTTTAAATTCAAAGACCAAAAGTTGTTTACGAAAGGACAAAGCATTTGGACCAAATGATACGATTTCCCGAGCATGGAATGTTCGAAAAATGGCTCGAAGGAATGGATCGTCGTGACTACTTTAAGGAACCAAAGTTATAAAAGAACTCGTAAAAGTTTTACAAGTTTAGAAATTCGTCCAAGTACCAAAAAAGAAACAATCTGACGTAAATAAGTTTTAAATTTAAAGACCAAAAAGTTGTTTACAAAATGACAAACCATTTGGACCAAATGATGCGATTTCCTGAGCATGGAATGTTCGAAAAATGGCTCGAATGAATGGATCGTCATGAATACTTGAAGGAACAAAAGTTATAAAATAACTCATAAAAGTTTGACAAGTTTGGAAGTTCGTCCAAACCAAAAGAGAAAAAATTCTTATGCAAATAAGTTTTTTATTCAAAGACCAAAAAGTTGTTTACAAAATGACAAACTATTTTGGACCAAATGATGCGATTTCTCGAGCACGGAATGCTCGGAAAAATTGCTCAAAGGAATGGATCGTTTTGAATACTTTAAGGAATCAAAGTTGTAAAAGAACTCGTAACATTTTGACAACCTCGTAAGTTCATCCAAGAACCAAAAGAGAAACAAGTCTTACTTAAATAAGTTTTTAATTTAAAAACCAAAAGTTGCTTACAAATGACAAACTATTTGGACCAAATGATGCGATTTCCCAAGCATGGAATGTTCGAAAAATTACTCGAAGGAATGGATCGTCTTGAATACTTTAAGGAACCAAAGTTATAAAAGAAGTCGTAAAAGTTTCACAAGTTCATAAGTTCGTCCAAGAACCAAAAGAGAAACAAACTGACGTAAATAAGTTTTAAATTTAAAGACCAAAAAGTTGTTTACAAAATGACAAACCATTTGGACCAAATGATGCGATTTCCTGAGCATGAAATGTTCGAAAAAAGGCTCGAATGAATGGATCGTCATGAATACTTGAAGGAACAAAAGTTATAAAATAACTCATAAAAGTTTGACAAGTTTGGAAGTTCGTCCAAACCAAAAGAGAAACAATTCTTATGCAAATAAGTTTTTTATTCAAAGACCAAAAAGTTGTTTACAAAATGACAAACTATTTTGGACCAAATGATGCGATTTCTCGAGCATGGAATGCTCGGAAAAATTGCTCAAAGGAATGGATCGTTTTGAATACTTTAAGGAATCAAAGTTACAAAAGAACTCGTAACATTTTGACAAGCTCGTAAGTTCATCCAAGAACCAAAAGAGAAACAAGTCACACTTAAATAAGTTTTTAATTTAAAAACCAAAAGTTGCTTACAAATGAAAAATTATTTGGAGCAAATGATGCGATTTCCCAAGCATGAAATGTTCGAAAAATTACTCGAAGGAATGAATCATCTTGAAAACTTTAAGGAACCAAAGTTATAAAAGAACTTGTAAAAGTTTCACAAGTTCATAAGTTCGTCCAAGAACCAAAAGAGAAACAATCTGACGTAAATAAGTTTTAAATTCAAAGACCAAAAGTTGTTTACGAAATGACAAAGCATTTGGACCAAATGATACGATTTCCCGAGCATGGAATGTTCGAAAAATGGCTCGAAGGAATGGATCGTCGTGACTACTTTAAGGAACCAAAGTTATAAAAGAACTCGTAAAAGATTGACAAGTTTAGAAATTCGTCCAAGTACCAAAAAAGAAACAATCTGACGTAAATAAGTTTTAAATTTAAAGACCAAAAAGTTGTTTACAAAATGACAAACCATTTGGACCAAATGATGCGATTTCTTGAGCATGGAATGTTCGAAAAATGGCTCGAAGGAATGGATCGTCATGAATACTTGAAGGAACCAAGGTTATAAAATAACTCGTAAAAGTTTGACAAGTTTGGAAGTTTGTCCAAACCAAAAGAGAGACAATTTTGACGCAAATAAGTTTTTTATTCAAAGACCAAAAAGTTGTTTACAAAATGACAAACTATTTTGGACCAAATGATGCGATTTCTCGAGCATGGAATGCTCGGAAAAATTGCTCAAAGGAATGGATCGTTTTGAATACTTTAAGGAATCGAAGTTGTAAAAGAACTCGTAACATTTTGACAAGCTCGTAAGTTCATCCAAGAACCAAAAGAGAAACAAGTCTTACTTAAATAAGTTTTTAAATTAAAAACCAAAAGTTGCTTACAAATGACAAACTATTTGGACCAAATGATGCGATTTCCCAAGCATGAAATGTTCGAAAAATTACTCGAAGGAATGGATCATCTTGAAAACTTTAAGGAACCAAAGTTATAAAAGAACTTGTAAAAGTTTCACAAGTTCATAAGTTCGTCCAAGAACCAAAAGAGAAACAATCTGACGTAAATAAGTTTTAAATTCAAAGACCAAAAGTTGTTTACGAAATGACAATGCATTTGGACCAAATGATACGATTTCCCGAGCATGGAATGTTCGAAAAATGGCTCGAAGGAATGGATCGTCGTGACTACTTTAAGGAACCAAAGTTATAAAAGAACTCGTAAAAGTTTGACAAGTTTGGAAATTCGTCCAAGTACCAAAAAAGAAACAATCTGACGTAAATAAGTTTTAAATTTAAAGACCAAAAAGTTGTTTACAAAATGACGAAGCATTTGGACCAAATGATGCGATTTCCTGAGCATGGAATGTTCGAAAAATGGCTCGAAGGAATGGATCATCATGAATACTTGAAGGAACCAAGGTTATAAAATAACTCGTAAAAGTTTGACAAGTTTGGAAGTTCGTCCAAACCAAAAGAGAGACAATTTTGACGCAAATAAGTTTTTTATTCAAAGACCAAAAAGTTGTTTACAAAATGACAAACTATTTTGGACCAAACGATGCGATTTCTCGAGCATGGAATGCTCGGAAAAATTGCTCAAAGGAATGGATCGTTTTGAATACTTTAAGGAATCGAAGTTGTAAAAGAACTCGTAACATTTTGACAAGCTCGTAAGTTCATCCAAGAACCAAAAGAGAAACAAGTCACACTTAAATAAGTTTTTAATTTAAAAACCAAAAGTTGCTTACAAATGAAAAATTATTTGGAGCAAATGATGCGATTTCCCAAGCATGAAATGTTCGAAAAATTACTCGAACGAATGGATCATCGTGAATACTTTAAGGAACCAAAGTTATAAAAGAACTTGTAAAAGTTTCACAAGTTCATAAGTTCGTCCAAGAACCAAAAGAGAAACAATCTGACGTAAATAAGTTTTAAATTCAAAGACCAAAAGTTGTTTACGAAAGGACAAAGCATTTGGACCAAATGATACGATTTCCCGAGCATGGAATGTTCGAAAAATGGCTCGAAGGAATGGATCGTCGTGACTACTTTAAGGAACCAAAGTTATAAAAGAACTCGTAAAAGTTTTACAAGTTTAGAAATTCGTCCAAGTACCAAAAAAGAAACAATCTGACGTAAATAAGTTTTAAATTTAAAGACCAAAAAGTTGTTTACAAAATGACAAACCATTTGGACCAAATGATGCGATTTCCTGAGCATGGAATGTTCGAAAAATGGCTCGAATGAATGGATCGTCATGAATACTTGAAGGAACAAAAGTTATAAAATAACTCATAAAAGTTTGACAAGTTTGGAAGTTCGTCCAAACCAAAAGAGAAAAAATTCTTATGCAAATAAGTTTTTTATTCAAAGACCAAAAAGTTGTTTACAAAATGACAAACTATTTTGGACCAAATGATGCGATTTCTCGAGCACAGAATGCTCGGAAAAATTGCTCAAAGGAATGGATCGTTTTGAATACTTTAAGGAATCGAAGTTGTAAAAGAACTCGTAACATTTTGACAAGCTCGTAAGTTCATCCAAGAACCAAAAGAGAAACAAGTCACACTTAAATAAGTTTTTAATTTAAAAACCAAAAGTTGCTTACAAATGAAAAATTATTTTGAGCAAATGATGCGATTTCCCAAGCATGAAATGTTCGAAAAATTACTCGAACGAATGGATCATCGTGAATACTTTAAGGAACCAAAGTTATAAAAGAACTTGTAAAAGTTTCACAAGTTCATAAGTTCGTCCAAGAACCAAAAGAGAAACAATCTGACGTAAATAAGTTTTAAATTCAAAGACCAAAAGTTGTTTACGAAATGACAAAGCATTTGGACCAAATGATACGATTTCCCGAGCATGGAATGTTCGAAAAATGGCTCGAAGGAATGGATCGTCGTGACTACTTTAAGGAACCAAAGTTATAAAAGAACTCGTAAAAGTTTGACAAGTTTGGAAATTCGTCCAAGTACCGAAAAAGAAACAATCTGACGTAAATAAGTTTTAAATTTAAAGACCAAAAAGTTGTTTACAAAATGACGAAGCATTTGGACCAAATGATGCGATTTCCTGAGCATGGAATGTTCGAAAAATGGCTCGAAGGAATGGATCATCATGAATACTTGAAGGAACCAAGGTTATAAAATAACTCGTAAAAGTTTGACAAGTTTGGAAGTTCGTCCAAACCAAAAGAGAGACAATTTTGACGCAAATAAGTTTTTTATTCAAAGACCAAAAAGTTGTTTACAAAATGACAAACTATTTTGGACCAAACGATGCGATTTCTCGAGCATGGAATGCTCGGAAAAATTGCTCAAAGGAATGGATCGTTTTGAATACTTTAAGGAATCGAAGTTGTAAAAGAACTCGTAACATTTTGACAAGCTCGTAAGTTCATCCAAGAACCAAAAGAGAAACAAGTCACACTTAAATAAGTTTTTAATTTAAAAACCAAAAGTTGCTTACAAATGAAAAATTATTTGGAGCAAATGATGCGATTTCCCAAGCATGAAATGTTCGAAAAATTACTCGAACGAATGGATCATCGTGAATACTTTAAGGAACCAAAGTTATAAAAGAACTTGTAAAAGTTTCACAAGTTCATAAGTTCGTCCAAGAACCAAAAGAGAAACAATCTGACGTAAATAAGTTTTAAATTCAAAGACCAAAAGTTGTTTACGAAAGGACAAAGCATTTGGACCAAATGATACGATTTCCCGAGCATGGAATGTTCGAAAAATGGCTCGAAGGAATGGATCGTCGTGACTACTTTAAGGAACCAAAGTTATAAAAGAACTCGTAAAAGTTTTACAAGTTTAGAAATTCGTCCAAGTACCAAAAAAGAAACAATCTGACGTAAATAAGTTTTAAATTTAAAGACCAAAAAGTTGTTTACAAAATGACAAACCATTTGGACCAAATGATGCGATTTCCTGAGCATGGAATGTTCGAAAAATGGCTCGAATGAATGGATCGTCATGAATACTTGAAGGAACAAAAGTTATAAAATAACTCATAAAAGTTTGACAAGTTTGGAAGTTCGTCCAAACCAAAAGAGAAAAAATTCTTATGCAAATAAGTTTTTTATTCAAAGACCAAAAAGTTGTTTACAAAATGACAAACTATTTTGGACCAAATGATGCGATTTCTCGAGCACAGAATGCTCGGAAAAATTGCTCAAAGGAATGGATCGTTTTGAATACTTTAAGGAATCGAAGTTGTAAAAGAACTCGTAACATTTTGACAAGCTCGTAAGTTCATCCAAGAACCAAAAGAGAAACAAGTCACACTTAAATAAGTTTTTAATTTAAAAACCAAAAGTTGCTTACAAATGAAAAATTATTTTGAGCAAATGATGCGATTTCCCAAGCATGAAATGTTCGAAAAATTACTCGAACGAATGGATCATCGTGAATACTTTAAGGAACCAAAGTTATAAAAGAACTTGTAAAAGTTTCACAAGTTCATAAGTTCGTCCAAGAACCAAAAGAGAAACAATCTGACGTAAATAAGTTTTAAATTCAAAGACCAAAAGTTGTTTACGAAATGACAAAGCATTTGGACCAAATGATACGATTTCCCGAGCATGGAATGTTCGAAAAATGGCTCGAAGGAATGGATCGTCGTGACTACTTTAAGGAACCAAAGTTATAAAAGAACTCGTAAAAGTTTGACAAGTTTGGAAATTCGTCCAAGTACCGAAAAAGAAACAATCTGACGTAAATAAGTTTTAAATTTAAAGACCAAAAAGTTGTTTACAAAATGACGAAGCATTTGGACCAAATGATGCGATTTCCTGAGCATGGAATGTTCGAAAAATGGCTCGAAGGAATGGATCATCATGAATACTTGAAGGAACCAAGGTTATAAAATAACTCGTAAAAGTTTGACAAGTTTGGAAGTTCGTCCAAACCAAAAGAGAGACAATTTTGACGCAAATAAGTTTTTTATTCAAAGACCAAAAAGTTGTTTACAAAATGACAAACTATTTTGGACCAAACGATGCGATTTCTCGAGCATGGAATGCTCGGAAAAATTGCTCAAAGGAATGGATCGTTTTGAATACTTTAAGGAATCGAAGTTGTAAAAGAACTCGTAACATTTTGACAAGCTCGTAAGTTCATCCAAGAACCAAAAGAGAAACAAGTCACACTTAAATAAGTTTTTAATTTAAAAACCAAAAGTTGCTTACAAATGAAAAATTATTTGGAGCAAATGATGCGATTTCCCAAGCATGAAATGTTTGAAAAATTACTCGAACGAATGGATCATCGTGAATACTTTAAGGAACCAAAGTTATAAAAGAACTTGTAAAAGTTTCACAAGTTCATAAGTTCGTCCAAGAACCAAAAGAGAAACAATCTGACGTAAATAAGTTTTAAATTCAAAGACCAAAAGTTGTTTACGAAAGGACAAAGCATTTGGACCAAATGATACGATTTCCCGAGCATGGAATGTTCGAAAAATGGCTCGAAGGAATGGATCGTCGTGACTACTTTAAGGAACCAAAGTTATAAAAGAACTCGTAAAAGTTTTACAAGTTTAGAAATTCGTCCAAGTACCAAAAAAGAAACAATCTGACGTAAATAAGTTTTAAATTTAAAGACCAAAAAGTTGTTTACAAAATGACAAACCATTTGGACCAAATGATGCGATTTCCTGAGCATGGAATGTTCGAAAAATGGCTCGAATGAATGGATCGTCATGAATACTTGAAGGAACAAAAGTTATAAAATAACTCATAAAAGTTTGACAAGTTTGGAAGTTCGTCCAAACCAAAAGAGAAAAAATTCTTATGCAAATAAGTTTTTTATTCAAAGACCAAAAAGTTGTTTACAAAATGACAAACTATTTTGGACCAAATGATGCGATTTCTCGAGCACGGAATGCTCGGAAAAATTGCTCAAAGGAATGGATCGTTTTGAATACTTTAAGGAATCGAAGTTGTAAAAGAACTCGTAACATTTTGACAAGCTCGTAAGTTCATCCAAGAACCAAAAGAGAAACAAGTCACACTTAAATAAGTTTTTAATTTAAAAACCAAAAGTTGCTTACAAATGAAAAATTATTTGGAGCAAATGATGCGATTTCCCAAGCATGAAATGTTCGAAAAATTACTCGAACGAATGGATCATCGTGAATACTTTAAGGAACCAAAGTTATAAAAGAACTTGTAAAAGTTTCACAAGTTCATAAGTTCGTCCAAGAACCAAAAGAGAAACAATCTGACGTAAATAAGTTTTAAATTCAAAGACCAAAAGTTGTTTACGAAATGACAAAGCATTTGGACCAAATGATACGATTTCCCGAGCATGGAATGTTCGAAAAATGGCTCGAAGGAATGGATCGTCGTGACTACTTTAAGGAACCAAAGTTATAAAAGAACTCGTAAAAGTTTTACAAGTTTAGAAATTCGTCCAAGTACCAAAAAAGAAACAATCTGACGTAAATAAGTTTTAAATTTAAAGACCAAAAAGTTGTTTACAAAATGACAAACCATTTGGACCAAATGATGCGATTTCCTGAGCATGGAATGTTCGAAAAATGGCTCGAATGAATGGATAGTCATGAATACTTGAAGGAACAAAAGTTATAAAATAACTCATAAAAGTTTGACAAGTTTGGAAGTTCGTCCAAACCAAAAGAGAAAAAATTCTTATGCAAATAAGTTTTTTATTCAAAGACCAAAAAGTTGTTTACAAAATGACAAACTATTTTGGACCAAATGATGCGATTTCTCGAGCACGGAATGCTCGGAAAAATTGCTCAAAGGAATGGATCGTTTTGAATACTTTAAGGAATCAAAGTTGTAAAAGAACTCGTAACATTTTGACAACCTCGTAAGTTCATCCAAGAACCAAAAGAGAAACAAGTCTTACTTAAATAAGTTTTTAATTTAAAAACCAAAAGTTGCTTACAAATGACAAACTATTTGGACCAAATGATGCGATTTCCCAAGCATGGAATTTTCAAAAAATTACTCGAAGGAATGGATCGTCTTGAATACTTTAAGGAACCAAAGTTATAAAAGAAGTCGTAAAAGTTTCACAAGTTCATAAGTTCGTCCAAGAACCAAAAGAGAAACAAACTGACGTAAATAAGTTTTAAATTTAAAGACCAAAAAGTTGTTTACAAAATGACAAACCATTTGGACCAAATGATGCGATTTCCTGAGCATGAAATGTTCGAAAAAAGGCTCGAATGAATGGATCGTCATGAATACTTGAAGGAACAAAAGTTATAAAATAACTCATAAAAGTTTGACAAGTTTGGAAGTTCGTCCAAACCAAAAGAGAAACAATTCTTATGCAAATAAGTTTTTTATTCAAAGACCAAAAAGTTGTTTACAAAATGACAAACTATTTTGGACCAAATGATGCGATTTCTCGAGCATGGAATGCTCGGAAAAATTGCTCAAAGGAATGGATCGTTTTGAATACTTTAAGGAATCAAAGTTACAAAAGAACTCGTAACATTTTGACAAGCTCGTAAGTTCATCCAAGAACCAAAAGAGAAACAAGTCACACTTAAATAAGTTTTTAATTTAAAAACCAAAAGTTGCTTACAAATGAAAAATTATTTGGAGCAAATGATGCGATTTCCCAAGCATGAAATGTTCGAAAAATTACTCGAACGAATGGATCATCGTGAATACTTTAAGGAACCAAAGTTATAAAAGAACTTGTAAAAGTTTCACAAGTTCATAAGTTCGTCCAAGAACCAAAAGAGAAACAATCTGACGTAAATAAGTTTTAAATTCAAAGACCAAAAGTTGTTTACGAAAGGACAAAGCATTTGGACCAAATGATACGATTTTCCGAGCATGGAATGTTCGAAAAATGGCTCGAAGGAATGGATCGTCGTGACTACTTTAAGGAACCAAAGTTATAAAAGAACTCGTAAAAGTTTTACAAGTTTAGAAATTCGTCCAAGTACCAAAAAAGAAACAATCTGACGTAAATAAGTTTTAAATTTAAAGACCAAAAAGTTGTTTACAAAATGACAAACCATTTGGACCAAATGATGCGATTTCCTGAGCATGGAATGTTCGAAAAATGGCTCGAATGAATGGATCGTCATGAATACTTGAAGGAACAAAAGTTATAAAATAACTCATAAAAGTTTGACAAGTTTGGAAGTTCGTCCAAACCAAAAGAGAAAAAATTCTTATGCAAATAAGTTTTTTATTCAAAGACCAAAAAGTTGTTTACAAAATGACAAACTATTTTGGACCAAATGATGCGATTTCTCGAGCACGGAATGCTCGGAAAAATTGCTCAAAGGAATGGATCGTTTTGAATACTTTAAGGAATCAAAGTTGTAAAAGAACTCGTAACATTTTGACAACCTCGTAAGTTCATCCAAGAACCAAAAGAGAAACAAGTCTTACTTAAATAAGTTTTTAATTTAAAAACCAAAAGTTGCTTACAAATGACAAACTATTTGGACCAAATGATGCGATTTCCCAAGCATGGAATGTTCGAAAAATTACTCGAAGGAATGGATCGTCTTGAATACTTTAAGGAACCAAAGTTATAAAAGAAGTCGTAAAAGTTTCACAAGTTCATAAGTTCGTCCAAGAACCAAAAGAGAAACAAACTGACGTAAATAAGTTTTAAATTTAAAGACCAAAAAGTTGTTTACAAAATGACAAACCATTTGGACCAAATGATGCGATTTCCTGAGCATGAAATGTTCGAAAAAAGGCTCGAATGAATGGATCGTCATGAATACTTGAAGGAACAAAAGTTATAAAATAACTCATAAAAGTTTGACAAGTTTGGAAGTTCGTCCAAACCAAAAGAGAAACAATTCTTATGCAAATAAGTTTTTTATTCAAAGACCAAAAAGTTGTTTACAAAATGACAAACTATTTTGGACCAAATGATGCGATTTCTCGAGCATGGAATGCTCGGAAAAATTGCTCAAAGGAATGGATCGTTTTGAATACTTTAAGGAATCAAAGTTACAAAAGAACTCGTAACATTTTGACAAGCTCGTAAGTTCATCCAAGAACCAAAAGAGAAACAAGTCACACTTAAATAAGTTTTTAATTTAAAAACCAAAAGTTGCTTACAAATGAAAAATTATTTGGAGCAAATGATGCGATTTCCCAAGCATGAAATGTTCGAAAAATTACTCGAAGGAATGAATCATCTTGAAAACTTTAAGGAACCAAAGTTATAAAAGAACTTGTAAAAGTTTCACAAGTTCATAAGTTCGTCCAAGAACCAAAAGAGAAACAATCTGACGTAAATAAGTTTTAAATTCAAAGACCAAAAGTTGTTTACGAAATGACAAAGCATTTGGACCAAATGATACGATTTCCCGAGCATGGAATGTTCGAAAAATGGCTCGAAGGAATGGATCGTCGTGACTACTTTAAGGAACCAAAGTTATAAAAGAACTCGTAAAAGATTGACAAGTTTAGAAATTCGTCCAAGTACCAAAAAAGAAACAATCTGACGTAAATAAGTTTTAAATTTAAAGACCAAAAAGTTGTTTACAAAATGACAAACCATTTGGACCAAATGATGCGATTTCTTGAGCATGGAATGTTCGAAAAATGGCTCGAAGGAATGGATCGTCATGAATACTTGAAGGAACCAAGGTTATAAAATAACTCGTAAAAGTTTGACAAGTTTGGAAGTTTGTCCAAACCAAAAGAGAGGCAATTTTGACGCAAATAAGTTTTTTATTCAAAGACCAAAAAGTTGTTTACAAAATGACAAACTATTTTGGACCAAATGATGCGATTTCTCGAGCATGGAATGCTCGGAAAAATTGCTCAAAGGAATGGATCGTTTTGAATACTTTAAGGAATCGAAGTTGTAAAAGAACTCGTAACATTTTGACAAGCTCGTAAGTTCATCCAAGAACCAAAAGAGAAACAAGTCTTACTTAAATAAGTTTTTAATTTAAAAACCAAAAGTTGCTTACAAATGACAAACTATTTGGACCAAATGATGCGATTTCCCAAGCATGAAATGTTCGAAAAATTACTCGAAGGAATGGATCATCTTGAAAACTTTAAGGAACCAAAGTTATAAAAGAACTTGTAAAAGTTTCACAAGTTCATAAGTTCGTCCAAGAACCAAAAGAGAAACAATCTGACGTAAATAAGTTTTAAATTCAAAGACCAAAAGTTGTTTACGAAATGACAAAGCATTTGGACCAAATGATACGATTTCCCGAGCATGGAATGTTCGAAAAATGGCTCGAAGGAATGGATCGTCGTGACTACTTTAAGGAACCAAAGTTATAAAAGAACTCGTAAAAGTTTGACAAGTTTGGAAATTCGTCCAAGTACCAAAAAAGAAACAATCTGACGTAAATAAGTTTTAAATTTAAAGACCAAAAAGTTGTTTACAAAATGACGAAGCATTTGGACCAAATGATGCGATTTCCTGAGCATGGAATGTTCGAAAAATGGCTCGAAGGAATGGATCATCATGAATACTTGAAGGAACCAAGGTTATAAAATAACTCGTAAAAGTTTGACAAGTTTGGAAGTTCGTCCAAACCAAAAGAGAGACAATTTTGACGCAAATAAGTTTTTTATTCAAAGACCAAAAAGTTGTTTACAAAATGACAAACTATTTTGGACCAAACGATGCGATTTCTCGAGCATGGAATGCTCGGAAAAATTGCTCAAAGGAATGGATCGTTTTGAATACTTTAAGGAATCGAAGTTGTAAAAGAACTCGTAACATTTTGACAAGCTCGTAAGTTCATCCAAGAACCAAAAGAGAAACAAGTCACACTTAAATAAGTTTTTAATTTAAAAACCAAAAGTTGCTTACAAATGAAAAATTATTTGGAGCAAATGATGCGATTTCCCAAGCATGAAATGTTCGAAAAATTACTCGAACGAATGGATCATCGTGAATACTTTAAGGAACCAAAGTTATAAAAGAACTTGTAAAAGTTTCACAAGTTCATAAGTTCGTCCAAGAACCAAAAGAGAAACAATCTGACGTAAATAAGTTTTAAATTCAAAGACCAAAAGTTGTTTACGAAAGGACAAAGCATTTGGACCAAATGATACGATTTCCCGAGCATGGAATGTTCGAAAAATGGCTCGAAGGAATGGATCGTCGTGACTACTTTAAGGAACCAAAGTTATAAAAGAACTCGTAAAAGTTTTACAAGTTTAGAAATTCGTCCAAGTACCAAAAAAGAAACAATCTGACGTAAATAAGTTTTAAATTTAAAGACCAAAAAGTTGTTTACAAAATGACAAACCATTTGGACCAAATGATGCAATATCCTGAGCATGGAATGTTCGAAAAATGGCTCGAATGAATGGATCGTCATGAATACTTGAAGGAACAAAAGTTATAAAATAACTCATAAAAGTTTGACAAGTTTGGAAGTTCGTCCAAACCAAAAGAGAAAAAATTCTTATGCAAATAAGTTTTTTATTCAAAGACCAAAAAGTTGTTTACAAAATGACAAACTATTTTGGACCAAATGATGCGATTTCTCGAGCACAGAATGCTCGGAAAAATTGCTCAAAGGAATGGATCGTTTTGAATACTTTAAGGAATCGAAGTTGTAAAAGAACTCGTAACATTTTGACAAGCTCGTAAGTTCATCCAAGAACCAAAAGAGAAACAAGTCACACTTAAATAAGTTTTTAATTTAAAAACCAAAAGTTGCTTACAAATGAAAAATTATTTGGAGCAAATGATGCGATTTCCCAAGCATGAAATGTTCGAAAAATTACTCGAACGAATGGATCATCGTGAATACTTTAAGGAACCAAAGTTATAAAAGAACTTGTAAAAGTTTCACAAGTTCATAAGTTCATCCAAGAACCAAAAGAGAAACAATCTGACGTAAATAAGTTTTAAATTCAAAGACCAAAAGTTGTTTACGAAAGGACAAAGCATTTGGACCAAATGATACGATTTCCCGAGCATGGAATGTTCGAAAAATGGCTCGAAGGAATGGATCGTCGTGACTACTTTAAGGAACCAAAGTTATAAAAGAACTCGTAAAAGTTTGACAAGTTTGGAAATTCGTCCAAGTACCGAAAAAGAAACAATCTGACGTAAATAAGTTTTAAATTTAAAGACCAAAAAGTTGTTTACAAAATGACAAACCATTTGGACCAAATGATGCGATTTCCTGAGCATGGAATGTTCGAAAAATGGCTCGAAGGAATGGATCATCATGAATACTTGAAGGAACCAAGGTTATAAAATAACTCGTAAAAGTTTGACAAGTTTGGAAGTTCGTCCAAACCAAAAGAGAGACAATTTTGACGCAAATAAGTTTTTTATTCAAAGACCAAAAAGTTGTTTACAAAATGACAAACTATTTTGGACCAAACGATGCGATTTCTCGAGCATGGAATGCTCGGAAAAATTGCTCAAAGGAATGGATCGTTTTGAATACTTTAAGGAATCGAAGTTGTAAAAGAACTCGTAACATTTTGACAAGCTCGTAAGTTCATCCAAGAACCAAAAGAGAAACAAGTCACACTTAAATAAGTTTTTAATTTAAAAACCAAAAGTTGCTTACAAATGAAAAATTATTTGGAGCAAATGATGCGATTTCCCAAGCATGAAATGTTCGAAAAATTACTCGAACGAATGGATCATCGTGAATACTTTAAGGAACCAAAGTTATAAAAGAACTTGTAAAAGTTTCACAAGTTCATAAGTTCGTCCAAGAACCAAAAGAGAAACAATCTGACGTAAATAAGTTTTAAATTCAAAGACCAAAAGTTGTTTACGAAAGGACAAAGCATTTGGACCAAATGATACGATTTCCCGAGCATGGAATGTTCGAAAAATGGCTCGAAGGAATGGATCGTCGTGACTACTTTAAGGAACCAAAGTTATAAAAGAACTCGTAAAAGTTTTACAAGTTTAGAAATTCGTCCAAGTACCAAAAAAGAAACAATCTGACGTAAATAAGTTTTAAATTTAAAGACCAAAAAGTTGTTTACAAAATGACAAACCATTTGGACCAAATGATGCGATTTCCTGAGCATGGAATGTTCGAAAAATGGCTCGAATGAATGGATCGTCATGAATACTTGAAGGAACAAAAGTTATAAAATAACTCATAAAAGTTTGACAAGTTTGGAAGTTCGTCCAAACCAAAAGAGAAAAAATTCTTATGCAAATAAGTTTTTTATTCAAAGACCAAAAAGTTGTTTACAAAATGACAAACTATTTTGGACCAAATGATGCGATTTCTCGAGCACGGAATGCTCGGAAAAATTGCTCAAAGGAATGGATCGTTTTGAATACTTTAAGGAATCAAAGTTGTAAAAGAACTCGTAACATTTTGACAACCTCGTAAGTTCATCCAAGAACCAAAAGAGAAACAAGTCTTACTTAAATAAGTTTTTAATTTAAAAACCAAAAGTTGCTTACAAATGACAAACTATTTGGACCAAATGATGCGATTTCCCAAGCATGGAATGTTCGAAAAATTACTCGAAGGAATGGATCGTCTTGAATACTTTAAGGAACCAAAGTTATAAAAGAAGTCGTAAAAGTTTCACAAGTTCATAAGTTCGTCCAAGAACCAAAAGAGAAACAAACTGACGTAAATAAGTTTTAAATTTAAAGACCAAAAAGTTGTTTACAAAATGACAAACCATTTGGACCAAATGATGCGATTTCCCGAGCATGAAATGTTCGAAAAAAGGCTCGAATGAATGGATCGTCATGAATACTTGAAGGAACAAAAGTTATAAAATAACTCATAAAAGTTTTACAAGTTTAGAAATTCGTCCAAGTACCAAAAAAGAAACAATCTGACGTAAATAAGTTTTAAATTTAAAGACCAAAAAGTTGTTTACAAAATGACAAACCATTTGGACCAAATGATGCGATTTCCTGAGCATGGAATGTTCGAAAAATGGCTCGAATGAATGGATCGTCATGAATACTTGAAGGAACAAAAGTTATAAAATAACTCATAAAAGTTTGACAAGTTTGGAAGTTCGTCCAAACCAAAAGAGAAAAAATTCTTATGCAAATAAGTTTTTTATTCAAAGACCAAAAAGTTGTTTACAAAATGACAAACTATTTTGGACCAAATGATGCGATTTCTCGAGCACGGAATGCTCGGAAAAATTGCTCAAAGGAATGGATCGTTTTGAATACTTTAAGGAATCAAAGTTGTAAAAGAACTCGTAACATTTTGACAACCTCGTAAGTTCATCCAAGAACCAAAAGAGAAACAAGTCTTACTTAAATAAGTTTTTAATTTAAAAACCAAAAGTTGCTTACAAATTACAAACTATTTGGACCAAATGATGCGATTTCCCAAGCATGGAATGTTCGAAAAATTACTCGAAGGAATGGATCGTCTTGAATACTTTAAGGAACCAAAGTTATAAAAGAAGTCGTAAAAGTTTCACAAGTTCATAAGTTCGTCCAAGAACCAAAAGAGAAACAAACTGACGTAAATAAGTTTTAAATTTAAAGACCAAAAAGTTGTTTACAAAATGACAAACCATTTGGACCAAATGATGCGATTTCCTGAGCATGAAATGTTCGAAAAAAGGCTCGAATGAATGGATCGTCATGAATACTTGAAGGAACAAAAGTTATAAAATAACTCATAAAAGTTTGACAAGTTTGGAAGTTCGTCCAAACCAAAAGAGAAACAATTCTTATGCAAATAAGTTTTTTATTCAAAGACCAAAAAGTTGTTTACAAAATGACAAACTATTTTGGACCAAATGATGCGATTTCTCGAGCATGGAATGCTCGGAAAAATTGCTCAAAGGAATGGATCGTTTTGAATACTTTAAGGAATCAAAGTTACAAAAGAACTCGTAACATTTTGACAAGCTCGTAAGTTCATCCAAGAACCAAAAGAGAAACAAGTCACACTTAAATAAGTTTTTAATTTAAAAACCAAAAGTTGCTTACAAATGAAAAATTATTTGGAGCAAATGATGCGATTTCCCAAGCATGAAATGTTCGAAAAATTACTCGAAGGAATGAATCATCTTGAAAACTTTAAGGAACCAAAGTTATAAAAGGACTTGTAAAAGTTTCACAAGTTCATAAGTTCGTCCAAGAACCAAAAGAGAAACAATCTGACGTAAATAAGTTTTAAATTCAAAGACCAAAAGTTGTTTACGAAATGACAAAGCATTTGGACCAAATGATACGATTTCCCGAGCATGGAATGTTCGAAAAATGGCTCGAAGGAATGGATCGTCGTGACTACTTTAAGGAACCAAAGTTATAAAAGAACTCGTAAAAGATTGACAAGTTTAGAAATTCGTCCAAGTACCAAAAAAGAAACAATCTGACGTAAATAAGTTTTAAATTTAAAGACCAAAAAGTTGTTTACAAAATGACAAACCATTTGGACCAAATCATGTGATTTCTTGAGCATGGAATGTTCGAAAAATGGCTCGAAGGAATGGATCGTCATGAATACTTGAAGGAACCAAGGTTATAAAATAACTCGTAAAAGTTTGACAAGTTTGGAAGTTTGTCCAAACCAAAAGAGAGACAATTTTGACGCAAATAAGTTTTTTATTCAAAGACCAAAAAGTTGTTTACAAAATGACAAACTATTTTGGACCAAATGATGCGATTTCTCGAGCATGGAATGCTCGGAAAAATTGCTCAAAGGAATGGATCGTTTTGAATACTTTAAGGAATCGAAGTTGTAAAAGAACTCGTAACATTTTGACAAGCTCGTAAGTTCATCCAAGAACCAAAAGAGAAACAAGTCTTACTTAAATAAGTTTTTAATTTAAAAACCAAAAGTTGCTTACAAATGACAAACTATTTGGACCAAATGATGCGATTTCCCAAGCATGAAATGTTCGAAAAATTACTCGAAGGAATGGATCATCTTGAAAACTTTAAGGAACCAAAGTTATAAAAGAACTTGTAAAAGCTTCACAAGTTAATAAGTTCGTCCAAGAACCAAAAGAGAAACAATCTGACGTAAATAAGTTTTAAATTCAAAGACCAAAAGTTGTTTACGAAATGACAAAGCATTTGGACCAAATGATACGATTTCCCGAGCATGGAATGTTCGAAAAATGGCTCGAAGGAATGGATCGTCGTGACTACTTTAAGGAACCAAAGTTATAAAAGAACTCGTAAAAGTTTGACAAGTTTGGAAATTCGTCCAAGTACCAAAAAAGAAACAATCTGACGTAAATAAGTTTTAAATTTAAAGACCAAAAAGTTGTTTACAAAATGACGAAGCATTTGGACCAAATGATGCGATTTCCTGAGCATGGAATGTTCGAAAAATGGCTCGAAGGAATGGATCATCATGAATACTTGAAGGAACCAAGGTTATAAAATAACTCGTAAAAGTTTGACAAGTTTGGAAGTTCGTCCAAACCAAAAGAGAGACAATTTTGACGCAAATAAGTTTTTTATTCAAAGACCAAAAAGTTGTTTACAAAATGACAAACTATTTTGGACCAAACGATGCGATTTCTCGAGCATGGAATGCTCGGAAAAATTGCTCAAAGGAATGGATCGTTTTGAATACTTTAAGGAATCGAAGTTGTAAAAGAACTCGTAACATTTTGACAAGCTCGTAAGTTCATCCAAGAACCAAAAGAGAAACAAGTCACACTTAAATAAGTTTTTAATTTAAAAACCAAAAGTTGCTTACAAATGAAAAATTATTTGGAGCAAATGATGCGATTTCCCAAGCATGAAATGTTCGAAAAATTACTCGAACGAATGGATCATCGTGAATACTTTAAGGAACCAAAGTTATAAAAGAACTTGTAAAAGTTTCACAAGTTCATAAGTTCGTCCAAGAACCAAAAGAGAAACAATCTGACGTAAATAAGTTTTAAATTCAAAGACCAAAAGTTGTTTACGAAAGGACAAAGCATTTGGACCAAATGATACGATTTCCCGAGCATGGAATGTTCGAAAAATGGCTCGAAGGAATGGATCGTCGTGACTACTTTAAGGAACCAAAGTTATAAAAGAACTCGTAAAAGTTTTACAAGTTTAGAAATTCGTCCAAGTACCAAAAAAGAAACAATCTGACGTAAATAAGTTTTAAATTTAAAGACCAAAAAGTTGTTTACAAAATGACAAACCATTTGGACCAAATGATGCAATTTCCTGAGCATGGAATGTTCGAAAAATGGCTCGAATGAATGGATCGTCATGAATACTTGAAGGAACAAAAGTTATAAAATAACTCATAAAAGTTTGACAAGTTTGGAAGTTCGTCCAAACCAAAAGAGAAAAAATTCTTATGCAAATAAGTTTTTTATTCAAAGACCAAAAAGTTGTTTACAAAATGACAAACTATTTTGGACCAAATGATGCGATTTCTCGAGCACAGAATGCTCGGAAAAATTGCTCAAAGGAATGGATCGTTTTGAATACTTTAAGGAATCGAAGTTGTAAAAGAACTCGTAACATTTTGACAAGCTCGTAAGTTCATCCAAGAACCAAAAGAGAAACAAGTCACACTTAAATAAGTTTTTAATTTAAAAACCAAAAGTTGCTTACAAATGAAAAATTATTTGGAGCAAATGATGCGATTTCCCAAGCATGAAATGTTCGAAAAATTACTCGAACGAATGGATCATCGTGAATACTTTAAGGAACCAAAGTTATAAAAGAACTTGTAAAAGTTTCACAAGTTCATAAGTTCATCCAAGAACCAAAAGAGAAACAATCTGACGTAAATAAGTTTTAAATTCAAAGACCAAAAGTTGTTTACGAAAGGACAAAGCATTTGGACCAAATGATACGATTTCCCGAGCATGGAATGTTCGAAAAATGGCTCGAAGGAATGGATCGTCGTGACTACTTTAAGGAACCAAAGTTATAAAAGAACTCGTAAAAGTTTGACAAGTTTGGAAATTCGTCCAAGTACCGAAAAAGAAACAATCTGACGTAAATAAGTTTTAAATTTAAAGACCAAAAAGTTGTTTACAAAATGACAAACCATTTGGACCAAATGATGCGATTTCCTGAGCATGGAATGTTCGAAAAATGGCTCGAAGGAATGGATCATCATGAATACTTGAAGGAACCAAGGTTATAAAATAACTCGTAAAAGTTTGACAAGTTTGGAAGTTCGTCCAAACCAAAAGAGAGACAATTTTGACGCAAATAAGTTTTTTATTCAAAGACCAAAAAGTTGTTTACAAAATGACAAACTATTTTGGACCAAACGATGCGATTTCTCGAGCATGGAATGCTCGGAAAAATTGCTCAAAGGAATGGATCGTTTTGAATACTTTAAGGAATCGAAGTTGTAAAAGAACTCGTAACATTTTGACAAGCTCGTAAGTTCATCCAAGAACCAAAAGAGAAACAAGTCACACTTAAATAAGTTTTTAATTTAAAAACCAAAAGTTGCTTACAAATGAAAAATTATTTGGAGCAAATGATGCGATTTCCCAAGCATGAAATGTTCGAAAAATTACTCGAACGAATGGATCATCGTGAATACTTTAAGGAACCAAAGTTATAAAAGAACTTGTAAAAGTTTCACAAGTTCATAAGTTCGTCCAAGAACCAAAAGAGAAACAATCTGACGTAAATAAGTTTTAAATTCAAAGACCAAAAGTTGTTTACGAAAGGACAAAGCATTTGGACCAAATGATACGATTTCCCGAGCATGGAATGTTCGAAAAATGGCTCGAAGGAATGGATCGTCGTGACTACTTTAAGGAACCAAAGTTATAAAAGAACTCGTAAAAGTTTTACAAGTTTAGAAATTCGTCCAAGTACCAAAAAAGAAACAATCTGACGTAAATAAGTTTTAAATTTAAAGACCAAAAAGTTGTTTACAAAATGACAAACCATTTGGACCAAATGATGCAATTTCCTGAGCATGGAATGTTCGAAAAATGGCTCGAATGAATGGATCGTCATGAATACTTGAAGGAACAAAAGTTATAAAATAACTCATAAAAGTTTGACAAGTTTGGAAGTTCGTCCAAACCAAAAGAGAAAAAATTCTTATGCAAATAAGTTTTTTATTCAAAGACCAAAAAGTTGTTTACAAAATGACAAACTATTTTGGACCAAATGATGCGATTTCTCGAGCACAGAATGCTCGGAAAAATTGCTCAAAGGAATGGATCGTTTTGAATACTTTAAGGAATCAAAGTTGTAAAAGAACTCGTAACATTTTGACAACCTCGTAAGTTCATCCAAGAACCAAAAGAGAAACAAGTCTTACTTAAATAAGTTTTTAATTTAAAAACCAAAAGTTGCTTACAAATGACAAACTATTTGGACCAAATGATGCGATTTCCCAAGCATGGAATGTTCGAAAAATTACTCGAAGGAATGGATCGTCTTGAATACTTTAAGGAACCAAAGTTATAAAAGAAGTCGTAAAAGTTTCACAAGTTCATAAGTTCGTCCAAGAACCAAAAGAGAAACAAACTGACGTAAATAAGTTTTAAATTTAAAGACCAAAAAGTTGTTTACAAAATGACAAACCATTTGGACCAAATGATGCGATTTCCTGAGCATGAAATGTTCGAAAAAAGGCTCGAATGAATGGATCGTCATGAATACTTGAAGGAACAAAAGTTATAAAATAACTCATAAAAGTTTGACAAGTTTGGAAGTTCGTCCAAACCAAAAGAGAAACAATTCTTATGCAAATAAGTTTTTTATTCAAAGACCAAAAAGTTGTTTACAAAATGACAAACTATTTTGGACCAAATGATGCGATTTCTCGAGCATGGAATGCTCGGAAAAATTGCTCAAAGGAATGGATCGTTTTGAATACTTTAAGGAATCAAAGTTACAAAAGAACTCGTAACATTTTGACAAGCTCGTAAGTTCATCCAAGAACCAAAAGAGAAACAAGTCACACTTAAATAAGTTTTTAATTTAAAAACCAAAAGTTGCTTACAAATGAAAAATTATTTGGAGCAAATGATGCGATTTCCCAAGCATGAAATGTTCGAAAAATTACTCGAAGGAATGAATCATCTTGAAAACTTTAAGGAACCAAAGTTATAAAAGAACTTGTAAAAGTTTCACAAGTTCATAAGTTCGTCCAAGAACCAAAAGAGAAACAATCTGACGTAAATAAGTTTTAAATTCAAAGACCAAAAGTTGTTTACGAAATGACAAAGCATTTGGACCAAATGATACGATTTCCCGAGCATGGAATGTTCGAAAAATGGCTCGAAGGAATGGATCGTCGTGACTACTTTAAGGAACCAAAGTTATAAAAGAACTCGTAAAAGATTGACAAGTTTAGAAATTCGTCCAAGTACCAAAAAAGAAACAATCTGACGTAAATAAGTTTTAAATTTAAAGACCAAAAAGTTGTTTACAAAATGACAAACCATTTGGACCAAATGATGCGATTTCTTGAGCATGGAATGTTCGAAAAATGGCTCGAAGGAATGGATCGTCATGAATACTTGAAGGAACCAAGGTTATAAAATAACTCGTAAAAGTTTGACAAGTTTGGAAGTTTGTCCAAACCAAAAGAGAGGCAATTTTGACGCAAATAAGTTTTTTATTCAAAGACCAAAAAGTTGTTTACAAAATGACAAACTATTTTGGACCAAATGATGCGATTTCTCGAGCATGGAATGCTCGGAAAAATTGCTCAAAGGAATGGATCGTTTTGAATACTTTAAGGAATCGAAGTTGTAAAAGAACTCGTAACATTTTGACAAGCTCGTAAGTTCATCCAAGAACCAAAAGAGAAACAAGTCTTACTTAAATAAGTTTTTAATTTAAAAACCAAAAGTTGCTTACAAATGACAAACTATTTGGACCAAATGATGCGATTTCCCAAGCATGAAATGTTCGAAAAATTACTCGAAGGAATGGATCATCTTGAAAACTTTAAGGAACCAAAGTTATAAAAGAACTTGTAAAAGTTTCACAAGTTCATAAGTTCGTCCAAGAACCAAAAGAGAAACAATCTGACGTAAATAAGTTTTAAATTCAAAGACCAAAAGTTGTTTACGAAATGACAAAGCATTTGGACCAAATGATACGATTTCCCGAGCATGGAATGTTCGAAAAATGGCTCGAAGGAATGGATCGTCGTGACTACTTTAAGGAACCAAAGTTATAAAAGAACTCGTAAAAGTTTGACAAGTTTGGAAATTCGTCCAAGTACCAAAAAAGAAACAATCTGACGTAAATAAGTTTTAAATTTAAAGACCAAAAAGTTGTTTACAAAATGACGAAGCATTTGGACCAAATGATGCGATTTCCTGAGCATGGAATGTTCGAAAAATGGCTCGAAGGAATGGATCATCATGAATACTTGAAGGAACCAAGGTTATAAAATAACTCGTAAAAGTTTGACAAGTTTGGAAGTTCGTCCAAACCAAAAGAGAGACAATTTTGACGCAAATAAGTTTTTTATTCAAAGACCAAAAAGTTGTTTACAAAATGACAAACTATTTTGGACCAAACGATGCGATTTCTCGAGCATGGAATGCTCGGAAAAATTGCTCAAAGGAATGGATCGTTTTGAATACTTTAAGGAATCGAAGTTGTAAAAGAACTCGTAACATTTTGACAAGCTCGTAAGTTCATCCAAGAACCAAAAGAGAAACAAGTCACACTTAAATAAGTTTTTAATTTAAAAACCAAAAGTTGCTTACAAATGAAAAATTATTTGGAGCAAATGATGCGATTTCCCAAGCATGAAATGTTCGAAAAATTACTCGAACGAATGGATCATCGTGAATACTTTAAGGAACCAAAGTTATAAAAGAACTTGTAAAAGTTTCACAAGTTCATAAGTTCGTCCAAGAACCAAAAGAGAAACAATCTGACGTAAATAAGTTTTAAATTCAAAGACCAAAAGTTGTTTACGAAAGGACAAAGCATTTGGACCAAATGATACGATTTCCCGAGCATGGAATGTTCGAAAAATGGCTCGAAGGAATGGATCGTCGTGACTACTTTAAGGAACCAAAGTTATAAAAGAACTCGTAAAAGTTTTACAAGTTTAGAAATTCGTCCAAGTACCAAAAAAGAAACAATCTGACGTAAATAAGTTTTAAATTTAAAGACCAAAAAGTTGTTTACAAAATGACAAACCATTTGGACCAAATGATGCAATATCCTGAGCATGGAATGTTCGAAAAATGGCTCGAATGAATGGATCGTCATGAATACTTGAAGGAACAAAAGTTATAAAATAACTCATAAAAGTTTGACAAGTTTGGAAGTTCGTCCAAACCAAAAGAGAAAAAATTCTTATGCAAATAAGTTTTTTATTCAAAGACCAAAAAGTTGTTTACAAAATGACAAACTATTTTGGACCAAATGATGCGATTTCTCGAGCACAGAATGCTCGGAAAAATTGCTCAAAGGAATGGATCGTTTTGAATACTTTAAGGAATCGAAGTTGTAAAAGAACTCGTAACATTTTGACAAGCTCGTAAGTTCATCCAAGAACCAAAAGAGAAACAAGTCACACTTAAATAAGTTTTTAATTTAAAAACCAAAAGTTGCTTACAAATGAAAAATTATTTGGAGCAAATGATGCGATTTCCCAAGCATGAAATGTTCGAAAAATTACTCGAACGAATGGATCATCGTGAATACTTTAAGGAACCAAAGTTATAAAAGAACTTGTAAAAGTTTCACAAGTTCATAAGTTCATCCAAGAACCAAAAGAGAAACAATCTGACGTAAATAAGTTTTAAATTCAAAGACCAAAAGTTGTTTACGAAAGGACAAAGCATTTGGACCAAATGATACGATTTCCCGAGCATGGAATGTTCGAAAAATGGCTCGAAGGAATGGATCGTCGTGACTACTTTAAGGAACCAAAGTTATAAAAGAACTCGTAAAAGTTTGACAAGTTTGGAAATTCGTCCAAGTACCGAAAAAGAAACAATCTGACGTAAATAAGTTTTAAATTTAAAGACCAAAAAGTTGTTTACAAAATGACAAACCATTTGGACCAAATGATGCGATTTCCTGAGCATGGAATGTTCGAAAAATGGCTCGAAGGAATGGATCATCATGAATACTTGAAGGAACCAAGGTTATAAAATAACTCGTAAAAGTTTGACAAGTTTGGAAGTTCGTCCAAACCAAAAGAGAGACAATTTTGACGCAAATAAGTTTTTTATTCAAAGACCAAAAAGTTGTTTACAAAATGACAAACTATTTTGGACCAAACGATGCGATTTCTCGAGCATGGAATGCTCGGAAAAATTGCTCAAAGGAATGGATCGTTTTGAATACTTTAAGGAATCGAAGTTGTAAAAGAACTCGTAACATTTTGACAAGCTCGTAAGTTCATCCAAGAACCAAAAGAGAAACAAGTCACACTTAAATAAGTTTTTAATTTAAAAACCAAAAGTTGCTTACAAATGAAAAATTATTTGGAGCAAATGATGCGATTTCCCAAGCATGAAATGTTCGAAAAATTACTCGAACGAATGGATCATCGTGAATACTTTAAGGAACCAAAGTTATAAAAGAACTTGTAAAAGTTTCACAAGTTCATAAGTTCGTCCAAGAACCAAAAGAGAAACAATCTGACGTAAATAAGTTTTAAATTCAAAGACCAAAAGTTGTTTACGAAAGGACAAAGCATTTGGACCAAATGATACGATTTCCCGAGCATGGAATGTTCGAAAAATGGCTCGAAGGAATGGATCGTCGTGACTACTTTAAGGAACCAAAGTTATAAAAGAACTCGTAAAAGTTTTACAAGTTTAGAAATTCGTCCAAGTACCAAAAAAGAAACAATCTGACGTAAATAAGTTTTAAATTTAAAGACCAAAAAGTTGTTTACAAAATGACAAACCATTTGGACCAAATGATGCGATTTCCTGAGCATGGAATGTTCGAAAAATGGCTCGAATGAATGGATCGTCATGAATACTTGAAGGAACAAAAGTTATAAAATAACTCATAAAAGTTTGACAAGTTTGGAAGTTCGTCCAAACCAAAAGAGAAAAAATTCTTATGCAAATAAGTTTTTTATTCAAAGACCAAAAAGTTGTTTACAAAATGACAAACTATTTTGGACCAAATGATGCGATTTCTCGAGCACGGAATGCTCGGAAAAATTGCTCAAAGGAATGGATCGTTTTGAATACTTTAAGGAATCGAAGTTGTAAAAGAACTCGTAACATTTTGACAAGCTCGTAAGTTCATCCAAGAACCAAAAGAGAAACAAGTCACACTTAAATAAGTTTTTAATTTAAAAACCAAAAGTTGCTTACAAATGAAAAATTATTTGGAGCAAATGATGCGATTTCCCAAGCATGAAATGTTCGAAAAATTACTCGAACGAATGGATCATCGTGAATACTTTAAGGAACCAAAGTTATAAAAGAACTTGTAAAAGTTTCACAAGTTCATAAGTTCGTCCAAGAACCAAAAGAGAAACAATCTGACGTAAATAAGTTTTAAATTCAAAGACCAAAAGTTGTTTACGAAAGGACAAAGCATTTGGACCAAATGATACGATTTCCCGAGCATGGAATGTTCGAAAAATGGCTCGAAGGAATGGATCGTCGTGACTACTTTAAGGAACCAAAGTTATAAAAGAACTCGTAAAAGTTTTACAAGTTTAGAAATTCGTCCAAGTACCAAAAAAGAAACAATCTGACGTAAATAAGTTTTAAATTTAAAGACCAAAAAGTTGTTTACAAAATGACAAACCATTTGGACCAAATGATGCGATTTCCTGAGCATGGAATGTTCGAAAAATGGCTCGAATGAATGGATCGTCATGAATACTTGAAGGAACAAAAGTTATAAAATAACTCATAAAAGTTTGACAAGTTTGGAAGTTCGTCCAAACCAAAAGAGAAAAAATTCTTATGCAAATAAGTTTTTTATTCAAAGACCAAAAAGTTGTTTACAAAATGACAAACTATTTTGGACCAAATGATGCGATTTCTCGAGCACGGAATGCTCGGAAAAATTGCTCAAAGGAATGGATCGTTTTGAATACTTTAAGGAATCAAAGTTGTAAAAGAACTCGTAACATTTTGACAACCTCGTAAGTTCATCCAAGAACCAAAAGAGAAACAAGTCTTACTTAAATAAGTTTTTAATTTAAAAACCAAAAGTTGCTTACAAATTACAAACTATTTGGACCAAATGATGCGATTTCCCAAGCATGGAATGTTCGAAAAATTACTCGAAGGAATGGATCGTCTTGAATACTTTAAGGAACCAAAGTTATAAAAGAAGTCGTAAAAGTTTCACAAGTTCATAAGTTCGTCCAAGAACCAAAAGAGAAACAAACTGACGTAAATAAGTTTTAAATTTAAAGACCAAAAAGTTGTTTACAAAATGACAAACCATTTGGACCAAATGATGCGATTTCCTGAGCATGAAATGTTCGAAAAAAGGCTCGAATGAATGGATCGTCATGAATACTTGAAGGAACAAAAGTTATAAAATAACTCATAAAAGTTTGACAAGTTTGGAAGTTCGTCCAAACCAAAAGAGAAACAATTCTTATGCAAATAAGTTTTTTATTCAAAGACCAAAAAGTTGTTTACAAAATGACAAACTATTTTGGACCAAATGATGCGATTTCTCGAGCATGGAATGCTCGGAAAAATTGCTCAAAGGAATGGATCGTTTTGAATACTTTAAGGAATCAAAGTTACAAAAGAACTCGTAACATTTTGACAAGCTCGTAAGTTCATCCAAGAACCAAAAGAGAAACAAGTCACACTTAAATAAGTTTTTAATTTAAAAACCAAAAGTTGCTTACAAATGAAAAATTATTTGGAGCAAATGATGCGATTTCCCAAGCATGAAATGTTCGAAAAATTACTCGAACGAATGGATCATCGTGAATACTTTAAGGAACCAAAGTTATAAAAGAACTTGTAAAAGTTTCACAAGTTCATAAGTTCGTCCAAGAACCAAAAGAGAAACAATCTGACGTAAATAAGTTTTAAATTCAAAGACCAAAAGTTGTTTACGAAAGGACAAAGCATTTGGACCAAATGATACGATTTCCCGAGCATGGAATGTTCGAAAAATGGCTCGAAGGAATGGATCGTCGTGACTACTTTAAGGAACCAAAGTTATAAAAGAACTCGTAAAAGTTTTACAAGTTTAGAAATTCGTCCAAGTACCAAAAAAGAAACAATCTGACGTAAATAAGTTTTAAATTTAAAGACCAAAAAGTTGTTTACAAAATGACAAACCATTTGGACCAAATGATGCGATTTCCTGAGCATGGAATGTTCGAAAAATGGCTCGAATGAATGGATCGTCATGAATACTTGAAGGAACAAAAGTTATAAAATAACTCATAAAAGTTTGACAAGTTTGGAAGTTCGTCCAAACCAAAAGAGAAAAAATTCTTATGCAAATAAGTTTTTTATTCAAAGACCAAAAAGTTGTTTACAAAATGACAAACTATTTTGGACCAAATGATGCGATTTCTCGAGCACGGAATGCTCGGAAAAATTGCTCAAAGGAATGGATCGTTTTGAATACTTTAAGGAATCAAAGTTGTAAAAGAACTCGTAACATTTTGACAACCTCGTAAGTTCATCCAAGAACCAAAAGAGAAACAAGTCTTACTTAAATAAGTTTTTAATTTAAAAACCAAAAGTTGCTTACAAATTACAAACTATTTGGACCAAATGATGCGATTTCCCAAGCATGGAATGTTCGAAAAATTACTCGAAGGAATGGATCGTCTTGAATACTTTAAGGAACCAAAGTTATAAAAGAAGTCGTAAAAGTTTCACAAGTTCATAAGTTCGTCCAAGAACCAAAAGAGAAACAAACTGACGTAAATAAGTTTTAAATTTAAAGACCAAAAAGTTGTTTACAAAATGACAAACCATTTGGACCAAATGATGCGATTTCCTGAGCATGAAATGTTCGAAAAAAGGCTCGAATGAATGGATCGTCATGAATACTTGAAGGAACAAAAGTTATAAAATAACTCATAAAAGTTTGACAAGTTTGGAAGTTCGTCCAAACCAAAAGAGAAACAATTCTTATGCAAATAAGTTTTTTATTCAAAGACCAAAAAGTTGTTTACAAAATGACAAACTATTTTGGACCAAATGATGCGATTTCTCGAGCATGGAATGCTCGGAAAAATTGCTCAAAGGAATGGATCGTTTTGAATACTTTAAGGAATCAAAGTTACAAAAGAACTCGTAACATTTTGACAAGCTCGTAAGTTCATCCAAGAACCAAAAGAGAAACAAGTCACACTTAAATAAGTTTTTAATTTAAAAACCAAAAGTTGCTTACAAATGAAAAATTATTTGGAGCAAATGATGCGATTTCCCAAGCATGAAATGTTCGAAAAATTACTCGAAGGAATGAATCATCTTGAAAACTTTAAGGAACCAAAGTTATAAAAGGACTTGTAAAAGTTTCACAAGTTCATAAGTTCGTCCAAGAACCAAAAGAGAAACAATCTGACGTAAATAAGTTTTAAATTCAAAGACCAAAAGTTGTTTACGAAATGACAAAGCATTTGGACCAAATGATACGATTTCCCGAGCATGGAATGTTCGAAAAATGGCTCGAAGGAATGGATCGTCGTGACTACTTTAAGGAACCAAAGTTATAAAAGAACTCGTAAAAGATTGACAAGTTTAGAAATTCGTCCAAGTACCAAAAAAGAAACAATCTGACGTAAATAAGTTTTAAATTTAAAGACCAAAAAGTTGTTTACAAAATGACAAACCATTTGGACCAAATGATGCGATTTCCTGAGCATGGAATGTTCGAAAAATGGCTCGAATGAATGGATCGTCATGAATACTTGAAGGAACAAAAGTTATAAAATAACTCATAAAAGTTTGACAAGTTTGGAAGTTCGTCCAAACCAAAAGAGAAAAAATTCTTATGCAAATAAGTTTTTTATTCAAAGACCAAAAAGTTGTTTACAAAATGACAAACTATTTTGGACCAAATGATGCGATTTCTCGAGCACGGAATGCTCGGAAAAATTGCTCAAAGGAATGGATCGTTTTGAATACTTTAAGGAATCGAAGTTGTAAAAGAACTCGTAACATTTTGACAAGCTCGTAAGTTCATTCAAGAACCAAAAGAGAAACAAGTCACACTTAAATAAGTTTTTAATTTAAAAACCAAAAGTTGCTTACAAATGAAAAATTATTTGGAGCAAATGATGCGATTTCCCAAGCATGAAATGTTCGAAAAATTACTCGAACGAATGGATCATCGTGAATACTTTAAGGAACCAAAGTTATAAAAGAACTTGTAAAAGTTTCACAAGTTCATAAGTTCGTCCAAGAACCAAAAGAGAAACAATCTGACGTAAATAAGTTTTAAATTCAAAGACCAAAAGTTGTTTACGAAAGGACAAAGCATTTGGACCAAATGATACAATTTCCCGAGCATGGAATGTTCGAAAAATGGCTCGAAGGAATGGATCGTCGTGACTACTTTAAGGAATCAAAGTTATAAAAGAACTCGTAAAAGTTTTACAAGTTTAGAAATTCGTCCAAGTACCAAAAAAGAAACAATCTGACGTAAATAAGTTTTAAATTTAAAGACCAAAAAGTTGTTTACAAAATGACAAACCATTTGGACCAAATGATGCGATTTCCTGAGCATGGAATGTTCGAAAAATGGCTCGAATGAATGGATCGTCATGAATACTTGAAGGAACAAAAGTTATAAAATAACTCATAAAAGTTTGACAAGTTTGGAAGTTCGTCCAAACCAAAAGAGAAAAAATTCTTATGCAAATAAGTTTTTTATTCAAAGACCAAAAAGTTGTTTACAAAATGACAAACTATTTTGGACCAAATGATGCGATTTCTCGAGCACGGAATGCTCGGAAAAATTGCTCAAAGGAATGGATCGTTTTGAATACTTTAAGGAATCAAA
The DNA here is from genome assembly GCA_039519145.1 of Kokia cookei. NCBI lineage: Eukaryota > Viridiplantae > Streptophyta > Magnoliopsida > Malvales > Malvaceae > Kokia > Kokia cookei. The sequence goes on along the minus strand of CM076904.1, from coordinate 12,447,601 downwards.
GTTGTAAAAGAACTCGTAACATTTTGACAACCTCGTAAGTTCATCCAAGAACCAAAAGAGAAACAAGTCTTACTTAAATAAGTTTTTAATTTAAAAACCAAAAGTTGCTTACAAATTACAAACTATTTGGACCAAATGATGCGATTTCCCAAGCATGGAATGTTCGAAAAATTACTCGAAGGAATGGATCGTCTTGAATACTTTAAGGAACCAAAGTTATAAAAGAAGTCGTAAAAGTTTCACAAGTTCATAAGTTCGTCCAAGAACCAAAAGAGAAACAAACTGACGTAAATAAGTTTTAAATTTAAAGACCAAAAAGTTGTTTACAAAATGACAAACCATTTGGACCAAATGATGCGATTTCCTGAGCATGAAATGTTCGAAAAAAGGCTCGAATGAATGGATCGTCATGAATACTTGAAGGAACAAAAGTTATAAAATAACTCATAAAAGTTTGACAAGTTTGGAAGTTCGTCCAAACCAAAAGAGAAACAATTCTTATGCAAATAAGTTTTTTATTCAAAGACCAAAAAGTTGTTTACAAAATGACAAACTATTTTGGACCAAATGATGCGATTTCTCGAGCATGGAATGCTCGGAAAAATTGCTCAAAGGAATGGATCGTTTTGAATACTTTAAGGAATCAAAGTTACAAAAGAACTCGTAACATTTTGACAAGCTCGTAAGTTCATCCAAGAACCAAAAGAGAAACAAGTCACACTTAAATAAGTTTTTAATTTAAAAACCAAAAGTTGCTTACAAATGAAAAATTATTTGGAGCAAATGATGTGATTTCCCAAGCATGAAATGTTCGAAAAATTACTCGAAGGAATGAATCATCTTGAAAACTTTAAGGAACCAAAGTTATAAAAGAACTTGTAAAAGTTTCACAAGTTCATAAGTTCGTCCAAGAACCAAAAGAGAAACAATCTGACGTAAATAAGTTTTAAATTCAAAGACCAAAAGTTGTTTACGAAATGACAAAGCATTTGGACCAAATGATACGATTTCCCGAGCATGGAATGTTCGAAAAATGGCTCGAAGGAATGGATCGTCGTGACTACTTTAAGGAACCAAAGTTATAAAAGAACTCGTAAAAGATTGACAAGTTTAGAAATTCGTCCAAGTACCAAAAAAGAAACAATCTGACGTAAATAAGTTTTAAATTTAAAGACCAAAAAGTTGTTTACAAAATGACAAACCATTTGGACCAAATCATGTGATTTCTTGAGCATGGAATGTTCGAAAAATGGCTCGAAGGAATGGATCGTCATGAATACTTGAAGGAACCAAGGTTATAAAATAACTCGTAAAAGTTTGACAAGTTTGGAAGTTTGTCCAAACCAAAAGAGAGACAATTTTGACGCAAATAAGTTTTTTATTCAAAGACCAAAAAGTTGTTTACAAAATGACAAACTATTTTGGACCAAATGATGCGATTTCTCGAGCATGGAATGCTCGGAAAAATTGCTCAAAGGAATGGATCGTTTTGAATACTTTAAGGAATCGAAGTTGTAAAAGAACTCGTAACATTTTGACAAGCTCGTAAGTTCATCCAAGAACCAAAAGAGAAACAAGTCTTACTTAAATAAGTTTTTAATTTAAAAACCAAAAGTTGCTTACAAATGACAAACTATTTGGACCAAATGATGCGATTTCCCAAGCATGAAATGTTCGAAAAATTACTCGAAGGAATGGATCATCTTGAAAACTTTAAGGAACCAAAGTTATAAAAGAACTTGTAAAAGTTTCACAAGTTCATAAGTTCGTCCAAGAACCAAAAGAGAAACAATCTGACGTAAATAAGTTTTAAATTCAAAGACCAAAAGTTGTTTACGAAATGACAAAGCATTTGGACCAAATGATACGATTTCCCGAGCATGGAATGTTCGAAAAATGGCTCGAAGGAATGGATCGTCGTGACTACTTTAAGGAACCAAAGTTATAAAAGAACTCGTAAAAGTTTGACAAGTTTGGAAATTCGTCCAAGTACCAAAAAAGAAACAATCTGACGTAAATAAGTTTTAAATTTAAAGACCAAAAAGTTGTTTACAAAATGACGAAGCATTTGGACCAAATGATGCGATTTCCTGAGCATGGAATGTTCGAAAAATGGCTCGAAGGAATGGATCATCATGAATACTTGAAGGAACCAAGGTTATAAAATAACTCGTAAAAGTTTGACAAGTTTGGAAGTTCGTCCAAACCAAAAGAGAGACAATTTTGACGCAAATAAGTTTTTTATTCAAAGACCAAAAAGTTGTTTACAAAATGACAAACTATTTTGGACCAAACGATGCGATTTCTCGAGCATGGAATGCTCGGAAAAATTGCTCAAAGGAATGGATCGTTTTGAATACTTTAAGGAATCGAAGTTGTAAAAGAACTCGTAACATTTTGACAAGCTCGTAAGTTCATCCAAGAACCAAAAGAGAAACAAGTCACACTTAAATAAGTTTTTAATTTAAAAACCAAAAGTTGCTTACAAATGAAAAATTATTTGGACCAAATGATGCGATTTCCCAAGCATGAAATGTTCGAAAAATTACTCGAACGAATGGATCATCGTGAATACTTTAAGGAACCAAAGTTATAAAAGAACTTGTAAAAGTTTCACAAGTTCATAAGTTCGTCCAAGAACCAAAAGAGAAACAATCTGACGTAAATAAGTTTTAAATTCAAAGACCAAAAGTTGTTTACGAAAGGACAAAGCATTTGGACCAAATGATACGATTTCCCGAGCATGGAATGTTCGAAAAATGGCTCGAAGGAATGGATCGTCGTGACTACTTTAAGGAACCAAAGTTATAAAAGAACTCGTAAAAGTTTTACAAGTTTAGAAATTCGTCCAAGTACCAAAAAAGAAACAATCTGACGTAAATAAGTTTTAAATTTAAAGACCAAAAAGTTGTTTACAAAATGACAAACCATTTGGACCAAATGATGCGATTTCCTGAGCATGGAATGTTCGAAAAATGGCTCGAATGAATGGATCGTCATGAATACTTGAAGGAACAAAAGTTATAAAATAACTCATAAAAGTTTGACAAGTTTGGAAGTTCGTCCAAACCAAAAGAGAAAAAATTCTTATGCAAATAAGTTTTTTATTCAAAGACCAAAAAGTTGTTTACAAAATGACAAACTATTTTGGACCAAATGATGCGATTTCTCGAGCACGGAATGCTCGGAAAAATTGCTCAAAGGAATGGATCGTTTTGAATACTTTAAGGAATCGAAGTTGTAAAAGAACTCGTAACATTTTGACAAGCTCGTAAGTTCATCCAAGAACCAAAAGAGAAACAAGTCACACTTAAATAAGTTTTTAATTTAAAAACCAAAAGTTGCTTACAAATGAAAAATTATTTGGAGCAAATGATGCGATTTCCCAAGCATGAAATGTTCGAAAAATTACTCGAACGAATGGATCATCGTGAATACTTTAAGGAACCAAAGTTATAAAAGAACTTGTAAAAGTTTCACAAGTTCATAAGTTCGTCCAAGAACCAAAAGAGAAACAATCTGACGTAAATAAGTTTTAAATTCAAAGACCAAAAGTTGTTTACGAAAGGACAAAGCATTTGGACCAAATGATACGATTTCCCGAGCATGGAATGTTCGAAAAATGGCTCGAAGGAATGGATCGTCGTGACTACTTTAAGGAACCAAAGTTATAAAAGAACTCGTAAAAGTTTTACAAGTTTAGAAATTCGTCCAAGTACCAAAAAAGAAACAATCTGACGTAAATAAGTTTTAAATTTAAAGACCAAAAAGTTGTTTACAAAATGACAAACCATTTGGACCAAATGATGCGATTTCCTGAGCATGGAATGTTCGAAAAATGGCTCGAATGAATGGATCGTCATGAATACTTGAAGGAACAAAAGTTATAAAATAACTCATAAAAGTTTGACAAGTTTGGAAGTTCGTCCAAACCAAAAGAGAAAAAATTCTTATGCAAATAAGTTTTTTATTCAAAGACCAAAAAGTTGTTTACAAAATGACAAACTATTTTGGACCAAATGATGCGATTTCTCGAGCACGGAATGCTCGGAAAAATTGCTCAAAGGAATGGATCGTTTTGAATACTTTAAGGAATCGAAGTTGTAAAAGAACTCGTAACATTTTGACAAGCTCGTAAGTTCATCCAAGAACCAAAAGAGAAACAAGTCACACTTAAATAAGTTTTTAATTTAAAAACCAAAAGTTGCTTACAAATGAAAAATTATTTGGAGCAAATGATGCGATTTCCCAAGCATGAAATGTTCGAAAAATTACTCGAACGAATGGATCATCGTGAATACTTTAAGGAACCAAAGTTCTAAAAGAACTTGTAAAAGTTTCACAAGTTCATAAGTTCGTCCAAGAACCAAAAGAGAAACAATCTGACGTAAATAAGTTTTAAATTCAAAGACCAAAAGTTGTTTACGAAAGGACAAAGCATTTGGACCAAATGATACGATTTCCCGAGCATGGAATGTTCGAAAAATGGCTCGAAGGAATGGATCGTCGTGACTACTTTAAGGAACCAAAGTTATAAAAGAACTCGTAAAAGTTTTACAAGTTTAGAAATTCGTCCAAGTACCAAAAAAGAAACAATCTGACGTAAATAAGTTTTAAATTTAAAGACCAAAAAGTTGTTTACAAAATGACAAACCATTTGGACCAAATGATGCGATTTCCTGAGCATGGAATGTTCGAAAAATGGCTCGAATGAATGGATCGTCATGAATACTTGAAGGAACAAAAGTTATAAAATAACTCATAAAAGTTTGACAAGTTTGGAAGTTCGTCCAAACCAAAAGAGAAAAAATTCTTATGCAAATAAGTTTTTTATTCAAAGACCAAAAAGTTGTTTACAAAATGACAAACTATTTTGGACCAAATGATGCGATTTCTCGAGCACGGAATGCTCGGAAAAATTGCTCAAAGGAATGGATCGTTTTGAATACTTTAAGGAATCGAAGTTGTAAAAGAACTCGTAACATTTTGACAAGCTCGTAAGTTCATCCAAGAACCAAAAGAGAAACAAGTCACACTTAAATAAGTTTTTAATTTAAAAACCAAAAGTTGCTTACAAATGAAAAATTATTTGGAGCAAATGATGCGATTTCCCAAGCATGAAATGTTCGAAAAATTACTCGAACGAATGGATCATCGTGAATACTTTAAGGAACCAAAGTTATAAAAGAACTTGTAAAAGTTTCACAAGTTCATAAGTTCGTCCAAGAACCAAAAGAGAAACAATCTGACGTAAATAAGTTTTAAATTCAAAGACCAAAAGTTGTTTACGAAAGGACAAAGCATTTGGACCAAATGATACGATTTCCCGAGCATGGAATGTTCGAAAAATGGCTCGAAGGAATGGATCGTCGTGACTACTTTAAGGAACCAAAGTTATAAAAGAACTCGTAAAAGTTTTACAAGTTTAGAAATTCGTCCAAGTACCAAAAAAGAAACAATCTGACGTAAATAAGTTTTAAATTTAAAGACCAAAAAGTTGTTTACAAAATGACAAACCATTTGGACCAAATGATGCGATTTCCTGAGCATGGAATGTTCGAAAAATGGCTCGAATGAATGGATCGTCATGAATACTTGAAGGAACAAAAGTTATAAAATAACTCATAAAAGTTTGACAAGTTTGGAAGTTCGTCCAAACCAAAAGAGAAAAAATTCTTATGCAAATAAGTTTTTTATTCAAAGACCAAAAAGTTGTTTACAAAATGACAAACTATTTTGGACCAAATGATGCGATTTCTCGAGCACGGAATGCTCGGAAAAATTGCTCAAAGGAATGGATCGTTTTGAATACTTTAAGGAATCAAAGTTGTAAAAGAACTCGTAACATTTTGACAACCTCGTAAGTTCATCCAAGAACCAAAAGAGAAACAAGTCTTACTTAAATAAGTTTTTAATTTAAAAACCAAAAGTTGCTTACAAATGACAAACTATTTGGACCAAATGATGCGATTTCCCAAGCATGAAATGTTCGAAAAATTACTCGAAGGAATGGATCATCTTGAAAACTTTAAGGAACCAAAGTTATAAAAGAACTTGTAAAAGTTTCACAAGTTCATAAGTTCGTCCAAGAACCAAAAGAGAAACAATCTGACGTAAATAAGTTTTAAATTCAAAGACCAAAAGTTGTTTACGAAATGACAAAGCATTTGGACCAAATGATACGATTTCCCGAGCATGGAATGTTCGAAAAATGGCTCGAAGGAATGGATCGTCGTGACTACTTTAAGGAACCAAAGTTATAAAAGAACTCGTAAAAGTTTGACAAGTTTGGAAATTCGTCCAAGTACCAAAAAAGAAACAATCTGACGTAAATAAGTTTTAAATTTAAAGACCAAAAAGTTGTTTACAAAATGACGAAGCATTTGGACCAAATGATGCGATTTCCTGAGCATGGAATGTTCGAAAAATGGCTCGAAGGAATGGATCGTCATGAATACTTGAAGGAACCAAGGTTATAAAATAACTCGTAAAAGTTTGACAAGTTTGGAAGTTCGTCCAAACCAAAAGAGAGACAATTTTGACGCAAATAAGTTTTTTATTCAAAGACCAAAAAGTTGTTTACAAAATGACAAACTATTTTGGACCAAACGATGCGATTTCTCGAGCATGGAATGCTCGGAAAAATTGCTCAAAGGAATGGATCGTTTTGAATACTTTAAGGAATCGAAGTTGTAAAAGAACTCGTAACATTTTGACAAGCTCGTAAGTTCATCCAAGAACCAAAAGAGAAACAAGTCACACTTAAATAAGTTTTTAATTTAAAAACCAAAAGTTGCTTACAAATGAAAAATTATTTGGAGCAAATGATACGATTTCCCAAGCATGAAATGTTCGAAAAATTACTCGAAGGAATGAATCATCTTGAAAACTTTAAGGAACCAAAGTTATAAAAGAACTTGTAAAAGTTTCACAAGTTCATAAGTTCGTCCAAGAACCAAAAGAGAAACAATCTGACGTAAATAAGTTTTAAATTCAAAGACCAAAAGTTGTTTACGAAATGACAAAGCATTTGGACCAAATGATACGATTTCCCGAGCATGGAATGTTCGAAAAATGGCTCGAAGGAATGGATCGTCGTGACTACTTTAAGGAACCAAAGTTATAAAAGAACTCGTAAAAGTTTGACAAGTTTGGAAATTCGTCCAAGTACCAAAAAAGAAACAATCTGACGTAAATAAGTTTTAAATTTAAAGACCAAAAAGTTGTTTACAAAATGACGAAGCATTTGGACCAAATGATGCGATTTCCTGAGCATGGAATGTTCGAAAAATGGCTCGAAGGAATGGATCGTCATGAATACTTGAAGGAACCAAGGTTATAAAATAACTCGTAAAAGTTTGACAAGTTTGGAAGTTCGTCCAAACCAAAAGAGAGACAATTTTGACGCAAATAAGTTTTTTATTCAAAGACCAAAAAGTTGTTTACAAAATGACAAACTATTTTGGACCAAATGATGCGATTTCTCGAGCATGGAATGCTCGGAAAAATTGCTCAAAGGAATGGATCGTTTTGAATACTTTAAGGAATCGAAGTTGTAAAAGAACTCGTAACATTTTGACAAGCTCGTAAGTTCATCCAAGAACCAAAAGAGAAACAAGTCACACTTAAATAAGTTTTTAATTTAAAAACCAAAAGTTGCTTACAAATGAAAAATTATTTGGACCAAATGATGCGATTTCCCAAGCATGAAATGTTCGAAAAATTACTCGAACGAATGGATCATCGTGAATACTTTAAGGAACCAAAGTTATAAAAGAACTTGTAAAAGTTTCACAAGTTCATAAGTTCGTCCAAGAACCAAAAGAGAAACAATCTGACGTAAATAAGTTTTAAATTCAAAGACCAAAAGTTGTTTACGAAAGGACAAAGCATTTGGACCAAATGATACGATTTCCCGAGCATGGAATGTTCGAAAAATGGCTCGAAGGAATGGATCGTCGTGACTACTTTAAGGAACCAAAGTTATAAAAGAACTCGTAAAAGTTTGACAAGTTTAGAAATTCGTCCAAGTACCAAAAAAGAAACAATCTGACGTAAATAAGTTTTAAATTTAAAGACCAAAAAGTTGTTTACAAAATGACAAACCATTTGGACCAAATGATGCGATTTCCTGAGCATGGAATGTTCGAAAAATGGCTCGAATGAATGGATCGTTATGAATACTTGAAGGAACAAAAGTTATAAAATAACTCATAAAAGTTTGACAAGTTTGGAAGTTCGTCCAAACCAAAAGAGAAAAAATTCTTATGCAAATAAGTTTTTTATTCAAAGACCAAAAAGTTGTTTACAAAATGACAAACTATTTTGGACCAAATGATGCGATTTCTCGAGCACGGAATGCTCGGAAAAATTGCTCAAAGGAATGGATCGTTTTGAATACTTTAAGGAATCGAAGTTGTAAAAGAACTCGTAACATTTTGACAAGCTCGTAAGTTCATCCAAGAACCAAAAGAGAAACAAGTCACACTTAAATAAGTTTTTAATTTAAAAACCAAAAGTTGCTTACAAATGAAAAATTATTTGGAGCAAATGATGCGATTTCCCAAGCATGAAATGTTCGAAAAATTACTCGAACGAATGGATCATCGTGAATACTTTAAGGAACCAAAGTTATAAAAGAACTTGTAAAAGTTTCACAAGTTCATAAGTTCGTCCAAGAACCAAAAGAGAAACAATCTGACGTAAATAAGTTTTAAATTCAAAGACCAAAAGTTGTTTACGAAAGGACAAAGCATTTGGACCAAATGATACGATTTCCCGAGCATGGAATGTTCGAAAAATGGCTCGAAGGAATGGATCGTCGTGACTACTTTAAGGAACCAAAGTTATAAAAGAACTCGTAAAAGTTTTACAAGTTTAGAAATTCGTCCAAGTACCAAAAAAGAAACAATCTGACGTAAATAAGTTTTAAATTTAAAGACCAAAAAGTTGTTTACAAAATGACAAACCATTTGGACCAAATGATGCGATTTCCTGAGCATGGAATGTTCGAAAAATGGCTCGAATGAATGGATCGTCATGAATACTTGAAGGAACAAAAGTTATAAAATAACTCATAAAAGTTTGACAAGTTTGGAAGTTCGTCCAAACCAAAAGAGAAAAAATTCTTATGCAAATAAGTTTTTTATTCAAAGACCAAAAAGTTGTTTACAAAATGACAAACTATTTTGGACCAAATGATGCGATTTCTCGAGCACGGAATGCTCGGAAAAATTGCTCAAAGGAATGGATCGTTTTGAATACTTTAAGGAATCGAAGTTGTAAAAGAACTCGTAACATTTTGACAAGCTCGTAAGTTCATCCAAGAACCAAAAGAGAAACAAGTCACACTTAAATAAGTTTTTAATTTAAAAACCAAAAGTTGCTTACAAATGAAAAATTATTTGGAGCAAATGATGCGATTTCCCAAGCATGAAATGTTCGAAAAATTACTCGAACGAATGGATCATCGTGAATACTTTAAGGAACCAAAGTTATAAAAGAACTTGTAAAAGTTTCACAAGTTCATAAGTTCGTCCAAGAACCAAAAGAGAAACAATCTGACGTAAATAAGTTTTAAATTCAAAGACCAAAAGTTGTTTACGAAAGGACAAAGCATTTGGACCAAATGATACGATTTCCCGAGCATGGAATGTTCGAAAAATGGCTCGAAGGAATGGATCGTCGTGACTACTTTAAGGAACCAAAGTTATAAAAGAACTCGTAAAAGTTTTACAAGTTTAGAAATTCGTCCAAGTACCAAAAAAGAAACAATCTGACGTAAATAAGTTTTAAATTTAAAGACCAAAAAGTTGTTTACAAAATGACAAACCATTTGGACCAAATGATGCGATTTCCTGAGCATGGAATGTTCGAAAAATGGCTCGAATGAATGGATCGTCATGAATACTTGAAGGAACAAAAGTTATAAAATAACTCATAAAAGTTTGACAAGTTTGGAAGTTCGTCCAAACCAAAAGAGAAAAAATTCTTATGCAAATAAGTTTTTTATTCAAAGACCAAAAAGTTGTTTACAAAATGACAAACTATTTTGGACCAAATGATGCGATTTCTCGAGCACGGAATGCTCGGAAAAATTGCTCAAAGGAATGGATCGTTTTGAATACTTTAAGGAATCGAAGTTGTAAAAGAACTCGTAACATTTTGACAAGCTCGTAAGTTCATCCAAGAACCAAAAGAGAAACAAGTCACACTTAAATAAGTTTTTAATTTAAAAACCAAAAGTTGCTTACAAATGAAAAATTATTTGGAGCAAATGATGCGATTTCCCAAGCATGAAATGTTCGAAAAATTACTCGAACGAATGGATCATCGTGAATACTTTAAGGAACCAAAGTTATAAAAGAACTTGTAAAAGTTTCACAAGTTCATAAGTTCGTCCAAGAACCAAAAGAGAAACAATCTGACGTAAATAAGTTTTAAATTCAAAGACCAAAAGTTGTTTACGAAAGGACAAAGCATTTGGACCAAATGATACGATTTCCCGAGCATGGAATGTTCGAAAAATGGCTCGAAGGAATGGATCGTCGTGACTACTTTAAGGAACCAAAGTTATAAAAGAACTCGTAAAAGTTTTACAAGTTTAGAAATTCGTCCAAGTACCAAAAAAGAAACAATCTGACGTAAATAAGTTTTAAATTTAAAGACCAAAAAGTTGTTTACAAAATGACAAACCATTTGGACCAAATGATGCGATTTCCTGAGCATGGAATGTTCGAAAAATGGCTCGAATGAATGGATCGTCATGAATACTTGAAGGAACAAAAGTTATAAAATAACTCATAAAAGTTTGACAAGTTTGGAAGTTCGTCCAAACCAAAAGAGAAAAAATTCTTATGCAAATAAGTTTTTTATTCAAAGACCAAAAAGTTGTTTACAAAATGACAAACTATTTTGGACCAAATGATGCGATTTCTCGAGCACGGAATGCTCGGAAAAATTGCTCAAAGGAATGGATCGTTTTGAATACTTTAAGGAATCGAAGTTGTAAAAGAACTCGTAACATTTTGACAAGCTCGTAAGTTCATCCAAGAACCAAAAGAGAAACAAGTCACACTTAAATAAGTTTTTAATTTAAAAACCAAAAGTTGCTTACAAATGAAAAATTATTTGGAGCAAATGATGAGATTTCCCAAGCATGAAATGTTCGAAAAATTACTCGAAGAAATGGATCATCTTGAATACTTTAAGGAACCAAAGTTATAAAAGAACTTGTAAAAGTTTCACAAGTTCATAAGTTCGTCCAAGAACCAAAAGAGAAACAATCTGATGTAAATAAGTTTTAAATTCAAAGACCAAAAGTTGTTTATGAAATGACAAAGCATTTGGACCAAATGATACGATTTCCCGAGCATGGAATGTTCGAAAAATGGCTCGAAGGAATGGATCGTCGTGACTACTTTAAGGAACCAAAGTTATAAAAGAACTCGTAAAAGATTGACAAGTTTAGAAATTCGTCCAAGTACCAAAAAAGAAACAATCTGACGTAAATAAGTTTTAAATTTAAAGACCAAAAAGTTGTTTACAAAATGACAAACCATTTGGACTAAATGATGCGATTTCCTGAGCATGGAATGTTCGAAAAATGGCTCGAAGGAACGGATCGTCATGAATACTTGAAGGAACCAAGGTTATAAAATAACTCGTAAAAGTTTGACAAGTTTGGAAGTTCGTCCAAACCAAAAGAGAGACAATTTTGACGCAAATAAGTTTTTTATTCAAAGACCAAAAAGTTGTTTACAAAATGACAAACTATTTTGGACCAAATGATGCGATTTCTCGAGCAGGAATGCTCGGAAAAATTACTCAAAGGAATGGATCGTTTTGAATACTTTAAGGAATCGAAGTTGTAAAAGAACTCGTAACATTTTGACAAGCTCGTAAGTTCATCCAAGAACCGAAAGAGAAACAAGTCTCACTTAAATAAGTTTTTAATTTAAAAACCAAAAGTTGCATACAAATGACAAACTATTTAGACCAAATGATGCGATTTCCCAAGCATGAAATGTTCGAAAAATTACTCGAAGGAATGGATCATCTTGAATACTTTAAGGGACCAAAGTTATAAAAGAACTTGTAAAAGTTTCACAAGTTCATAAGTTCGTCCAAGAACCAAAAGAGAAACAATCTGACGTAAATAAGTTTTAAATTCAAAGACCAAAAGTTGTTTACGAAATGACAAAGCATTTGGACCAAATGATACGATTTCCCGAGCATGGAATGTTCGAAAAATGGCTCGAAGGAATGGATCGTCGTGACTACTTTAAGGAACCAAAGTTATAAAAGAACTCGTAAAAGTTTTACAAGTTTAGAAATTCGTCCAAGTACCAAAAAAGAAACAATCTGACGTAAATAAGTTTTAAATTTAAAGTCCAAAAAGTTGTTTACAAAATGACAAACCATTTGGACCAAATGATGCGATTTCCTGAGCATGGAATGTTCGAAAAATGGCTCGAAGGAATGGATCGTCATGAATACTTGAAGGAACAAATGTTATAAAATAACTAATAAAAGTTGTTTACAAAATGACAAACTATTTTGGACCAAATGATGCGATTTCTCGAGCATGGAATGCTCGGAAAAATTGCTCAAAGGAATGGATCATTTCGAATACTTTAAGGAATCGAAGCTGTAAAAGAACTTGTAACATTTTGACAAGCTCGTAAGTTCATCCAAGAACCAAAAGAGAAACAAGTCTCACATAAATAAGTTTTTAATTTAAAAACCAAAAGTTGCTTACAAATGACAAACTATTTGGACCAAATGATGCGATTTCCCAAGCATGAAATGTTCGAAAAATTACTCGAAGGAATGGATCATCTTGAAAACTTTAAGGAACCAAAGTTATAAAAGAACTTGTAAAAGTTTCACAAGTTCATAAGTTCGTCCAAGAACCAAAAGAGAAACAATCTGACGTAAATAAGTTTTAAATTCAAAGACCAAAAGTTGTTTACGAAATGACAAAGCATTTGGACCAAATGATACGATTTCCCGAGCATGGAATGTTCGAAAAATGGCTCGAAGGAATGGATCGTCGTGACTACTTTAAGGAACCAAAGTTATAAAAGAACTCGTAAAAGTTTGACAAGTTTGGAAATTCGTCCAAGTACCAAAAAAGAAACAATCTGACGTAAATAAGTTTTAAATTTAAAGACCAAAAAGTTGTTTACAAAATGACGAAGCATTTGGACCAAATGATGCGATTTCCTGAGCATGGAATGTTCGAAAAATGGCACGAAGGAATGGATCGTCATGAATACTTGAAGGAACCAAGGTTATAAAATAACTCGTAAAAGTTTGACAAGTTTGGAAGTTCGTCCAAGAACCAAAAGAGAAACAAGTCTCACTTAAATAAGTTTTTAATTTAAAAACCAAAAGTTGCTTACAAATGACAAACTATTTGGACCAAATGATGCGATTTCCCAAGCATGAAATGTTCGAAAAATTACTCGAAGGAATGGATCATCTTGAAAACTTTAAGGAACCAAAGTTATAAAAGAACTTGTAAAAGTTTCACAAGTTCATAAGTTCGTCCAAGAACCAAAAGAGAAACAATCTGACGTAAATAAGTTTTAAATTCAAAGACCAAAAGTTGTTTACGAAATGACAAAGCATTTGGACCAAATGATACGATTTCCCGAGCATGGAATGTTCGAAAAATGGCTCGAAGGAATGGATCGTCGTGACTACTTTAAGGAACCAAAGTTATAAAAGAACTCGTAAAAGATTGACAAGTTTAGAAATTCGTCCAAGTACCAAAAAAGAAACAATCTGACGTAAATAAGTTTTAAATTTAAAGACCAAAAAGTTGTTTACAAAATGACAAACCATTTGGACTAAATGATGCGATTTCCTGAGCATGGAATGTTCGAAAAATGGCTCGAAGGAATGGATCGTCATGAATACTTGAAGGAACCAAGGTTATAAAATAACTCGTAAAAGTTTGACAAGTTTGGAAGTTCGTCCAAACCAAAAGAGAGACAATTTTGACGCAAATAAGTTTTTTATTCAAAGACCAAAAAGTTGTTTACAAAATGACAAACTATTTTGGACCAAATGATGCGATTTCTCGAGCAGGAATGCTCGGAAAAATTACTCAAAGGAATGGATCGTTTTGAATACTTTAAGGAATCGAAGTTGTAAAAGAACTCGTAACATTTTGACAAGCTCGTAAGTTCATCCAAGAACCGAAAGAGAAACAAGTCTCACTTAAATAAGTTTTTAATTTAAAAACCAAAAGTTGCTTACAAATGACAAACTATTTAGACCAAATGATGCGATTTCCCAAGCATGAAATGTTCGAAAAATTACTCGAAGGAATGGATCATCTTGAATACTTTAAGGGACCAAAGTTATAAAAGAACTTGTAAAAGTTTCACAAGTTCATAAGTTCGTCCAAGAACCAAAAGAGAAACAATCTGACGTAAATAAGTTTTAAATTCAAAGACCAAAAGTTGTTTACGAAATGACAAAGCATTTGGACCAAATGATACGATTTCCCGAGCATGGAATGTTCGAAAAATGGCTCGAAGGAATGGATCGTCGTGACTACTTTAAGGAACCAAAGTTATAAAAGAACTCGTAAAAGTTTTACAAGTTTAGAAATTCGTCCAAGTACCAAAAAAGAAACAATCTGACGTAAATAAGTTTTAAATTTAAAGTCCAAAAAGTTGTTTACAAAATGACAAACCATTTGGACCAAATGATGCGATTTCCTGAGCATGGAATGTTCGAAAAATGGCTCGAAGGAATGGATCGTCATGAATACTTGAAGGAACAAATGTTATAAAATAACTAATAAAAGTTTGAAAAGTTTGGAAGTTCGTCCAAACCAAAAGAGAAACAATTCTTATGCAAATAAGTTTTTTATTCAAAGACCAAAAAGTTGTTTACAAAATGACAAACTATTTTGGACCAAATGATGCGATTTCTCGAGCATGGAATGCTCGGAAAAATTGCTCAAAGGAATGGATCGTTTTGAATACTTTAAGGAATCAAAGTTGTAAAAGAACTCGTAACATTTTGACAAGCTCGTAAGTTCATCCAAGAACCAAAAGAGAAACAAGTCTCACATAAATAAGTTTTTAATTTAAAAACCAAAAGTTGCTTACAAATGACAAACTATTTGGACCAAATGATGCGATTTCCCAAGCATGAAATGTTCGAAAAATTACTCGAAGGAATGGATCATCTTGAAAACTTTAAGGAACCAAAGTTATAAAAGAACTTGTAAAAGTTTCACAAGTTCATAAGTTCGTCCAAGAACCAAAAGAGAAACAATCTGACGTAAATAAGTTTTAAATTCAAAGACCAAAAGTTGTTTACGAAATGACAAAGCATTTGGACCAAATGATACGATTTCCCGAGCATGGAATGTTCAAAAAATGGCTCGAAGGAATGGATCGTCGTGACAACTTTAAGGAACCATAGTTATAAAAGAACTCTTAAAAGTTTTACAAGTTTGGAAATTCGTCCAAGTACCAAAAAAGAAACAATCTGACGTAAATAAGTTTTAAATTTAAAGACCAAAAAGTTGTTTAGAAAATCACAAACCATTTGGACCAAATGATGCGATTTCCTGAGCATGGAATGTTCGAAAAATGGCTCTAAGGAATGGATCGTCATGAATACTTGAAGGAACAAATGTTATAAAATAACTAATAAAAGTTTGAAAAGTTTGGAAGTTCGTCCAAACCAAAAGAGAAACAATTCTTATGCAAATAAGTTTTTTATTCAAAGACCAAAAAGTTGTTTACAAAATGACAAACTATTTTGGACCAAATGATGCAATTTCTCGAGCATGGAATGCTCGGAAAAATTGCTCAAAGGAATGGATCGTTTTGAATACTTTAAGGAATCAAAGTTGTAAAAGAACTCGTAACATTTTGACAAGCTCGTAAGTTCATCCAAGAACCAAAAGAGAAACAAGTCTCACATAAATAAGTTTTTAATTTAAAAACCAAAAGTTGCTTACAAATGACAAACTATTTGGACCAAATGATGCGATTTCCCAAGCATGAAATGTTCGAAAAATTACTCGAAGGAATGGATCATCTTGAAAACTTTAAGGAACCAAAGTTATAAAAGAACTTGTAAAAGTTTCACAAGTTCATAAGTTCGTCCAAGAACCAAAAGAGAAACAATCTGACGTAAATAAGTTTTAAATTCAAAGACCAAAAGTTGTTTACGAAATGACAAAGCATTTGGACCAAATGATACGATTTCCCGAGCATGGAATGTTCGAAAAATGGCTCGAAGGAATGGATCGTCGTGACTACTTTAAGGAACCATAGTTATAAAAGAACTCGTAAAAGTTTGACAAGTTTGGAAATTCGTCCAAGTACCAAAAAAGAAACAATCTGACGTAAATAAGTTTTAAATTTAAAGACCAAAAAGTTGTTTAGAAAATCACAAACCATTTGGACCAAATGATGCGATTTCCTGAGCATGGAATGTTCGAAAAATGGCTCTAAGGAATGGATCGTCATGAATACTTGAAGGAACAAATGTTATAAAATAACTAATAAAAGTTTGAAAAGTTTGGAAGTTCGTCCAAACCAAAAGAGAAACAATTCTTATGCAAATAAGTTTTTTATTCAAAGACCAAAAAGTTGTTTACAAAATGACAAACTATTTTGGACCAAATGATGCGATTTCTCGAGCATGGAATGGTCGGAAAAATTGCTCAAAGGAATGGATCGTTTTGAATACTTTAAGGAATCAAAGTTGTAAAAGAACTCGTAACATTTTGACAAGCTCGTAAGTTCATCCAAGAACCAAAAGAGAAACAAGTCTCACATAAATAAGTTTTTAATTTAAAAACCAAAAGTTGCTTACAAATGACAAACTATTTGGACCAAATGATGCGATTTCCCAAGCATGAAATGTTCGAAAAATTACTCGAAGGAATGGATCATCTTGAAAACTTTAAGGAACCAAAGTTATAAAAGAACTTGTAAAAGTTTCACAAGTTCATAAGTTCGTCCAAGAACCAAAAGAGAAACAATCTGACGTAAATAAGTTTTAAATTCAAAGACCAAAAGTTGTTTACGAAATGACAAAGCATTTGGACCAAATGATACGATTTCCCGAGCATGGAATGTTCGAAAAATGGCTCGAAGGAATGGATCGTCGTGACTACTTTAAGGAACCAAAGTTATAAAAGAACTCTTAAAAGTTTGACAAGTTTGGAAATTCGTCCAAGTACCAAAAAAGAAACAATCTGACGTAAATAAGTTTTAAATTTAAAGACCAAAAAGTTGTTTACAAAATGACGAAGCATTTGGACCAAATGATGCGATTTCCTGAGCATGGAATGTTCGAAAAATGGCTCGAAGGAATGGATCGTCATGAATACTTGAAGGAACCAAGGTTATAAAATAACTCGTAAAAGTTTGACAAGTTTGGAAGTTCGTCCAAACCAAAAGAGAGACAATTTTGACGCAAATAAGTTTTTTATTCAAAGACCAAAAAGTTGTTTACAAAATGACAAACTATTTTGGACCAAACGATGCGATTTCTCGAGCATGGAATGCTCGGAAAAATTGCTCAAAGGAATGGATCGTTTTGAATACTTTAAGGAATCGAAGTTGTAAAAGAACTCGTAACATTTTGACAAGCTCGTAAGTTCATCCAAGAACCAAAAGAGAAACAAGTCACACTTAAATAAGTTTTTAATTTAAAAACCAAAAGTTGCTTACAAATGAAAAATTATTTGGAGCAAATGATGCGATTTCCCAAGCATGAAATGTTCGAAAAATTACTCGAAGGAATGGATCATCTTGAATACTTTAAGGAACCAAAGTTATAAAAGAACTTGTAAAAGTTTCACAAGTTCATAAGTTCGTCCAAGAACCAAAAGAGAAATAATCTGACGTAAACAAGTTTTAAATTCAAAGACCAAAAGTTGTTTACGAAATGACAAAGCATTTGGACCAAATGATACGATTTCCCGAGCATGGAATGTTCGAAAAATGGATCGAAGGAATGGATCGTCGTGACTACTTTAAGGAACCAAAGTTATAAAAGAACTCGTAAAAGTTTGACAAGTTTGGAAATTCGTCCAAGTACCAAAAAAGAAACAATCTGACGTAAATAAGTTTTAAATTTAAAGACCAAAAAGTTGTTTACAAAATGACAAATCATTTGGACTAAATGATGCGATTTCCTGAGCATGGAATGTTCGAAAAATGGCTCGAAGGAATGGATCGTCATGAATACTTGAAGGAAGCAAAGTTATAAAAGAACTCGTAAAAGTTTGACAAGTTTGGAAGTTCGTCCAAGAACCAAAAAAGAAACAATCTGACGTAAATAAGTTTTAAATTTAAAGACCAATAAGTTGTCTACAAAATGACAAACCATTTGGATCAAATGATGCGATTTCCTGAGCATGGAATGTTCGAAAAATGGCTCGAAGGAATGGATCGTCATGAATACTTGAAGGAACCAAGGTTATAAAATAACTCGTAAAAGTTTGACAAGTTTGGAAGTTCGTCCAAACCAAAAGAGAGACAATTTTGACGCAAATAAGTTTTTTATTCAAAGACCAAAAAGTTGTTTACAAAATGACAAACTATTTTGGACCAAATGATGCGATTTCTCGAGCATGGAATGCTCGGAAAAATTGCTCAAAGGAATGGATCGTTTTGAATACTTTAAGGAATCAAAGTTGTAAAAGAACTCGTAACATTTTGACAAGCTCGTAAGTTCATCCAAGAACCAAAAGAGAAACAAGTCTTACTTAAATAAGTTTTTAATTTAAAAACCAAAAGTTGCTTACAAATGACAAACTATTTGGACCAAATGATGCGATTTCCCAAGCATGAAATGTTCGAAAAATTACTCGAAGGAATGGATCATCTTGAAAACTTTAAGGAACCAAAGTTATAAAAGAACTTGTAAAAGTTTCACAAGTTCATAAGTTCGTCCAAGAACCAAAAGAGAAACAATCTGACGTAAATAAGTTTTAAATTCAAAGACCAAAAGTTGTTTACGAAATGACGAAGCATTTGGACCAAATGATGCGATTTCCTGAGCATGGAATGTTCGAAAAATGGCACGAAGGAATGGATCGTCATGAATACTTGAAGGAACCAAGGTTATAAAATAACTCGTAAAAGTTTGACAAGTTTGGAAGTTCGTCCAAGAACCAAAAGAGAAACAAGTCTCACTTAAATAAGTTTTTAATTTAAAAACCAAAAGTTGCTTACAAATGACAAACTATTTGGACCAAATGATGCGATTTCCCAAGCATGAAATGTTCGAAAAATTACTCGAAGGAATGGATCATCTTGAAAACTTTAAGGAACCAAAGTTATAAAAGAACTTGTAAAAGTTTCACAAGTTCATAAGTTCGTCCAAGAACCAAAAGAGAAACAATCTGACGTAAATAAGTTTTAAATTCAAAGACCAAAAGTTGTTTACGAAATGACAAAGCATTTGGACCAAATGATACGATTTCCCGAGCATGGAATGTTCGAAAAATGGCTCGAAGGAATGGATCGTCGTGACTACTTTAAGGAACCAAAGTTATAAAAGAACTCGTAAAAGATTGACAAGTTTAGAAATTCGTCCAAGTACCAAAAAAGAAACAATCTGACGTAAATAAGTTTTAAATTTAAAGACCAAAAAGTTGTTTACAAAATGACAAACCATTTGGACTAAATGATGCGATTTCCTGAGCATGGAATGTTCGAAAAATGGCTCGAAGGAATGGATCGTCATGAATACTTGAAGGAACCAAGGTTATAAAATAACTCGTAAAAGTTTGACAAGTTTGGAAGTTCGTCCAAACCAAAAGAGAGACAATTTTGACGCAAATAAGTTTTTTATTCAAAGACCAAAAAGTTGTTTACAAAATGACAAACTATTTTGGACCAAATGATGCGATTTCTCGAGCAGGAATGCTCGGAAAAATTACTCAAAGGAATGGATCGTTTTGAATACTTTAAGGAATCGAAGTTGTAAAAGAACTCGTAACATTTTGACAAGCTCGTAAGTTCATCCAAGAACCGAAAGAGAAACAAGTCTCACTTAAATAAGTTTTTAATTTAAAAACCAAAAGTTGCTTACAAATGACAAACTATTTAGACCAAATGATGCGATTTCCCAAGCATGAAATGTTCGAAAAATTACTCGAAGGAATGGATCATCTTGAATACTTTAAGGGACCAAAGTTATAAAAGAACTTGTAAAAGTTTCACAAGTTCATAAGTTCGTCCAAGAACCAAAAGAGAAACAATCTGACGTAAATAAGTTTTAAATTCAAAGACCAAAAGTTGTTTACGAAATGACAAAGCATTTGGACCAAATGATACGATTTCCCGAGCATGGAATGTTCGAAAAATGGCTCGAAGGAATGGATCGTCGTGACTACTTTAAGGAACCAAAGTTATAAAAGAACTCGTAAAAGTTTTACAAGTTTAGAAATTCGTCCAAGTACCAAAAAAGAAACAATCTGACGTAAATAAGTTTTAAATTTAAAGTCCAAAAAGTTGTTTACAAAATGACAAACCATTTGGACCAAATGATGCGATTTCCTGAGCATGGAATGTTCGAAAAATGGCTCGAAGGAATGGATCGTCATGAATACTTGAAGGAACAAATGTTATAAAATAACTAATAAAAGTTTGAAAAGTTTGGAAGTTCGTCCAAACCAAAAGAGAAACAATTCTTATGCAAATAAGTTTTTTATTCAAAGACCAAAAAGTTGTTTACAAAATGACAAACTATTTTGGACCAAATGATGCGATTTCTCGAGCATGGAATGCTCGGAAAAATTGCTCAAAGGAATGGATCGTTTTGAATACTTTAAGGAATCAAAGTTGTAAAAGAACTCGTAACATTTTGACAAGCTCGTAAGTTCATCCAAGAACCAAAAGAGAAACAAGTCTCACATAAATAAGTTTTTAATTTAAAAACCAAAAGTTGCTTACAAATGACAAACTATTTGGACCAAATGATGCGATTTCCCAAGCATGAAATGTTCGAAAAATTACTCGAAGGAATGGATCATCTTGAAAACTTTAAGGAACCAAAGTTATAAAAGAACTTGTAAAAGTTTCACAAGTTCATAAGTTCGTCCAAGAACCAAAAGAGAAACAATCTGACGTAAATAAGTTTTAAATTCAAAGACCAAAAGTTGTTTACGAAATGACAAAGCATTTGGACCAAATGATACGATTTCCCGAGCATGGAATGTTCAAAAAATGGCTCGAAGGAATGGATCGTCGTGACAACTTTAAGGAACCATAGTTATAAAAGAACTCTTAAAAGTTTTACAAGTTTGGAAATTCGTCCAAGTACCAAAAAAGAAACAATCTGACGTAAATAAGTTTTAAATTTAAAGACCAAAAAGTTGTTTAGAAAATCACAAACCATTTGGACCAAATGATGCGATTTCCTGAGCATGGAATGTTCGAAAAATGGCTCTAAGGAATGGATCGTCATGAATACTTGAAGGAACAAATGTTATAAAATAACTAATAAAAGTTTGAAAAGTTTGGAAGTTCGTCCAAACCAAAAGAGAAACAATTCTTATGCAAATAAGTTTTTTATTCAAAGACCAAAAAGTTGTTTACAAAATGACAAACTATTTTGGACCAAATGATGCGATTTCTCGAGCATGGAATGCTCGGAAAAATTGCTCAAAGGAATGGATCGTTTTGAATACTTTAAGGAATCAAAGTTGTAAAAGAACTCGTAACATTTTGACAAGCTCGTAAGTTCATCCAAGAACCAAAAGAGAAACAAGTCTCACATAAATAAGTTTTTAATTTAAAAACCAAAAGTTGCTTACAAATGACAAACTATTTGGACCAAATGATGCGATTTCCCAAGCATGAAATGTTCGAAAAATTACTCGAAGGAATGGATCATCTTGAAAACTTTAAGGAACCAAAGTTATAAAAGAACTTGTAAAAGTTTCACAAGTTCATAAGTTCGTCCAAGAACCAAAAGAGAAACAATCTGACGTAAATAAGTTTTAAATTCAAAGACCAAAAGTTGTTTACGAAATGACAAAGCATTTGGACCAAATGATACGATTTCCCGAGCATGGAATGTTCGAAAAATGGCTCGAAGGAATGGATCGTCGTGACTACTTTAAGGAACCATAGTTATAAAAGAACTCGTAAAAGTTTGACAAGTTTGGAAATTCGTCCAAGTACCAAAAAAGAAACAATCTGACGTAAATAAGTTTTAAATTTAAAGACCAAAAAGTTGTTTAGAAAATCACAAACCATTTGGACCAAATGATGCGATTTCCTGAGCATGGAATGTTCGAAAAATGGCTCTAAGGAATGGATCGTCATGAATACTTGAAGGAACAAATGTTATAAAATAACTAATAAAAGTTTGAAAAGTTTGGAAGTTCGTCCAAACCAAAAGAGAAACAATTCTTATGCAAATAAGTTTTTTATTCAAAGACCAAAAAGTTGTTTACAAAATGACAAACTATTTTGGACCAAATGATGCGATTTCTCGAGCATGGAATGGTCGGAAAAATTGCTCAAAGGAATGGATCGTTTTGAATACTTTAAGGAATCAAAGTTGTAAAAGAACTCGTAACATTTTGACAAGCTCGTAAGTTCATCCAAGAACCAAAAGAGAAACAAGTCTCACATAAATAAGTTTTTAATTTAAAAACCAAAAGTTGCTTACAAATGACAAACTATTTGGACCAAATGATGCGATTTCCCAAGCATGAAATGTTCGAAAAATTACTCGAAGGAATGGATCATCTTGAAAACTTTAAGGAACCAAAGTTATAAAAGAACTTGTAAAAGTTTCACAAGTTCATAAGTTCGTCCAAGAACCAAAAGAGAAACAATCTGACGTAAATAAGTTTTAAATTCAAAGACCAAAAGTTGTTTACGAAATGACAAAGCATTTGGACCAAATGATACGATTTCCCGAGCATGGAATGTTCGAAAAATGGCTCGAAGGAATGGATCGTCGTGACTACTTTAAGGAACCAAAGTTATAAAAGAACTCTTAAAAGTTTGACAAGTTTGGAAATTCGTCCAAGTACCAAAAAAGAAACAATCTGACGTAAATAAGTTTTAAATTTAAAGACCAAAAAGTTGTTTACAAAATGACGAAGCATTTGGACCAAATGATGCGATTTCCTGAGCATGGAATGTTCGAAAAATGGCTCAAAGGAATGGATCGTCATGAATACTTGAAGGAACCAAGGTTATAAAATAACTCGTAAAAGTTTGACAAGTTTGGAAGTTCGTCCAAACCAAAAGAGAGACAATTTTGACGCAAATAAGTTTTTTATTCAAAGACCAAAAAGTTGTTTACAAAATGACAAACTATTTTGGACCAAACGATGCGATTTCTCGAGCATGGAATGCTCGGAAAAATTGCTCAAAGGAATGGATCGTTTTGAATACTTTAAGGAATCGAAGTTGTAAAAGAACTCGTAACATTTTGACAAGCTCGTAAGTTCATCCAAGAACCAAAAGAGAAACAAGTCACACTTAAATAAGTTTTTAATTTAAAAACCAAAAGTTGCTTACAAATGAAAAATTATTTGGAGCAAATGATGCGATTTCCCAAGCATGAAATGTTCGAAAAATTACTCGAAGGAATGGATCATCTTGAATACTTTAAGGAACCAAAGTTATAAAAGAACTTGTAAAAGTTTCACAAGTTCATAAGTTCGTCCAAGAACCAAAAGAGAAATAATCTGACGTAAACAAGTTTTAAATTCAAAGACCAAAAGTTGTTTACGAAATGACAAAGCATTTGGACCAAATGATACGATTTCCCGAGCATGGAATGTTCGAAAAATGGCTCGAAGGAATGGATCGTCGTGACTACTTTAAGGAACCAAAGTTATAAAAGAACTCGTAAAAGTTTGACAAGTTTGGAAATTCGTCCAAGTACCAAAAAAGAAACAATCTGACGTAAATAAGTTTTAAATTTAAAGACCAAAAAGTTGTTTACAAAATGACAAATCATTTGGACTAAATGATGCGATTTCCTGAGCATGGAATGTTCGAAAAATGGCTCGAAGGAATGGATCGTCATGAATACTTGAAGGAAGCAAAGTTATAAAAGAACTCGTAAAAGTTTGACAAGTTTGGAAGTTCGTCCAAGAACCAAAAAAGAAACAATCTGACGTAAATAAGTTTTAAATTTAAAGACCAATAAGTTGTCTACAAAATGACAAACCATTTGGATCAAATGATGCGATTTCCTGAGCATGGAATGTTCGAAAAATGGCTCGAAGGAATGGATCGTCATGAATACTTGAAGGAACCAAGGTTATAAAATAACTCGTAAAAGTTTGACAAGTTTGGAAGTTCGTCCAAACCAAAAGAGAGACAATTTTGACGCAAATAAGTTTTTTATTCAAAGACCAAAAAGTTGTTTACAAAATGACAAACTATTTTGGACCAAATGATGCGATTTCTCGAGCATGGAATGCTCGGAAAAATTGCTCAAAGGAATGGATCGTTTTGAATACTTTAAGGAATCAAAGTTGTAAAAGAACTCGTAACATTTTGACAAGCTCGTAAGTTCATCCAAGAACCAAAAGAGAAACAAGTCTTACTTAAATAAGTTTTTAATTTAAAAACCAAAAGTTGCTTACAAATGACAAACTATTTGGACCAAATGATGCGATTTCCCAAGCATGAAATGTTCGAAAAATTACTCGAAGGAATGGATCATCTTGAAAACTTTAAGGAACCAAAGTTATAAAAGAACTTGTAAAAGTTTCACAAGTTCATAAGTTCGTCCAAGAACCAAAAGAGAAACAATCTGACGTAAATAAGTTTTAAATTCAAAGACCAAAAGTTGTTTACGAAATGACAAAGCATTTGGACCAAATGATACGATTTCCCGAGCATGGAATGTTCGAAAAATGGCTCGAAGGAATGGATCGTCGTGACTACTTTAAGGAACCAAAGTTATAAAAGAACTCTTAAAAGTTTGACAAGTTTGGAAATTCGTCCAAGTACCAAAAAAGAAACAATCTGACGTAAATAAGTTTTAAATTTAAAGACCAAAAAGTTGTTTACAAAATGACGAAGCATTTGGACCAAATGATGCGATTTCCTGAGCATGGAATGTTCGAAAAATGGCTCGAAGGAATGGATCGTCATGAATACTTGAAGGAACCAAGGTTATAAAATAACTCGTAAAAGTTTGACAACTTTGGAAGTTCGTCCAAACCAAAAGAGAGACAATTTTGACGCAAATAAGTTTTTTATTCAAAGACCAAAAAGTTGTTTACAAAATGACAAACTATTTTGGACCAAACGATGCGATTTCTCGAGCACGGAATGCTCGGAAAAATTGCTCAAAGGAATGGATCGTTTTGAATACTTTAAGGAATCAAAGTTGTAAAAGAACTCGTAACATTTTGACAAGCTCGTAAGTTCATCCAAGAACCAAAAGAGAAACAAGTCTCACTTAAATAAGTTTTTAATTTAAAAACCAAAAGTTGCTTACAAATGACAAACTATTTGGACCAAATGATGCGATTTCCCAAGCATGAAATGTTCGAAAAATTACTCGAAGGAATGGATCATCTTGAAAACTTTAAGGAACCAAAGTTATAAAAGAACTTGTAAAAGTTTCACAAGTTCATAAGTTCGTCCAAGAACCAAAAGAGAAACAATCTGACGTAAATAAGTTTTAAATTCAAAGACCAAAAGTTGTTTACGAAATGACAAAGCATTTGGACCAAATGATACGATTTCCCGAGCATGGAATGTTCGAAAAATGGCTCGAAGGAATGGATCGTCGTGACTACTTTAAGGAACCAAAGTTATAAAAGAACTCGTAAAAGATTGACAAGTTTAGAAATTCGTCCAAGTACCAAAAAAGAAACAATCTGACGTAAATAAGTTTTAAATTTAAAGACCAAAAAGTTGTTTACAAAATGACAAACCATTTGGACTAAATGATGCGATTTCTTGAGCATGGAATGTTCGAAAAATGACTCGAAGGAATGGATCGTCATGAATACTTGAAGGAACCAAGGTTATAAAATAACTCGTAAAAGTTTGACAAGTTTGGAAGTTCGTCCAAACCAAAAGAGAGACAATTTTGACACAAATAAGTTTTTTATTCAAAGACCAAAAAGTTGTTTACAAAATGACAAACTATTTTGGACCAAATGATGCGATTTCTAGAGCAGGAATGCTCGGAAAAATTACTCAAAGGAATGGATCGTTTTGAATACTTTAAGGAATCGAAGTTGTAAAAGAACTCGTAACATTTTGACAAGCTCGTAAGTTCATCCAAGAACCAAAAGAGAAACAAGTCTCACTTAAATAAGTTTTTAATTTAAAAACCAAAAGTTGCTTACAAATGACAAACTATTTGGACCAAATGATGCGATTTCCCAAGCATGAAATGTTCGAAAAATTACTCGAAGGAATGGATCATCTTGAATACTTTAAGGGACCAAAGTTATAAAAGAACTTGTAAAAGTTTCACAAGTTCATAAGTTCGTCCAAGAACCAAAAGAGAAACAATCTGACGTAAATAAGTTTTAAATTCAAAGACCAAAAGTTGTTTACGAAATGACAAAGCATTTGGACCAAATGATACGATTTCCCGAGCATGGAATGTTCGAAAAATGGCTCGAAGGAATGGATCGTCGTGACTACTTTAAGGAACCAAAGTTATAAAAGAACTCGTAAAAGATTGACAAGTTTAGAAATTCGTCCAAGTACCAAAAAAGAAACAATCTGACGTAAATAAGTTTTAAATTTAAAGACCAAAAAGTTGTTTACAAAATGACAAACCATTTGGACCAAATGATGCGATTTCCTGAGCATGGAATGTTCGAAAAATGGCTCGAATGAATGGATCGTCATGAATACTTGAAGGAACAAAAGTTATAAAATAACTCATAAAAGTTTGACAAGTTTGGAAGTTCGTCCAAACCAAAAGAGAAAAAATTCTTATGCAAATAAGTTTTTTATTCAAAGACCAAAAAGTTGTTTACAAAATGACAAACTATTTTGGACCAAATGATGCGATTTCTCGAGCACGGAATGCTCGGAAAAATTGCTCAAAGGAATGGATCGTTTTGAATACTTTAAGGAATCGAAGTTGTAAAAGAACTCGTAACATTTTGACAAGCTCGTAAGTTCATCCAAGAACCAAAAGAGAAACAAGTCACACTTAAATAAGTTTTTAATTTAAAAACCAAAAGTTGCTTACAAATGAAAAATTATTTGGAGCAAATGATGCGATTTCCCAAGCATGAAATGTTCGAAAAATTACTCGAACGAATGGATCATCGTGAATACTTTAAGGAACCAAAGTTATAAAAGAACTTGTAAAAGTTTCACAAGTTCATAAGTTCGTCCAAGAACCAAAAGAGAAACAATCTGACGTAAATAAGTTTTAAATTCAAAGACCAAAAGTTGTTTACGAAAGGACAAAGCATTTGGACCAAATGATACGATTTCCCGAGCATGGAATGTTCGAAAAATGGCTCGAAGGAATGGATCGTCGTGACTACTTTAAGGAACCAAAGTTATAAAAGAACTCTTAAAAGTTTGACAAGTTTGGAAATTCGTCCAAGTACCAAAAAAGAAACAATATGACGTAAATAAGTTTTAAATTTAAAGACCAAAAAGTTGTTTACAAAATGACAAATCATTTGGACTAAATGATGCGATTTCCTGAGCATGGAATGTTCGAAAAATGGCTCGAAGGAATGGATCGTCATGAATACTTGAAGGAAGCAAAGTTATAAAAGAACTCGTAAAAGTTTGACAAGTTTGGAAATTCGTCCAAGAACCAAAAAAGAAACAATCTGACGTAAATAAGTTTTAAATTTAAAGACCAAAAAGTTGTTTACAAAATGACGAAGCATTTGGACCAAATGATGCGATTTCCTGAGCATGGAATGTTCGAAAAATGGCTCGAAGGAATGGATCGTCATGAATACTTGAAGGAACCAAGGTTATAAAATAACTCGTAAAAGTTTGACAACTTTGGAAGTTCGTCCAAACCAAAAGAGAGACAATTTTGACGCAAATAAGTTTTTTATTCAAAGACCAAAAAGTTGTTTACAAAATGACAAACTATTTTGGACCAAATGATGCGATTTCTCTTGCACGGAATGCTCGGAAAAATTGCTCAAAGGAATGGATCGTTTTGAATACTTTAAGGAATCAAAGTTGTAAAAGAACTCGTAACATTTTGACAAGCTCGTAAGTTCATCCAAGAACCAAAAGAGAAACAAGTCTCACTTAAATAAGTTTTTAATTTAAAAACCAAAAGTTGCTTACAAATGACAAACTATTTGGACCAAATGATGCGATTTCCCAAGCATGAAATGTTCGAAAAATTACTCGAAGGAATGGATCATCTTGAAAACTTTAAGGAACCAAAGTTATAAAAGAACTTGTAAAAGTTTCACAAGTTCATAAGTTCGTCCAAGAACCAAAAGAGAAACAATCTGACGTAAATAAGTTTTAAATTCAAAGACCAAAAGTTGTTTACGAAATGACAAAGCATTTGGACCAAATGATACGATTTCCCGAGCATGGAATGTTCGAAAAATGGCTCGAAGGAATGGATCGTCGTGACTACTTTAAGGAACCAAAGTTATAAAAGAACTCGTAAAAGATTGACAAGTTTAGAAATTCGTCCAAGTACCAAAAAAGAAACAATCTGACGTAAATAAGTTTTAAATTTAAAGACCAAAAAGTTGTTTACAAAATGACAAACCATTTGGACTAAATGATGCGATTTCTTGAGCATGGAATGTTCGAAAAATGACTCGAAGGAATGGATCGTCATGAATACTTGAAGGAACCAAGGTTATAAAATAACTCGTAAAAGTTTGACAAGGTTGGAAGTTCGTCCAAACCAAAAGAGAGACAATTTTGACACAAATAAGTTTTTTATTCAAAGACCAAAAAGTTGTTTACAAAATGACAAACTATTTTGGACCAAATGATGCGATTTCTAGAGCAGGAATGCTCGGAAAAATTACTCAAAGGAATGGATCGTTTTGAATACTTTAAGGAATCGAAGTTGTAAAAGAACTCGTAACATTTTGACAAGCTCGTAAGTTCATCCAAGAACCAAAAGAGAAACAAGTCTCACTTAAATAAGTTTTTAATTTAAAAACCAAAAGTTGCTTACAAATGACAAACTATTTGGACCAAATGATGCGATTTCCCAAGCATGAAATGTTCGAAAAATTACTCGAAGGAATGGATCATCTTGAATACTTTAAGGGACCAAAGTTATAAAAGAACTTGTAAAAGTTTCACAAGTTCATAAGTTCGTCCAAGAACCAAAAGAGAAACAATCTGACGTAAATAAGTTTTAAATTCAAAGACCAAAAGTTGTTTACGAAATGACAAAGCATTTGGACCAAATGATACGATTTCCCGAGCATGGAATGTTCGAAAAATGGCTCGAAGGAATGGATCGTCGTGACTACTTTAAGGAACCAAAGTTATAAAAGAACTCGTAAAAGTTTTACAAGTTTAGAAATTCGTCCAAGTACCAAAAAAGAAACAATCTGACGTAAATAAGTTTTAAATTTAAAGTCCAAAAAGTTGTTTACAAAATGACAAACCATTTGGACCAAATGATGCGATTTCCTAAGCATGGAATGTTCGAAAAATGGCTCGAAGGAATGGATCGTCATGAATACTTGAAGGAACAAATGTTATAAAATAACTAATAAAAGTTTGAAAAGTTTGGAAGTTCGTCCAAACCAAAAGAGAAACAATTCTTATGCAAATAAGTTTTTTATTCAAAGACCAAAAAGTTGTTTACAAAATGACAAACTATTTTGGACCAAATGATGCGATTTCTCGAGCATGGAATGCTCGGAAAAATTGCTCAAAGGAATGGATCGTTTTGAATACTTTAAGGAATCAAAGTTGTAAAAGAACTCGTAACATTTTGACAAGCTCGTAAGTTCATCCAAGAACCAAAAGAGAAACAAGTCTCACATAAATAAGTTTTTAATTTAAAAACCAAAAGTTGCTTACAAATGACAAACTATTTGGACCAAATGATGCGATTTCCCAAGCATGAAATGTTCGAAAAATTACTCGAAGGAATGGATCATCTTGAAAACTTTAAGGAACCAAAGTTATAAAAGAACTTGTAAAAGTTTCACAAGTTCATAAGTTCGTCCAAGAACCAAAAGAGAAACAATCTGACGTAAATAACTTTTAAATTCAAAGACCAAAAGTTGTTTACGAAATGACAAAGCATTTGGACCAAATGATACGATTTCCCGAGCATGGAATGTTCAAAAAATGGCTCGAAGGAATGGATCGTCGTGACAACTTTAAGGAACCATAGTTATAAAAGAACTCTTAAAAGTTTGACAAGTTTGGAAATTCGTCCAAGTACCAAAAAAGAAACAATCTGACGTAAATAAGTTTTAAATTTAAAGACCAAAAAGTTGTTTACAAAATCACAAACCATTTGGACCAAATGATGCGATTTCCTGAGCATGGAATGTTCGAAAAATGGCTCGAAGGAATGGATCGTCATGAATACTTGAAGGAACAAATGTTATAAAATAACTAATAAAAGTTTGAAAAGTTTGGAAGTTCGTCCAAACCAAAAGAGAAACAATTCTTATGCAAATAAGTTTTTTATTCAAAGACCAAAAAGTTGTTTACAAAATGACAAACTATTTTGGACCAAATGATGCGATTTCTCGAGCATGGAATGCTCGAAAAAATTGCTCAAAGGAATGGATCGTTTTGAATACTTTAAGGAATCAAAGTTGTAAAAGAACTCGTAACATTTTGACAAGCTCGTAAGTTCATCCAAGAACCAAAAGAGAAACAAGTCTCACATAAATAAGTTTTTAATTTAAAAACCAAAAGTTGCTTACAAATGACAAACTATTTGGACCAAATGATGCGATTTCCCAAGCATGAAATGTTCGAAAAATTACTCGAAGGAATGGATCATCTTGAAAACTTTAAAGAACCAAAGTTATAAAAGAACTTGTAAAAGTTTCACAAGTTCATAAGTTCGTCCAAGAACCAAAAGAGAAACAATCTGACGTAAATAAGTTTTAAATTCAAAGACCAAAAGTTGTTTACGAAATGACAAAGCATTTGGACCAAATGATACGATTTCCCGAGCATGGAATGTTCGAAAAATGGCTCGAAGGAATGGATCGTCGTGACTACTTTAAGGAACCAAAGTTATAAAAGAACTCGTAAAAGTTTGACAAGTTTGGAAATTCGTCCAAGTACCAAAAAAGAAACAATCTGACGTAAATAAGTTTTAAATTTAAAGACCAAAAAGTTGTTTACAAAATGACAAATCATTTGGACTAAATGATGCGATTTCCTGAGCATGGAATGTTCGAAAAATGGCTCGAAGGAATGGATCGTCATGAATACTTGAAGGAAGCAAAGTTATAAAAGAACTCGTAAAAGTTTGACAAGTTTGGAAGTTCGTCCAAGAACCAAAAAAGAAACAATCTGACGTAAATAAGTTTTAAATTTAAAGACCAATAAGTTGTCTACAAAATGACAAACCATTTGGATCAAATGATGCGATTTCCTGAGCATGGAATGTTCGAAAAATGGCTCGAAGGAATGGATCGTCATGAATACTTGAAGGAACCAAGGTTATAAAATAACTCGTAAAAGTTTGACAAGTTTGGAAATTCGTCCAAACCAAAAGAGAGACAATTTTGACGCAAATAAGTTTTTTATTCAAAGACCAAAAAGTTGTTTACAAAATGACAAACTATTTTTGACCAAATGATGCGATTTCTCGAGCATGGAATGCTCGGAAAAATTGCTCAAAGGAATGGATCGTTTTGAATACTTTAAGGAATCAAAGTTGTAAAAGAACTCGTAACATTTTGACAAGCTCGTAAGTTCATCCAAGAACCAAAAGAGAAACAAGTCTCACTTAAATAAGTTTTTAATTTAAAAACCAAAAGTTGCTTACAAATGAAAAATTATTTGGAGCAAATGATGCGATTTCCCAAGCATGGAATGTTCGAAAAATTACTCGAACGAATGGATCATCTTGAATACTTTAAGGAACCAAAGTTATAAAAGAACTTGTAAAAGTTTCACAAGTTCATAAGTTCGTCCAAGAACCAAAAGAGAAACAATCTGATGTAAATAAGTTTTAAATTCAAAGACCAAAAGTTGTTTACGAAATGACAAAGCATTTGGACCAAATGATACGATTTCCCGAGCATGGAATGTTCGAAAAATGGCTCGAAGGAATGGATCGTCGTGACTACTTTAAGGAACCAAAGTTATAAAAAAACTCGTAAAAGTTTTACAAGTTTAGAAATTCATCCAAGTACCAAAAAAGAAACAATCTGACGTAAATAATTTTTAAATTTAAAGACCAAAAAGTTGTTTACAAAATGACAAACCATTTGGACCAAATGATGCGATTTCCTGAGCATGGAATGTTCGAAAAATGGCTCGAATGAATGGATCGTCATGAATACTTGAAGGAACAAAAGTTATAAAATAACTCATAAAAGTTTGACAAGTTTGGAAGTTCGTCCAAACCAAAAGAGAAACAATTCTTATGCAAATAAGTTTTTTATTCAAAGACCAAAAAGTTGTTTACAAAATGACAAACTATTTTGGACCAAATGATGCGATTTCTCGAGCATGGAATGCTCGGAAAAATTGCTCAAAGGAATGGATCGTTTTGAATACTTTAAGGAATCAAAGTTATAAAAGAACTCGTAACATTTTGACAAGCTCGTAAGTTCATCCAAGAACCAAAAGAGAAACAAGTCTCACTTAAATAAGTTTTTAATTTAAAAACCAAAAGTTGCTTACAAATGACAAACTATTTGAACCAAATGATGCGATTTCCCAAGCATGGAATGTTCGAAAAATTACTCGAAGGAATGGATCGTCTTGAATACTTTAAGGAACCAAAGTTATAAAAGAAGTCGTAAAAGTTTCACACGTTCATAAGTTCGTCCAAGAACCAAAAGAGAAACAAACTGACGTAAATAAGTTTTAAATTTAAAGACCAAAAAGTTGTTTACAAAATGACAAACCATTTGGACCAAATGATGCGATTTCCTGAGCATGAAATGTTCGAAAAATGGCTCGAATGAATGGATCGTCATGAATACTTGAAGGAACAAAAGTTATAAAATAACTCATAAAAGTTTGACAAGTTTGGAAGTTCGTCCAAACCAAAAGAGAAACAATTCTTATGCAAATAAGTTTTTTATTCAAAGACCAAAAAGTTGTTTACAAAATGACAAACTATTTTGGACCAAATGATGCGATTTCTCGAGCATGGAATGCTTGGAAAAATTGCTCAAAGGAATGGATCGTTTTGAATACTTTAAGGAATCAAAGTTATAAAAGAACTCGTAACATTTTGACAAGCTCGTAAGTTCATCCAAGAACCAAAAGAGAAACAAGTCTCATTTAAATAAGTTTTTAATCTAAAAACCAGAAGTTGCTTACAAATGACAAACTATTTGGACCAAATGATGCGATTTCCCAAGCATGGAATGTTCGAAAAATTACTCGAAGGAATGGATCATCTTGAATACTTTAAGGAACCAAAGTTATAAAAGAACTTGTAAAAGTTTCACAAGTTCATAAGTTCATCCAAGAACCAAAAGAGAAACAATCTGACGTAAATAAGTTTTAAATTCAAAGACAAAAAGTTGTTTACGAAATGACAAAGCATTTGGACCAAATGATACGATTTCCCGAGCATGGAATGTTCGAAAAATGGCTCGAAGGAATGGATCGTCGTGACTACTTTAAGGAACCAAAGTTATAAAAGAACTCGTAAAAGTTTGACAAGTTTGGAAATTCGTCCAAGTACCAAAAAAGAAACAATCTGACGTAAATAAGTTTTAAATTTAAAGACCAAAAAGTTGTTTACAGAATGACAAACCATTTGGACTAAATGATGCGATTTCCTGAGCATGGAATGTTCGAAAAATGGCTCGAAGGAATGGATCGTCATGAATACTTGAAGGAAGCAAAGTTATAAAAGAACTCGTAAAAGTTTGACAAGTTTGAAAGTTCGTCCAAGAACCAAAAAAGAAACAATCTGACGTAAATAAGTTTTAAATTTAAAGACCAATAAGTTGTCTACAAAATGACAAACCATTTGGACCAAATGATGCGATTTCCTGAGCATGGAATGTTCGAAAAATGGCTCGAAGGAATGGATCGTCATGAATACTTGAAGGAACCAAGGTTATAAAATAACTCGTAAAAGTTTGACAAGTTTGGAAGTTCCCCCAAACCAAAAGAGAGACAATTTTGACGCAAATAAGTTTTTTATTCAAAGACCAAAAAGTTGTTTACAAAATGACAAACTATTTTGGACCAAATGATGCGATTTCTCGAGCACGGAATGCTCGAAAAAATTGCTCAAAGGAATGGATCGTTTTGAATACTTTAAGGAATCGAAGTTGTAGAAGAACTCGTAACATTTTGACAAGCTCGTAAGTTCATCCAAGAACCAAAAGAGAAACAAGTATCACTTAAATAAGTTTTTAATTTAAAAACCAAAAGTTGCTTACAAATGACAAACAATTTGGACCAAATGATGCGATTTCCCAAGCATGAAATGTTCGAAAAATTACTCGAAGGAATGGATAATCTTGAAAACTTTAAGGAACCAAAGTTATAAAAGAACTTGTAAAAGTTTCACAAGTTCATAAGTTCGTCCAAGAACCAAAAGAGAAACAATCTGACGTAAATAAGTTTTAAATTCAAAGACCAAAAGTTGTTTACGAAATGACAAAGCATTTGGACCAAATGATACGATTTCCCGAGCATGGAATGTTCGAAAAATGGCTCGAAGGAATGGATCGTCGTGACTACTTTAAGGAACAAAAGTTATAAAAGAACTCGTAAAAGTTTGACAAGTTTGGAAATTCGTCCAAGTACCAAAAAAGAAACAATCTGACGTAAATAAGTTTTAAATTTAAAGACCAAAAAGTTGTTTACAAAATGACAAACAATTTGGACCAAATGATGCGATTTCCTGAGCATGGAATGTTCGAAAAATGGCTCAAAGGAATGGATCGTCATGAATACTTGAAGGAACCAAGGTTATAAAATAACTTGGAAAAGTTTGACAAGTTTGGAAGTTCGTCCAAACCAAAAGAGAGACAATTTTGACGCAGATAAGCTTTTCATTCAAAGACCAAAAAGTTGTTTACAAAATGACAAACTATTTTGGACCAAATGATGCGATTTCTCGAGCATGGAATGCTCGGAAAAATTGCTCAAAGGAAAGGATAGTTTTGAATACTTTAAGGAATCGAAGTTGTAAAAGAACTCGTAACATTTTGACAAGCTCGTAAGTTCATCCAAGAACCAAAAGAGAAACAAGTCTCACTTAAATAAGTTTTTAATTTAAAAACCAAAAGCTGCTTACAAATGACAAACTATTTGGACCAAATGATGCGATTTCCCAAGCATGAAATGTTCGAAAAATTACTCGAAGGAATGGATCATCTTGAAAACTTTAAGGAACCAAAGTTATAAAAGAACTTGTAAAAGTTTCACAAGTTCATAAGTTCGTCCAAGAACCAAAAGAGAAACAATCTGACGTAAATAAGTTTTAAATTCAAAGACCAAAAGTTGTTTACGAAATGACAAAACATTTGGACCAAATGATACGATTTCCCGAGCATGGAATGTTCGAAAAATGGCTCGAAGGAATGGATCGTCGTGACTACTTTAAGGAACAAAAGTTATAAAAGAACTCGTAAAAGTTTTACAAGTTTAGAAATTCGTCCAAGTACCTAAAAAAAACAATCTGACGTAAATAAGTTTTAAATTTAAAGACCAAAAAGTTGTTTACAAAATGACAAACCATTTGGACCAAATGATGCGATTTCCTGAGCGTGGAATGTTCGAAAAATGGCTCGAAGGAATGGATCGTCATGAATACTTGAAGGAACAAATGTTATAAAATAACTAATAAAAGTTTGACAAGTTTGGAAGTTCGTCCAAACCAAAAGAGAAACAATTCTTATGCAAATAAGTTTTTTATTCAAAGACCAAAAAGTTGTTTACAAAATGACAAACTATTTTGGACCAAATGATGCGATTTCTCGAGCATGGAATGCTCGGAAAAATTGCTCAAAGGAATGGATCGTTTTGAATACTTTAAGGAATCAAAGTTATAAAAGAACTCGTAACATTTTGACAAGCTCGTAAGTTCATCCAATAACCGAAAGAGAAACAAGTCTCACTTAAATAAGTTTTTAATCTAAAAACTAAAAGTTGCATACAAATGACAAACTATTTGGACCAAATGATGCGATTTCCCAAGCATGGAATGTTCGAAAAATTACTCGAAGGAATGGATCATCTTGAAAACTTTAAGGCACCAAAGTTATAAAAGAACTTGTAAAAGTTTCACAAGTTCATAAGTTCGTCCAAGAACCAAAAGAGAAACAATCTGACGTAAATAAGTTTTAAATTCAAAGACCAAAAGTTGTTTACGAAATGACAAAGCATTTGGACCAAATGATACGAATTCCCGAGCATGGAATGTTCGAAAAATGGCTCGAAGGAATGGATCGTCGTGACTACTTTAAGGAACCAAAGTTATAAAAGAACTCGTAAAAGTTTTACAAGTTTAGAAATTCGTCCAAGTACCAAAAAAGAAACAATCTGACGTAAATAAGTTTTAAATTTAAAGACCAAAAAGTTGTTTACAAAATGACAAACCATTTGGACCAAATGATGCGATTTCCTGAGCATGGAATGTTCGAAAAATGGCTCAAAGGAATGGATCGTCATGAATACTTGAAGGAACCAAGGTTATAAAATAACTTGGAAAAGTTTGACAAGTTTGGAAGTTCGTCCAAACCAAAAGAGAGACAATTTTGACGCAGATAAGCTTTTTATTCAAAGACCAAAAAGTTGTTTACAAAATGACAAACTATTTTGGACCAAATGATGCGATTTCTCGAGCATGGAATGCTCGGAAAAATTGCTCAAAGGAAAGGATCGTTTTGAATACTTTAAGGAATCGAAGTTGTAAAAGAACTCGTAACATTTTGACAAGCTCGTAAGTTCATCCAAGAACCAAAAGAGAAACAAGTCTCACTTAAATAAGTTTTTAATTTAAAAACCAAAAGTTGCTTACAAATGACAAACTATTTGGACCAAATGATGCGATTTCCCAAGCATGAAATGTTCGAAAAATTACTCGAAGGAATGGATCATCTTGAAAACTTTAAGGAACCAAAGTTATAAAAGAACTTGTAAAAGTTTCACAAGTTCATAAGTTCGTCCAAGAACCAAAAGAGAAACAATCTGACGTAAATAAGTTTTAAATTCAAAGACCAAAAGTTGTTTACGAAATGACAAAACATTTGGACC
This sequence comes from Kokia cookei, assembly GCA_039519145.1. NCBI lineage: Eukaryota > Viridiplantae > Streptophyta > Magnoliopsida > Malvales > Malvaceae > Kokia > Kokia cookei. Next base: position 12,410,231 of record CM076904.1, on the reverse strand, counting down.
AAATGATACGATTTCCCGAGCATGGAATGTTCGAAAAATGGCTCGAAGGAATGGATCGTCGTGACTACTTTAAGGAACAAAAGTTATAAAAGAACTCGTAAAAGTTTTACAAGTTTAGAAATTCGTCCAAGTACCTAAAAAAAACAATCTGACGTAAATAAGTTTTAAATTTAAAGACCAAAAAGTTGTTTACAAAATGACAAACCATTTGGACCAAATGATGCGATTTCCTGAGCATGGAATGTTCGAAAAATGGCTCGAAGGAATGGATCGTCATGAATACTTGAAGGAACAAATGTTATAAAATAACTAATAAAAGTTTGACAAGTTTGGAAGTTCGTCCAAACCAAAAGAGAAACAATTCTTATGCAAATAAGTTTTTTATTCAAAGACCAAAAAGTTGTTTACAAAATGACAAACTATTTTGGACCAAATGATGCGATTTCTCGAGCATGGAATGCTTGGAAAAATTGCTCAAAGGAATGGATCGTTTTGAATACTTTAAGGAATCAAAGTTATAAAAGAACTCGTAACATTTTGACAAGCTCGTAAGTTCATCCAATAACCAAAAGAGAAACAAGTCTCACATAAATAAGTTTTTAATTTAAAAACCAAAAGTTGCTTACAAATGACAAACTATTTGGACCAAATGATGCGATTTCCCAAGCATGAAATGTTCGAAAAATTACTCGAAGGAATGGATCATCTTGAAAACTTTAAGGAACCAAAGTTATAAAAGAACTTGTAAAAGTTTCACAAGTTCATAAGTTCGTCCAAGAACCAAAAGAGAAACAATCTGACGTAAATAAGTTTTAAATTCAAAGACCAAAAGTTGTTTACGAAATGACAAAGCATTTGGACCAAATGATACGATTTCCCGAGCATGGAATGTTCGAAAAATGGCTCGAAGGAATGGATCGTCGTGACTACTTTAAGGAACCAAAGTTATAAAAGAACTCTTAAAAGTTTGACAAGTTTGGAAATTCGTCCAAGTACCAAAAAAGAAACAATCTGACGTAAATAAGTTTTAAATTTAAAGACCAAAAAGTTGTTTACAAAATGACGAAGCATTTGGACCAAATGATGCGATTTCCTGAGCATGGAATGTTCGAAAAATGGCTCAAAGGAATGGATCGTCATGAATACTTGAAGGAACCAAGGTTATAAAATAACTCGTAAAAGTTTGACAAGTTTGGAAGTTCGTCCAAACCAAAAGAGAGACAATTTTGACGCAAATAAGTTTTTTATTCAAAGACCAAAAAGTTGTTTACAAAATGACAAACTATTTTGGACCAAACGATGCGATTTCTCGAGCATGGAATGCTCGGAAAAATTGCTCAAAGGAATGGATCGTTTTGAATACTTTAAGGAATCGAAGTTGTAAAAGAACTCGTAACATTTTGACAAGCTCGTAAGTTCATCCAAGAACCAAAAGAGAAACAAGTCACACTTAAATAAGTTTTTAATTTAAAAACCAAAAGTTGCTTACAAATGAAAAATTATTTGGAGCAAATGATGCGATTTCCCAAGCATGAAATGTTCGAAAAATTACTCGAAGGAATGGATCATCTTGAATACTTTAAGGAACCAAAGTTATAAAAGAACTTGTAAAAGTTTCACAAGTTCATAAGTTCGTCCAAGAACCAAAAGAGAAATAATCTGACGTAAACAAGTTTTAAATTCAAAGACCAAAAGTTGTTTACGAAATGACAAAGCATTTGGACCAAATGATACGATTTCCCGAGCATGGAATGTTCGAAAAATGGCTCGAAGGAATGGATCGTCGTGACTACTTTAAGGAACCAAAGTTATAAAAGAACTCGTAAAAGTTTGACAAGTTTGGAAATTCGTCCAAGTACCAAAAAAGAAACAATCTGACGTAAATAAGTTTTAAATTTAAAGACCAAAAAGTTGTTTACAAAATGACAAATCATTTGGACTAAATGATGCGATTTCCTGAGCATGGAATGTTCGAAAAATGGCTCGAAGGAATGGATCGTCATGAATACTTGAAGGAAGCAAAGTTATAAAAGAACTCGTAAAAGTTTGACAAGTTTGGAAGTTCGTCCAAGAACCAAAAAAGAAACAATCTGACGTAAATAAGTTTTAAATTTAAAGACCAATAAGTTGTCTACAAAATGACAAACCATTTGGATCAAATGATGCGATTTCCTGAGCATGGAATGTTCGAAAAATGGCTCGAAGGAATGGATCGTCATGAATACTTGAAGGAACCAAGGTTATAAAATAACTCGTAAAAGTTTGACAAGTTTGGAAGTTCGTCCAAACCAAAAGAGAGACAATTTTGACGCAAATAAGTTTTTTATTCAAAGACCAAAAAGTTGTTTACAAAATGACAAACTATTTTGGACCAAATGATGCGATTTCTCGAGCATGGAATGCTCGGAAAAATTGCTCAAAGGAATGGATCGTTTTGAATACTTTAAGGAATCAAAGTTGTAAAAGAACTCGTAACATTTTGACAAGCTCGTAAGTTCATCCAAGAACCAAAAGAGAAACAAGTCTTACTTAAATAAGTTTTTAATTTAAAAACCAAAAGTTGCTTACAAATGACAAACTATTTGGACCAAATGATGCGATTTCCCAAGCATGAAATGTTCGAAAAATTACTCGAAGGAATGGATCATCTTGAAAACTTTAAGGAACCAAAGTTATAAAAGAACTTGTAAAAGTTTCACAAGTTCATAAGTTCGTCCAAGAACCAAAAGAGAAACAATCTGACGTAAATAAGTTTTAAATTCAAAGACCAAAAGTTGTTTACGAAATGACAAAGCATTTGGACCAAATGATACGATTTCCCGAGCATGGAATGTTCGAAAAATGGCTCGAAGGAATGGATCGTCGTGACTACTTTAAGGAACCAAAGTTATAAAAGAACTCTTAAAAGTTTGACAAGTTTGGAAATTCGTCCAAGTACCAAAAAAGAAACAATCTGACGTAAATAAGTTTTAAATTTAAAGACCAAAAAGTTGTTTACAAAATGACGAAGCATTTGGACCAAATGATGCGATTTCCTGAGCATGGAATGTTCGAAAAATGGCTCGAAGGAATGGATCGTCATGAATACTTGAAGGAACCAAGGTTATAAAATAACTCGTAAAAGTTTGACAACTTTGGAAGTTCGTCCAAACCAAAAGAGAGACAATTTTGACGCAAATAAGTTTTTTATTCAAAGACCAAAAAGTTGTTTACAAAATGACAAACTATTTTGGACCAAACGATGCGATTTCTCGAGCACGGAATGCTCGGAAAAATTGCTCAAAGGAATGGATCGTTTTGAATACTTTAAGGAATCAAAGTTGTAAAAGAACTCGTAACATTTTGACAAGCTCGTAAGTTCATCCAAGAACCAAAAGAGAAACAAGTCTCACTTAAATAAGTTTTTAATTTAAAAACCAAAAGTTGCTTACAAATGACAAACTATTTGGACCAAATGATGCGATTTCCCAAGCATGAAATGTTCGAAAAATTACTCGAAGGAATGGATCATCTTGAAAACTTTAAGGAACCAAAGTTATAAAAGAACTTGTAAAAGTTTCACAAGTTCATAAGTTCGTCCAAGAACCAAAAGAGAAACAATCTGACGTAAATAAGTTTTAAATTCAAAGACCAAAAGTTGTTTACGAAATGACAAAGCATTTGGACCAAATGATACGATTTCCCGAGCATGGAATGTTCGAAAAATGGCTCGAAGGAATGGATCGTCGTGACTACTTTAAGGAACCAAAGTTATAAAAGAACTCGTAAAAGATTGACAAGTTTAGAAATTCGTCCAAGTACCAAAAAAGAAACAATCTGACGTAAATAAGTTTTAAATTTAAAGACCAAAAAGTTGTTTACAAAATGACAAACCATTTGGACTAAATGATGCGATTTCTTGAGCATGGAATGTTCGAAAAATGACTCGAAGGAATGGATCGTCATGAATACTTGAAGGAACCAAGGTTATAAAATAACTCGTAAAAGTTTGACAAGTTTGGAAGTTCGTCCAAACCAAAAGAGAGACAATTTTGACACAAATAAGTTTTTTATTCAAAGACCAAAAAGTTGTTTACAAAATGACAAACTATTTTGGACCAAATGATGCGATTTCTAGAGCAGGAATGCTCGGAAAAATTACTCAAAGGAATGGATCGTTTTGAATACTTTAAGGAATCGAAGTTGTAAAAGAACTCGTAACATTTTGACAAGCTCGTAAGTTCATCCAAGAACCAAAAGAGAAACAAGTCTCACTTAAATAAGTTTTTAATTTAAAAACCAAAAGTTGCTTACAAATGACAAACTATTTGGACCAAATGATGCGATTTCCCAAGCATGAAATGTTCGAAAAATTACTCGAAGGAATGGATCATCTTGAATACTTTAAGGGACCAAAGTTATAAAAGAACTTGTAAAAGTTTCACAAGTTCATAAGTTCGTCCAAGAACCAAAAGAGAAACAATCTGACGTAAATAAGTTTTAAATTCAAAGACCAAAAGTTGTTTACGAAATGACAAAGCATTTGGACCAAATGATACGATTTCCCGAGCATGGAATGTTCGAAAAATGGCTCGAAGGAATGGATCGTCGTGACTACTTTAAGGAACCAAAGTTATAAAAGAACTCGTAAAAGTTTTACAAGTTTAGAAATTCGTCCAAGTACCAAAAAAGAAACAATCTGACGTAAATAAGTTTTAAATTTAAAGTCCAAAAAGTTGTTTACAAAATGACAAACCATTTGGACCAAATGATGCGATTTCCTAAGCATGGAATGTTCGAAAAATGGCTCGAAGGAATGGATCGTCATGAATACTTGAAGGAACAAATGTTATAAAATAACTAATAAAAGTTTGAAAAGTTTGGAAGTTCGTCCAAACCAAAAGAGAAACAATTCTTATGCAAATAAGTTTTTTATTCAAAGACCAAAAAGTTGTTTACAAAATGACAAACTATTTTGGACCAAATGATGCGATTTCTCGAGCATGGAATGCTCGGAAAAATTGCTCAAAGGAATGGATCGTTTTGAATACTTTAAGGAATCAAAGTTGTAAAAGAACTCGTAACATTTTGACAAGCTCGTAAGTTCATCCAAGAACCAAAAGAGAAACAAGTCTCACATAAATAAGTTATTAATTTAAAAACCAAAAGTTGCTTACAAATGACAAACTATTTGGACCAAATGATGCGATTTCCCAAGCATGAAATGTTCGAAAAATTACTCGAAGGAATGGATCATCTTGAAAACTTTAAGGAACCAAAGTTATAAAAGAACTTGTAAAAGTTTCACAAGTTCATAAGTTCGTCCAAGAACCAAAAGAGAAACAATCTGACGTAAATAAGTTTTAAATTCAAAGACCAAAAGTTGTTTACGAAATGACAAAGCATTTGGACCAAATGATACGATTTCCCGAGCATGGAATGTTCAAAAAATGGCTCGAAGGAATAGATCGTCGTGACAACTTTAAGGAACCATAGTTATAAAAGAACTCTTAAAAGTTTGACAAGTTTGGAAATTCGTCCAAGTACCAAAAAAGAAACAATCTGACGTAAATAAGTTTTAAATTTAAAGACCAAAAAGTTGTTTACAAAATCACAAACCATTTGGACCAAATGATGCGATTTCCTGAGCATGGAATGTTCGAAAAATGGCTCGAAGGAATGGATCGTCATGAATACTTGAAGGAACAAATGTTATAAAATAACTAATAAAAGTTTGAAAAGTTTGGAAGTTCGTCCAAACCAAAAGAGAAACAATTCTTATGCAAATAAGTTTTTTATTCAAAGACCAAAAAGTTGTTTACAAAATGACAAACTATTTTGGACCAAATGATGCGATTTCTCGAGCATGGAATGCTCGAAAAAATTGCTCAAAGGAATGGATCGTTTTGAATACTTTAAGGAATCAAAGTTGTAAAAGAACTCGTAACATTTTGACAAGCTCGTAAGTTCATCCAAGAACCAAAAGAGAAACAAGTCTCACATAAATAAGTTTTTAATTTAAAAACCAAAAGTTGCTTACAAATGACAAACTATTTGGACCAAATGATGCGATTTCCCAAGCATGAAATGTTCGAAAAATTACTCGAAGGAATGGATCATCTTGAAAACTTTAAGGAACCAAAGTTATAAAAGAACTTGTAAAAGTTTCACAAGTTCATAAGTTCGTCCAAGAACCAAAAGAGAAACAATCTGACGTAAATAAGTTTTAAATTCAAAGACCAAAATTTGTTTACGAAATGACAAAGCATTTGGACCAAATGATACGATTTCCCGAGCATGGAATGTTCGAAAAATGGCTCGAAGCAATGGATCGTCGTGACAACTTTAAGGAACCATAGTTATAAAAGAACTCTTAAAAGTTTGACAAGTTTGGAAATTCGTCCAAGTACCAAAAAAGAAACAATCTGACGTAAATAAGTTTTAAATTTAAAGACCAAAAAGTTGTTTACAAAATCACAAACCATTTGGACCAAATGATGCGATTTCCTGAGCATGGAATGTTCGAAAAATGGCTCGAAGGAATGGATCGTCATGAATACTTGAAGGAACAAATGTTATAAAATAACTAATAAAAGTTTGAAAAGTTTGGAAGTTCGTCCAAACCAAAAGAGAAACAATTCTTATGCAAATAAGTTTTTTATTCAAAGACCAAAAAGTTGTTTACAAAATGACAAACTATTTTGGACCAAATGATGCGATTTCTCGAGCATGGAATGCTCGGAAAAATTGCTCAAAGGAATGGATCGTTTTGAATACTTTAAGGAATCAAAGTTGTAAAAGAACTCGTAACATTTTGACAAGCTCGTAAGTTCATCCAAGAACCAAAAGAGAAACAAGTCTCACATAAATAAGTTTTTAATTTAAAAACCAAAAGTTGCTTACAAATGACAAACTATTTGGACCAAATGATGCGATTTCCCAAGCATGAAATGTTCGAAAAATTACTCGAAGGAATGGATCATCTTGAAAACTTTAAGGAACCAAAGTTATAAAAGAACTTGTAAAAGTTTCACAAGTTCATAAGTTCGTCCAAGAACCAAAAGAGAAACAATCTGACGTAAATAAGTTTTAAATTCAAAGACCAAAAGTTGTTTACGAAAGGACAAAGCATTTGGACCAAATGATACGATTTCCCGAGCATGGAATGTTCGAAAAATGGCTCGAAGGAATGGATCGTCGTGACTACTTTAAGGAACCAAAGTTATAAAAGAACTCGTAAAAGTTTTACAAGTTTAGAAATTCGTCCAAGTACCAAAAAAGAAACAATCTGACGTAAATAAGTTTTAAATTTAAAGACCAAAAAGTTGTTTACAAAATGACAAACCATTTGGACCAAATGATGCGATTTCCTGAGCATGGAATGTTCGAAAAATGGCTCGAAGGAATGGATCGTCATGAATACTTGAAGGAACCAAGGTTATAAAATAACTCGTAAAAGTTTGACAACTTTGGAAGTTCGTCCAAACCAAAAGAGAGACAATTTTGACGCAAATAAGTTTTTTATTCAAAGACCAAAAAGTTGTTTACAAAATGACAAACTATTTTGGACCAAATGATGCGATTTCTCTTGCACGGAATGCTCGGAAAAATTGCTCAAAGGAATGGATCGTTTTGAATACTTTAAGGAATCAAAGTTGTAAAAGAACTCGTAACATTTTGACAAGCTCGTAAGTTCATCCAAGAACCAAAAGAGAAACAAGTCTCACTTAAATAAGTTTTTAATTTAAAAACCAAAAGTTGCTTACAAATGACAAACTATTTGGACCAAATGATGCGATTTCCCAAGCATGAAATGTTCGAAAAATTACTCGAAGGAATGGATCATCTTGAAAACTTTAAGGAACCAAAGTTATAAAAGAACTTGTAAAAGTTTCACAAGTTCATAAGTTCGTCCAAGAACCAAAAGAGAAACAATCTGACGTAAATAAGTTTTAAATTCAAAGACCAAAAGTTGTTTACGAAATGACAAAGCATTTGGACCAAATGATACGATTTCCCGAGCATGGAATGTTCGAAAAATGGCTCGAAGGAATGGATCGTCGTGACTACTTTAAGGAACCAAAGTTATAAAAGAACTCGTAAAAGATTGACAAGTTTAGAAATTCGTCCAAGTACCAAAAAAGAAACAATCTGACGTAAATAAGTTTTAAATTTAAAGACCAAAAAGTTGTTTACAAAATGACAAACCATTTGGACTAAATGATGCGATTTCTTGAGCATGGAATGTTCGAAAAATGACTCGAAGGAATGGATCGTCATGAATACTTGAAGGAACCAAGGTTATAAAATAACTCGTAAAAGTTTGACAAGGTTGGAAGTTCGTCCAAACCAAAAGAGAGACAATTTTGACACAAATAAGTTTTTTATTCAAAGACCAAAAAGTTGTTTACAAAATGACAAACTATTTTGGACCAAATGATGCGATTTCTAGAGCAGGAATGCTCGGAAAAATTACTCAAAGGAATGGATCGTTTTGAATACTTTAAGGAATCGAAGTTGTAAAAGAACTCGTAACATTTTGACAAGCTCGTAAGTTCATCCAAGAACCAAAAGAGAAACAAGTCTCACTTAAATAAGTTTTTAATTTAAAAACCAAAAGTTGCTTACAAATGACAAACTATTTGGACCAAATGATGCGATTTCCCAAGCATGAAATGTTCGAAAAATTACTCGAAGGAATGGATCATCTTGAATACTTTAAGGGACCAAAGTTATAAAAGAACTTGTAAAAGTTTCACAAGTTCATAAGTTCGTCCAAGAACCAAAAGAGAAACAATCTGACGTAAATAAGTTTTAAATTCAAAGACCAAAAGTTGTTTACGAAATGACAAAGCATTTGGACCAAATGATACGATTTCCCGAGCATGGAATGTTCGAAAAATGGCTCGAAGGAATGGATCGTCGTGACTACTTTAAGGAACCAAAGTTATAAAAGAACTCGTAAAAGTTTTACAAGTTTAGAAATTCGTCCAAGTACCAAAAAAGAAACAATCTGACGTAAATAAGTTTTAAATTTAAAGTCCAAAAAGTTGTTTACAAAATGACAAACCATTTGGACCAAATGATGCGATTTCCTAAGCATGGAATGTTCGAAAAATGGCTCGAAGGAATGGATCGTCATGAATACTTGAAGGAACAAATGTTATAAAATAACTAATAAAAGTTTGAAAAGTCTGGAAGTTCGTCCAAACCAAAAGAGAAACAATTCTTATGCAAATAAGTTTTTTATTCAAAGACCAAAAAGTTGTTTACAAAATGACAAACTATTTTGGACCAAATGATGCGATTTCTCGAGCATGGAATGCTCGGAAAAATTGCTCAAAGGAATGGATCGTTTTGAATACTTTAAGGAATCAAAGTTGTAAAAGAACTCGTAACATTTTGACAAGCTCGTAAGTTCATCCAAGAACCAAAAGAGAAACAAGTCTCACATAAATAAGTTTTTAATTTAAAAACCAAAAGTTGCTTACAAATGACAAACTATTTGGACCAAATGATGCGATTTCCCAAGCATGAAATGTTCGAAAAATTACTCGAAGGAATGGATCATCTTGAAAACTTTAAGGAACCAAAGTTATAAAAGAACTTGTAAAAGTTTCACAAGTTCATAAGTTCGTCCAAGAACCAAAAGAGAAACAATCTGACGTAAATAACTTTTAAATTCAAAGACCAAAAGTTGTTTACGAAATGACAAAGCATTTGGACCAAATGATACGATTTCCCGAGCATGGAATGTTCAAAAAATGGCTCGAAGGAATGGATCGTCGTGACAACTTTAAGGAACCATAGTTATAAAAGAACTCTTAAAAGTTTGACAAGTTTGGAAATTCGTCCAAGTACCAAAAAAGAAACAATCTGACGTAAATAAGTTTTAAATTTAAAGACCAAAAAGTTGTTTACAAAATCACAAACCATTTGGACCAAATGATGCGATTTCCTGAGCATGGAATGTTCGAAAAATGGCTCGAAGGAATGGATCGTCATGAATACTTGAAGGAACAAATGTTATAAAATAACTAATAAAAGTTTGAAAAGTTTGGAAGTTCGTCCAAACCAAAAGAGAAACAATTCTTATGCAAATAAGTTTTTTATTCAAAGACCAAAAAGTTGTTTACAAAATGACAAACTATTTTGGACCAAATGATGCGATTTCTCGAGCATGGAATGCTCGAAAAAATTGCTCAAAGGAATGGATCGTTTTGAATACTTTAAGGAATCAAAGTTGTAAAAGAACTCGTAACATTTTGACAAGCTCGTAAGTTCATCCAAGAACCAAAAGAGAAACAAGTCTCACATAAATAAGTTTTTAATTTAAAAACCAAAAGTTGCTTACAAATGACAAACTATTTGGACCAAATGATGCGATTTCCCAAGCATGAAATGTTCGAAAAATTACTCGAAGGAATGGATCATCTTGAAAACTTTAAAGAACCAAAGTTATAAAAGAACTTGTAAAAGTTTCACAAGTTCATAAGTTCGTCCAAGAACCAAAAGAGAAACAATCTGACGTAAATAAGTTTTAAATTCAAAGACCAAAAGTTGTTTACGAAATGACAAAGCATTTGGACCAAATGATACGATTTCCCGAGCATGGAATGTTCGAAAAATGGCTCGAAGGAATGGATCGTCGTGACTACTTTAAGGAACCAAAGTTATAAAAGAACTCGTAAAAGTTTGACAAGTTTGGAAATTCGTCCAAGTACCAAAAAAGAAACAATCTGACGTAAATAAGTTTTAAATTTAAAGACCAAAAAGTTGTTTACAAAATGACAAATCATTTGGACTAAATGATGCGATTTCCTGAGCATGGAATGTTCGAAAAATGGCTCGAAGGAATGGATCGTCATGAATACTTGAAGGAAGCAAAGTTATAAAAGAACTCGTAAAAGTTTGACAAGTTTGGAAGTTCGTCCAAGAACCAAAAAAGAAACAATCTGACGTAAATAAGTTTTAAATTTAAAGACCAATAAGTTGTCTACAAAATGACAAACCATTTGGATCAAATGATGCGATTTCCTGAGCATGGAATGTTCGAAAAATGGCTCGAAGGAATGGATCGTCATGAATACTTGAAGGAACCAAGGTTATAAAATAACTCGTAAAAGTTTGACAAGTTTGGAAATTCGTCCAAACCAAAAGAGAGACAATTTTGACGCAAATAAGTTTTTTATTCAAAGACCAAAAAGTTGTTTACAAAATGACAAACTATTTTTGACCAAATGATGCGATTTCTCGAGCATGGAATGCTCGGAAAAATTGCTCAAAGGAATGGATCGTTTTGAATACTTTAAGGAATCAAAGTTGTAAAAGAACTCGTAACATTTTGACAAGCTCGTAAGTTCATCCAAGAACCAAAAGAGAAACAAGTCTCACTTAAATAAGTTTTTAATTTAAAAACCAAAAGTTGCTTACAAATGAAAAATTATTTGGAGCAAATGATGCGATTTCCCAAGCATGGAATGTTCGAAAAATTACTCGAACGAATGGATCATCTTGAATACTTTAAGGAACCAAAGTTATAAAAGAACTTGTAAAAGTTTCACAAGTTCATAAGTTCGTCCAAGAACCAAAAGAGAAACAATCTGATGTAAATAAGTTTTAAATTCAAAGACCAAAAGTTGTTTACGAAATGACAAAGCATTTGGACCAAATGATACGATTTCCCGAGCATGGAATGTTCGAAAAATGGCTCGAAGGAATGGATCGTCGTGACTACTTTAAGGAACCAAAGTTATAAAAAAACTCGTAAAAGTTTTACAAGTTTAGAAATTCATCCAAGTACCAAAAAAGAAACAATCTGACGTAAATAATTTTTAAATTTAAAGACCAAAAAGTTGTTTACAAAATGACAAACCATTTGGACCAAATGATGCGATTTCCTGAGCATGGAATGTTCGAAAAATGGCTCGAATGAATGGATCGTCATGAATACTTGAAGGAACAAAAGTTATAAAATAACTCATAAAAGTTTGACAAGTTTGGAAGTTCGTCCAAACCAAAAGAGAAACAATTCTTATGCAAATAAGTTTTTTATTCAAAGACCAAAAAGTTGTTTACAAAATGACAAACTATTTTGGACCAAATGATGCGATTTCTCGAGCATGGAATGCTCGGAAAAATTGCTCAAAGGAATGGATCGTTTTGAATACTTTAAGGAATCAAAGTTATAAAAGAACTCGTAACATTTTGACAAGCTCGTAAGTTCATCCAAGAACCAAAAGAGAAACAAGTCTCACTTAAATAAGTTTTTAATTTAAAAACCAAAAGTTGCTTACAAATGACAAACTATTTGAACCAAATGATGCGATTTCCCAAGCATGGAATGTTCGAAAAATTACTCGAAGGAATGGATCGTCTTGAATACTTTAAGGAACCAAAGTTATAAAAGAAGTCGTAAAAGTTTCACACGTTCATAAGTTCGTCCAAGAACCAAAAGAGAAACAAACTGACGTAAATAAGTTTTAAATTTAAAGACCAAAAAGTTGTTTACAAAATGACAAACCATTTGGACCAAATGATGCGATTTCCTGAGCATGAAATGTTCGAAAAATGGCTCGAATGAATGGATCGTCATGAATACTTGAAGGAACAAAAGTTATAAAATAACTCATAAAAGTTTGACAAGTTTGGAAGTTCGTCCAAACCAAAAGAGAAACAATTCTTATGCAAATAAGTTTTTTATTCAAAGACCAAAAAGTTGTTTACAAAATGACAAACTATTTTGGACCAAATGATGCGATTTCTCGAGCATGGAATGCTTGGAAAAATTGCTCAAAGGAATGGATCGTTTTGAATACTTTAAGGAATCAAAGTTATAAAAGAACTCGTAACATTTTGACAAGCTCGTAAGTTCATCCAAGAACCAAAAGAGAAACAAGTCTCATTTAAATAAGTTTTTAATCTAAAAACCAGAAGTTGCTTACAAATGACAAACTATTTGGACCAAATGATGCGATTTCCCAAGCATGGAATGTTCGAAAAATTACTCGAAGGAATGGATCATCTTGAATACTTTAAGGAACCAAAGTTATAAAAGAACTTGTAAAAGTTTCACAAGTTCATAAGTTCATCCAAGAACCAAAAGAGAAACAATCTGACGTAAATAAGTTTTAAATTCAAAGACAAAAAGTTGTTTACGAAATGACAAAGCATTTGGACCAAATGATACGATTTCCCGAGCATGGAATGTTCGAAAAATGGCTCGAAGGAATGGATCGTCGTGACTACTTTAAGGAACCAAAGTTATAAAAGAACTCGTAAAAGTTTGACAAGTTTGGAAATTCGTCCAAGTACCAAAAAAGAAACAATCTGACGTAAATAAGTTTTAAATTTAAAGACCAAAAAGTTGTTTACAGAATGACAAACCATTTGGACTAAATGATGCGATTTCCTGAGCATGGAATGTTCGAAAAATGGCTCGAAGGAATGGATCGTCATGAATACTTGAAGGAAGCAAAGTTATAAAAGAACTCGTAAAAGTTTGACAAGTTTGAAAGTTCGTCCAAGAACCAAAAAAGAAACAATCTGACGTAAATAAGTTTTAAATTTAAAGACCAATAAGTTGTCTACAAAATGACAAACCATTTGGACCAAATGATGCGATTTCCTGAGCATGGAATGTTCGAAAAATGGCTCGAAGGAATGGATCGTCATGAATACTTGAAGGAACCAAGGTTATAAAATAACTCGTAAAAGTTTGACAAGTTTGGAAGTTCCCCCAAACCAAAAGAGAGACAATTTTGACGCAAATAAGTTTTTTATTCAAAGACCAAAAAGTTGTTTACAAAATGACAAACTATTTTGGACCAAATGATGCGATTTCTCGAGCACGGAATGCTCGAAAAAATTGCTCAAAGGAATGGATCGTTTTGAATACTTTAAGGAATCGAAGTTGTAGAAGAACTCGTAACATTTTGACAAGCTCGTAAGTTCATCCAAGAACCAAAAGAGAAACAAGTATCACTTAAATAAGTTTTTAATTTAAAAACCAAAAGTTGCTTACAAATGACAAACAATTTGGACCAAATGATGCGATTTCCCAAGCATGAAATGTTCGAAAAATTACTCGAAGGAATGGATAATCTTGAAAACTTTAAGGAACCAAAGTTATAAAAGAACTTGTAAAAGTTTCACAAGTTCATAAGTTCGTCCAAGAACCAAAAGAGAAACAATCTGACGTAAATAAGTTTTAAATTCAAAGACCAAAAGTTGTTTACGAAATGACAAAGCATTTGGACCAAATGATACGATTTCCCGAGCATGGAATGTTCGAAAAATGGCTCGAAGGAATGGATCGTCGTGACTACTTTAAGGAACAAAAGTTATAAAAGAACTCGTAAAAGTTTGACAAGTTTGGAAATTCGTCCAAGTACCAAAAAAGAAACAATCTGACGTAAATAAGTTTTAAATTTAAAGACCAAAAAGTTGTTTACAAAATGACAAACAATTTGGACCAAATGATGCGATTTCCTGAGCATGGAATGTTCGAAAAATGGCTCAAAGGAATGGATCGTCATGAATACTTGAAGGAACCAAGGTTATAAAATAACTTGGAAAAGTTTGACAAGTTTGGAAGTTCGTCCAAACCAAAAGAGAGACAATTTTGACGCAGATAAGCTTTTCATTCAAAGACCAAAAAGTTGTTTACAAAATGACAAACTATTTTGGACCAAATGATGCGATTTCTCGAGCATGGAATGCTCGGAAAAATTGCTCAAAGGAAAGGATCGTTTTGAATACTTTAAGGAATCGAAGTTGTAAAAGAACTCGTAACATTTTGACAAGCTCGTAAGTTCATCCAAGAACCAAAAGAGAAACAAGTCTCACTTAAATAAGTTTTTAATTTAAAAACCAAAAGCTGCTTACAAATGACAAACTATTTGGACCAAATGATGCGATTTCCCAAGCATGAAATGTTCGAAAAATTACTCGAAGGAATGGATCATCTTGAAAACTTTAAGGAACCAAAGTTATAAAAGAACTTGTAAAAGTTTCACAAGTTCATAAGTTCGTCCAAGAACCAAAAGAGAAACAATCTGACGTAAATAAGTTTTAAATTCAAAGACCAAAAGTTGTTTACGAAATGACAAAACATTTGGACCAAATGATACGATTTCCCGAGCATGGAATGTTCGAAAAATGGCTCGAAGGAATGGATCGTCGTGACTACTTTAAGGAACAAAAGTTATAAAAGAACTCGTAAAAGTTTTACAAGTTTAGAAATTCGTCCAAGTACCTAAAAAAAACAATCTGACGTAAATAAGTTTTAAATTTAAAGACCAAAAAGTTGTTTACAAAATGACAAACCATTTGGACCAAATGATGCGATTTCCTGAGCGTGGAATGTTCGAAAAATGGCTCGAAGGAATGGATCGTCATGAATACTTGAAGGAACAAATGTTATAAAATAACTAATAAAAGTTTGACAAGTTTGGAAGTTCGTCCAAACCAAAAGAGAAACAATTCTTATGCAAATAAGTTTTTTATTCAAAGACCAAAAAGTTGTTTACAAAATGACAAACTATTTTGGACCAAATGATGCGATTTCTCGAGCATGGAATGCTCGGAAAAATTGCTCAAAGGAATGGATCGTTTTGAATACTTTAAGGAATCAAAGTTATAAAAGAACTCGTAACATTTTGACAAGCTCGTAAGTTCATCCAATAACCGAAAGAGAAACAAGTCTCACTTAAATAAGTTTTTAATCTAAAAACTAAAAGTTGCATACAAATGACAAACTATTTGGACCAAATGATGCGATTTCCCAAGCATGGAATGTTCGAAAAATTACTCGAAGGAATGGATCATCTTGAAAACTTTAAGGCACCAAAGTTATAAAAGAACTTGTAAAAGTTTCACAAGTTCATAAGTTCGTCCAAGAACCAAAAGAGAAACAATCTGACGTAAATAAGTTTTAAATTCAAAGACCAAAAGTTGTTTACGAAATGACAAAGCATTTGGACCAAATGATACGAATTCCCGAGCATGGAATGTTCGAAAAATGGCTCGAAGGAATGGATCGTCGTGACTACTTTAAGGAACCAAAGTTATAAAAGAACTCGTAAAAGTTTTACAAGTTTAGAAATTCGTCCAAGTACCAAAAAAGAAACAATCTGACGTAAATAAGTTTTAAATTTAAAGACCAAAAAGTTGTTTACAAAATGACAAACCATTTGGACCAAATGATGCGATTTCCTGAGCATGGAATGTTCGAAAAATGGCTCAAAGGAATGGATCGTCATGAATACTTGAAGGAACCAAGGTTATAAAATAACTTGGAAAAGTTTGACAAGTTTGGAAGTTCGTCCAAACCAAAAGAGAGACAATTTTGACGCAGATAAGCTTTTTATTCAAAGACCAAAAAGTTGTTTACAAAATGACAAACTATTTTGGACCAAATGATGCGATTTCTCGAGCATGGAATGCTCGGAAAAATTGCTCAAAGGAAAGGATCGTTTTGAATACTTTAAGGAATCGAAGTTGTAAAAGAACTCGTAACATTTTGACAAGCTCGTAAGTTCATCCAAGAACCAAAAGAGAAACAAGTCTCACTTAAATAAGTTTTTAATTTAAAAACCAAAAGTTGCTTACAAATGACAAACTATTTGGACCAAATGATGCGATTTCCCAAGCATGAAATGTTCGAAAAATTACTCGAAGGAATGGATCATCTTGAAAACTTTAAGGAACCAAAGTTATAAAAGAACTTGTAAAAGTTTCACAAGTTCATAAGTTCGTCCAAGAACCAAAAGAGAAACAATCTGACGTAAATAAGTTTTAAATTCAAAGACCAAAAGTTGTTTACGAAATGACAAAACATTTGGACCAAATGATACGATTTCCCGAGCATGGAATGTTCGAAAAATGGCTCGAAGGAATGGATCGTCGTGACTACTTTAAGGAACAAAAGTTATAAAAGAACTCGTAAAAGTTTTACAAGTTTAGAAATTCGTCCAAGTACCTAAAAAAAACAATCTGACGTAAATAAGTTTTAAATTTAAAGACCAAAAAGTTGTTTACAAAATGACAAACCATTTGGACCAAATGATGCGATTTCCTGAGCATGGAATGTTCGAAAAATGGCTCGAAGGAATGGATCGTCATGAATACTTGAAGGAACAAATGTTATAAAATAACTAATAAAAGTTTGACAAGTTTGGAAGTTCGTCCAAACCAAAAGAGAAACAATTCTTATGCAAATAAGTTTTTTATTCAAAGACCAAAAAGTTGTTTACAAAATGACAAACTATTTTGGACCAAATGATGCGATTTCTCGAGCATGGAATGCTCGGAAAAATTGCTCAAAGGAATGGATCGTTTTGAATACTTTAAGGAATCAAAGTTATAAAAGAACTCGTAACATTTTGACAAGCTCGTAAGTTCATCCAATAACCGAAAGAGAAACAAGTCTCACTTAAA
Organism: Kokia cookei; assembly: GCA_039519145.1. Lineage (NCBI taxonomy): Eukaryota > Viridiplantae > Streptophyta > Magnoliopsida > Malvales > Malvaceae > Kokia > Kokia cookei. The sequence goes on along the minus strand of CM076904.1, from coordinate 12,392,813 downwards.
TAAGTTTTTAATCTAAAAACTAAAAGTTGCATACAAATGACAAACTATTTGGACCAAATGATGCGATTTCCCAAGCATGGAATGTTCAAAAAATTACTCGAAGGAATGGATCATCTTGAAAACTTTAAGGCACCAAAGTTATAAAAGAACTTGTAAAAGTTTCACAAGTTCATAAGTTCGTCCAAGAACCAAAAGAGAAACAATCTGACGTAAATAAGTTTTAAATTCAAAGACCAAAAGTTGTTTACGAAATGACAAAGCATTTGGACCAAATGATACGAATTCCCGAGCATGGAATGTTCGAAAAATGGCTCGAAGGAATGGATCGTCGTGACTACTTTAAGGAACCAAAGTTATAAAAGAACTCGTAAAAGTTTTACAAGTTTAGAAATTCGTCCAAGTACCAAAAAAGAAACAATCTGACGTAAATAAGTTTTAAATTTAAAGACCAAAAAGTTGTTTACAAAATGACAAACCATTTGGACCAAATGATGCGATTTCCTGAGCATGGAATGTTCGAAAAATGGCTCAAAGGAATGGATCGTCATGAATACTTGAAGGAACCAAGGTTATAAAATAACTTGGAAAAGTTTGACAAGTTTGGAAGTTCGTCCAAACCAAAAGAGAGACAATTTTGACGCAGATAAGCTTTTTATTCAAAGACCAAAAAGTTGTTTACAAAATGACAAACTATTTTGGACCAAATGATGCGATTTCTCGAGCATGGAATGCTCGGAAAAATTGCTCAAAGGAAAGGATCGTTTTGAATACTTTAAGGAATCGAAGTTGTAAAAGAACTCGTAACATTTTGACAAGCTCGTAAGTTCATCCAAGAACCAAAAGAGAAACAAGTCTCACTTAAATAAGTTTTTAATTTAAAAACCAAAAGCTGCTTACAAATGACAAACTATTTGGACCAAATGATGCGATTTCCCAAGCATGAAATGTTCGAAAAATTACTCGAAGGAATGGATCATCTTGAAAACTTTAAGGAACCAAAGTTATAAAAGAACTTGTAAAAGTTTCACAAGTTCATAAGTTCGTCCAAGAACCAAAAGAGAAACAATCTGACGTAAATAAGTTTTAAATTCAAAGACCAAAAGTTGTTTACGAAATGACAAAACATTTGGACCAAATGATACGATTTCCCGAGCATGGAATGTTCGAAAAATGGCTCGAAGGAATGGATCGTCGTGACTACTTTAAGGAACAAAAGTTATAAAAGAACTCGTAAAAGTTTTACAAGTTTAGAAATTCGTCCAAGTACCTAAAAAAAACAATCTGACGTAAATAAGTTTTAAATTTAAAGACCAAAAAGTTGTTTACAAAATGACAAACCATTTGGACCAAATGATGCGATTTCCTGAGCGTGGAATGTTCGAAAAATGGCTCGAAGGAATGGATCGTCATGAATACTTGAAGGAACAAATGTTATAAAATAACTAATAAAAGTTTGACAAGTTTGGAAGTTCGTCCAAACCAAAAGAGAAACAATTCTTATGCAAATAAGTTTTTTATTCAAAGACCAAAAAGTTGTTTACAAAATGACAAACTATTTTGGACCAAATGATGCGATTTCTCGAGCATGGAATGCTCGGAAAAATTGCTCAAAGGAATGGATCGTTTTGAATACTTTAAGGAATCAAAGTTATAAAAGAACTCGTAACATTTTGACAAGCTCGTAAGTTCATCCAATAACCGAAAGAGAAACAAGTCTCACTTAAATAAGTTTTTAATCTAAAAACTAAAAGTTGCATACAAATGACAAACTATTTGGACCAAATGATGCGATTTCCCAAGCATGGAATGTTCGAAAAATTACTCGAAGGAATGGATCATCTTGAAAACTTTAAGGCACCAAAGTTATAAAAGAACTTGTAAAAGTTTCACAAGTTCATAAGTTCGTCCAAGAACCAAAAGAGAAACAATCTGACGTAAATAAGTTTTAAATTCAAAGACCAAAAGTTGTTTACGAAATGACAAAGCATTTGGACCAAATGATACGAATTCCCGAGCATGGAATGTTCGAAAAATGGCTCGAAGGAATGGATCGTCGTGACTACTTTAAGGAACCAAAGTTATAAAAGAACTCGTAAAAGTTTTACAAGTTTAGAAATTCGTCCAAGTACCAAAAAAGAAACAATCTGACGTAAATAAGTTTTAAATTTAAAGACCAAAAAGTTGTTTACAAAATGACAAACCATTTGGACCAAATGATGCGATTTCCTGAGCATGGAATGTTCGAAAAATGGCTCAAAGGAATGGATCGTCATGAATACTTGAAGGAACCAAGGTTATAAAATAACTTGGAAAAGTTTGACAAGTTTGGAAGTTCGTCCAAACCAAAAGAGAGACAATTTTGACGCAGATAAGCTTTTTATTCAAAGACCAAAAAGTTGTTTACAAAATGACAAACTATTTTGGACCAAATGATGCGATTTCTCGAGCATGGAATGCTCGGAAAAATTGCTCAAAGGAAAGGATCGTTTTGAATACTTTAAGGAATCGAAGTTGTAAAAGAACTCGTAACATTTTGACAAGCTCGTAAGTTCATCCAAGAACCAAAAGAGAAACAAGTCTCACTTAAATAAGTTTTTAATTTAAAAACCAAAAGTTGCTTACAAATGACAAACTATTTGGACCAAATGATGCGATTTCCCAAGCATGAAATGTTCGAAAAATTACTCGAAGGAATGGATCATCTTGAAAACTTTAAGGCACCAAAGTTATAAAAGAACTTGTAAAAGTTTCACAAGTTCATAAGTTCGTCCAAGAACCAAAAGAGAAACAATCTGACGTAAATAAGTTTTAAATTCAAAGACCAAAAGTTGTTTACGAAATGACAAAGCATTTGGACCAAATGATACGATTTCCCGAGCATGGAATGTTCGAAAAATGGCTCGAAGGAATGGATCGTCGTGACTACTTTAAGGAACCAAAGTTATAAAAGAACTCGTAAAAGTTTTACAAGTTTAGAAATTCGTCCAAGTACCTAAAAAAAACAATCTGACGTAAATAAGTTTTAAATTTAAAGACCAAAAAGTTGTTTACAAAATGACAAACCATTTGGACCAAATGATGCGATTTCCTGAGCATGGAATGTTCGAAAAATGGCTCGAAGGAATGGATCGTCATGAATACTTGAAGGAACAAATGTTATAAAATAACTAGTAAAAGTTTGACAAGTTTGGAAGTTCGTCCAAACCAAAAGAGAAACAATTCTTATGCAAATAAGTTTTTTATTCAAAGACCAAAAAGTTGTTTACAAAATGACAAACTATTTTGGACCAAATGATGCGATTTCTCGAGCATGGAATGCTCGGAAAAATTGCTCAAAGGAATGGATCGTTTTGAATACTTTAAGGAATCAAAGTTATAAAAGAACTCGTAACATTTTGACAAGCTCGTAAGTTCATCCAAGAACCGAAAGAGAAACAAGTCTCACTTAAATAAGTTTTTAATCTAAAAACTAAAAGTTGCATACAAATGACAAACTATTTGGACCAAATGATGCGATTTCCCAAGCATGGAATGTTCAAAAAATTACTCGAAGGAATGGATCATCTTGAAAACTTTAAGGCACCAAAGTTATAAAAGAACTTGTAAAAGTTTCACAAGTTCATAAGTTCGTCCAAGAACCAAAAGAGAAACAATCTGACGTAAATAAGTTTTAAATTCAAAGACCAAAAGTTGTTTACGAAATGACAAAGCATTTGGACCAAATGATACGAATTCCCGAGCATGGAATGTTCGAAAAATGGCTCGAAGGAATGGATCGTCGTGACTACTTTAAGGAACCAAAGTTATAAAAGAACTCGTAAAAGTTTTACAAGTTTAGAAATTCGTCCAAGTACCAAAAAAGAAACAATCTGACGTAAATAAGTTTTAAATTTAAAGACCAAAAAGTTGTTTACAAAATGACAAACCATTTGGACCAAATGATGCGATTTCCTGAGCATGGAATGTTCGAAAAATGGCTCAAAGGAATGGATCGTCATGAATACTTGAAGGAACCAAGGTTATAAAATAACTTGGAAAAGTTTGACAAGTTTGGAAGTTCGTCCAAACCAAAAGAGAGACAATTTTGACGCAGATAAGCTTTTTATTCAAAGACCAAAAAGTTGTTTACAAAATGACAAACTATTTTGGACCAAATGATGCGATTTCTCGAGCATGGAATGCTCGGAAAAATTGCTCAAAGGAAAGGATCGTTTTGAATACTTTAAGGAATCGAAGTTGTAAAAGAACTCGTAATATTTTGACAAGCTCGTAAGTTCATCCAAGAACCAAAAGAGAAACAAGTCTCACTTAAATAAGTTTTTAATTTAAAAACCAAAAGTTGCTTACAAATGACAAACTATTTGGACCAAATGATGCGATTTCCCAAGCATGAAATGTTCGAAAAATTACTCGAAGGAATGGATCATCTTGAAAACTTTAAGGAACCAAAGTTATAAAAGAACTTGTAAAAGTTTCACAAGTTCATAAGTTCGTCCATGAACCAAAAGAGAAACAATCTGACGTAAATAAGTTTTAAATTCAAAGACCAAAAGTTGTTTACGAAATGACAAAACATTTGGACCAAATGATACGATTTCCCGAGCATGGAATGTTCGAAAAATGGCTCGAAGGAATGGATCGTCGTGACTACTTTACGGAACAAAAGTTATAAAAGAACTCGTAAAAGTTGTACAAGTTTAGAAATTCGTCCAAGTACCCAAAAAAAACAATCTGACGTAAATAAGTTTTAAATTTAAAGACCAAAAAGTTGTTTACAAAATGACAAACCATTTGGACCAAATGATGCGATTTCCTGAGCGTGGAATGTTCGAAAAATGGCTCGAAGGAATGGATCGTCATGAATACTTGAAGGAACAAATGTTATAAAATAACTAATAAAAGTTTGACAAGTTTGGAAGTTCGTCCAAACCAAAAGAGAAACAATTCTTATGCAAATAAGTTTTTTATTCAAAGACCAAAAAGTTGTTTACAAAATGACAAACTATTTTGGACCAAATGATGCGATTTCTCGAGCATGGAATGCTCGGAAAAATTGCTCAAAGGAATGGATCATTTTGAATACTTTAAGGAATCAAAGTTATAAAAGAACTCGTAACATTTTGACAAGCTCGTAAGTTCATCCAAGAACCGAAAGAGAAACAAGTCTCACTTAAATAAGTTTTTAATCTAAAAACTAAAAGTTGCATACAAATGACAAACTATTTGGACCAAATGATGCGATTTCCCAAGCATGGAATGTTCGAAAAATTACTCGAAGGAATGGATCATCTTGAAAACTTTAAGGAACCAAAGTTATAAAAGAACTTGTAAAAGTTTCACAAGTTCATAAGTTCGTCCAAGAACCAAAAGAGAAACAATCTGACGTAAATAAGTTTTAAATTCAAAGACCAAAAGTTGTTTACGAAATGACAAAGCATTTGGACCAAATGATACTATTACCCGAGCATGGAATGTTCGAAAAAAGGCTCGAAGGAATGGATCGTCGTGACTACTTTAAGGAACCAAAGTTATAAAAGAACTCGTAAAAGTTTGACAAGTTTGGAAATTCGTCCAAGTACCAAAAAAGAAACAATCTGACGTAAATAAGTTTTAAATTTAAAGACCAAAAAGTTGTTTACAAAATGACAAACCATTTGGACCAAATGATGCGATTTCCTGAGCGTGGAATGTTCGAAAAATGGCTCGAAGGAATGGATCGTCATGAATACTTGAAGGAACCAAGGTTATAAAATAACTCGTAAAAGTTTGACAAGTTTGGAAGTTCGTCCAAACCAAAAGAGAGACAATTTTGACGCAAATAAGTTTTTTATTCAAAGACCAAAAAGTTGTTTACAAAATGACAAACTATTTTGGACCAAATGATGCGATTTCTCGAGCATGGAATGCTCGGAAAAATTGCTCAAAGGAATGGATCGTTTTTTGAATACTTTAAGGAATCGAAGTTGTAAAAGAACTCGTAACATTTTGACAAGCTCGTAAGTTCATCCAAGAACCAAAAGAGAAACAAGTCTCACTTAAATAAGTTTTTAATTTAAAAACCAAAAGTTGCTTACAAATGACAAACTATTTGGACCAAATGATGCGATTTCCCAAGCATGAAATGTTCGAAAAATTACTCGAAGGAATGGATCATCTTGAAAACTTTAAGGAACCAAAGTTATAAAAGAACTTGTAAAAGTTTCACAAGTTCATAAGTTCGTCCAAGAACCAAAAGAGAAACAATCTGACGTAAATAAGTTTTAAATTCAAAGACCAAAAGTTGTTTACGAAATGACAAAGCATTTGGACCAAATGATACGATTTCCCGAGCATGGAATGTTCGAAAAATGGCTCGAAGGAATGGATCGTCGTGACTACTTTAAGGAACCAAAGTTATAAAAGAACTCGTAAAAGTTTGACAAGTTTGGAAATTCGTCCAAGTACCAAAAAAGAAACAATCTGACGTAAATAAGTTTTAAATTTAAAGACCAAAAAGTTGTTTACAAAATGACAAACCATTTGGACCAAATGATGCGATTTCCTGAGCATGAAATGTTCGAAAAATGGCTCGAATGAATGGATCGTCATGAATACTTGAAGGAACAAAAGTTATAAAATAACTCATAAAAGTTTGACAAGTTTGGAAGTTCGTCCAAACCAAAAGAGAAACAATTCTTATGCAAATAAGTTTTTTATTCAAAGACCAAAAAGTTGTTTACAAAATGACAAACAATTTTGGACCAAATGATGCGATTTCTCGAGCATGGAATGCTTGGAAAAATTGCTCAAAGGAATGGATCGTTTTGAATACTTTAAGGAATCAAAGTTATAAAAGAACTCGTAACATTTTGACAAGCTCGTAAGTTCATCCAAGAACCAAAAGAGAAACAAGTCTCATTTAAATAAGTTTTTAATCTAAAAACCAGAAGTTGCTTACAAATGACAAACTATTTGGACCAAATGATGCGATTTCCCAAGCATGGAATGTTCGAAAAATTACTCGAAGGAATGGATCATCTTGAATACTTTAAGGAACCAAAGTTATAAAAGAACTTGTAAAAGTTTCACAAGTTCATAAGTTCGTCCAAGAACCAAAAGAGAAACAATCTGACGTAAATAAGTTTTAAATTCAAAGACCAAAAGTTGTTTACGAAATGACAAAGCATTTGGACCAAATGATACGATTTCCCGAGCATGGAATGTTCGAAAAATGGCTCGAAGGAATGGATCGTCGTGACTACTTTAAGGAACCAAAGTTATAAAAGAACTCGTAAAAGTTTGACAAGTTTGGAAATTCGTCCAAGTACCAAAAAAGAAACAATCTGACGTAAATAAGTTTTAAATTTAAAGACCAAAAAGTTGTTTACAAAATGACAAACCATTTGGACCAAATGATGCGATTTCCTGAGCATGGAATGTTCGAAAAATTGCTCGAAGGAATGGATCGTCATGAATACTTGAAGGAACCAAGGTTATAAACTAACTCGTAAAAGTTTGACTAGTTTGGAAGTTCGTCCAAACCAAAAGAGAGACAATTTTGACGCAAATAAGTTTTTTATTCAAAGACCAAAAAGTTGTTTACAAAATGACAAACTATTTTGGACCAAATGATGCGATTTCTCGAGCGTGGAATACTCGGAAAAATTGCTCAAAGGAATGGATCGTTTTGAATACTTTAAGGAATCGAAGTTGTAAAAGAACTCGTAACATTTTGACAAGCTCGTAAGTTCATCCAAGAACCAAAAGAGAAACAAGTCTCACTTAAATAAGTTTTTAATTTAAAAACCAAAAGTTGCTTACAAATGAAAAATTATTTGGAGCAAATGATGCGATTTCCCAAGCATGGAATGTTCGAAAAATTACTCGAACGAATGGATCAGATTGAATACTTTAAAGAACCAAAGTTATAAAAGAACTTGTAAAAGTTTCACAAGTACATAAGTTCGTCCAAGAACCAAAAGAGAAACAATCTGATGTAAATAAGTTTTAAATTCAAAGACCAAAAGTTGTTTACGAAATGACAAAGCATTTGGACCAAATGATACGATTTCCCGAGCATGGAATGTTTGAAAAATGGCTCGAAGGAATGGATCGTCGTGACTACTTTAAGGAACCAAAGTTATAAAAGAACTCGTAAAAGTTTTACAAGTTTAGAAATTCGTCCAAGTACCAAAAAAGAAACAATCTGACGTAAATAAGTTTTAAATTTAAAGACCAAAAAGTTGTTTACAAAATGACAAACCATTTGGACCAAATGATGTGATTTCCTGAGCCTGGAATGTTCGAAAAATGGCTCGAATGAATGGATCGTCATGAATACTTGAAGGAACAAAAGTTATAAAATAACTCATAAAAGTTTGACAAGTTTGGAAGTTCGTCCAAACCAAAAGAGAAACAATTCTTATGCAAATAAGTTTTTTATTCAAAGACCAAAAAGTTGTTTACAAAATGACAAACAATTTTGGACCAAATGATGCGATTTCTCGAGCATGGAATGCTTGGAAAAATTGCTCAAAGGAATGGATCGTTTTGAATACTTTAAGGAAGTTATAAAAGAACTCGTAACATTTTGACAAGCTCGTAAGTTCATCCAAGAACCAAAAGAGAAACAAGTCTCATTTAAATAAGTTTTTAATCTAAAAACCAGAAGTTGCTTACAAATGACAAACTATTTGGACCAAATGATGCGATTTCCCAAGCATGGAATGTTCGAAAAATTACTCGAAGGAATGGATCATCTTGAATACTTTAAGGAACCAAAGTTATAAAAGAACTTGTAAAAGTTTCACAAGTTCATAAGTTCGTCCAAGAACCAAAAGAGAAACAATCTGACGTAAATAAGTTTTAAATTCAAAGACCAAAAGTTGTTTACGAAATGACAAAGCATTTGGACCAAATGATACTATTTCCCGAGCATGGAATGTTCGAAAAATGGCTCGAAGGAATGGATCGTCGTGACTACTTTAAGGAACCAAAGTTATAAAAGAACTCGTAAAAGTTTGACAAGTTTGGAAATTCGTCCAAGTACCAAAAAAGAAACAATCTGACGTAAATAAGTTTTAAATTTAAAGACCAAAAAGTTGTTTACAAAATGACAAACCATTTGGACTAAATGATGCGATTTCCTGAGCATGGAATGTTCGAAAAATGGCTCGAAGGAATGGATCGTCATGAATACTTGAAGGAACCAAGGTTATAAATAACTCGTAAAAGTTTGACAAGTTTGGAAGTTCGTCCTAACCAAAAGAGAGACAATTTTGACGCAAATAAGTTTTTTATTCAAAGACCAAAAAGTTGTTTACAAAATGACAAACTATTTTGGACCAAATGATGCGATTTCTCGAGCATGGAATGCTCGGAAAAATTGCTCAAAGGAATGGATCGTTTTGAATACTTTAAGGAATCGAAGTTGTAAAAGAACTCGTAACATTTTGACAAGCTCGTAAGTTCATCCAAGAACCAAAAGAGAAACAAGTCTCACATAAATAAGTTTTAAATTTAAAAACCTAAAGTTGCTTACAAATGACAAACTATTTGGACCAAATGATGCGATTTCCCAAGCATGGAATGTTCGAAAAATTACTCGATGGAATGGATCATCTTGAAAACATTAAGGAACCAAAGTTATTTAAGAACTTGTAAAAGTTTCACAAGTTCATAAGTTCGTCCAAGAACCAAATGAGAAACAATCTGACGTAAATAAGTTTTAAATTCAAAGGCCAAAAGTGTTTACGAAATGACAAAGCATTTGGACCAAATGATACGATTTCCCGAGCATGGAATGTTCGAAAAATGGCTCGAAGGAATGGATCGTCATGACTACTTTAAGGAACCAAAATTATAAAAGAACTCGTAAATGTTTGATCAGTTTGGAAATTCGTCCAAGTACCAAAAAAGAAACAATCTGACGTAATTTAAATTTAAAGACCAAAAAGTTGTTTACAAAATGACAAACCATTTGGACCAAATGATACGATTTCCTGAGCATGGAATGTTCGAAAAATGGCTCGAAGGAATGGATCGTCATGAATACTTGAAGGAACCAAAGTTATAAAAGAACTCGTAAAAGTTTGACAAGTTTGGAAGTTTGTCCAAACCAAAAGAGAGACAATTCTGATGCAAATAAGTTTTTTATTCAAAGACCAAAAAGTTGTTTACAAAATGACAAACTATTTTGAACCAAATGATGCGATTTCTCGAGCAGGAATGCTCGGAAAAATTGCTCAAAGGAAAGGATCGTTTTGAATACTTTAAGGAATCGAAGTTGTAAAAGAACTTGTAACATTTTGACAAGCTCGTAAGTTCATCCAAGAACCAAAAGAGAAACAAGTCTCACTTAAATAAGTTTTTAATTTAAAAACCAAAAGTTGCTTACAAATGATAAACTATTTGGACCAAATGATGCGATTTCCCAAGCATGGAATGTTCGAAAAATTACTCGAAAGAATGGATCATCTTGAATACTTTAAGGAACCAAAGTTATAAAAGAACTTGTAAAACTTTCAGAAGTTCATAAGATCGTCCCAGAACCAAAAGAGGAACAATCTGACGTAAATAAGTTTTAAATTCAAAGACCAAAAGTTGTTTACGAAATGAAAAATCATTTGAACCAAATAATACGATTTCCCGAGCATGGAATGTTCGAAAAATGGCTCGAAGGAATGGATCGTCGTGACTACTTTAAGGAACCAAAGTTATAAAAGAACTTGTAAAAGCTTGACAAGTTTGGAAATTCGTCCAAGAACCAAAAAAGAAACAATCTGACGTAAATAAGTTTTAAATTAAAAGACCAAAAAGTTGTTTACAAAATGACAAACCATTTGGACCAAATGATGCGATTTCCTGAGCTTGGAATGTTCGAAAAATGGCTCGAAGGAATGGATCGTCATGAATACTTGAAGGAACCAAAGTTATAAAATAACTCGTAAAAGTTTGACAAGTTTGGAAGTTCGTCCAAACCAAAAGAGAGGCAATTCTGACGCAAATAAGTTTTTTATTCAAAGACCAAAAAGTTGTTGACAAAATGACAAACTATTTTGGACCAAATGATGCGATTTCTCGAGCATGGAATGCTCGGAAAAATTGCTCAAAGGAATGGATCGTTTTGAATACTTTAAGGAATCGAAGTTAGAAAAGAACTCGTAACATTTTGACAAGCTCGTAAGTTCATCCAAGAACCAAAAGAGAAACAAGTCTCACTTAAATAAGTTTTGAATTTAAAATCCATAAGTTGTTTACAAAATGACAAACCATTTGGACCAAGTGATGCGATTTCCTGAGCATGGAATGTTCGAAAAATGGCTCGAAGGAATGGATCGTCATGAATACTTGAAGGAACCAAAGTTATAAAATAACTCGTAAAAGTTTGACAAGTTTGGAAGATTGTCCAAACCAAAATAGAGGCAATTCTGACGCAAATAAGTTTTTTATTCAAAGACCAAAAAGTTGTTTACAAAATGACAAACTATTTTGGACCAAATGATGCGATTTCTCGAGCATGGAATGCTCAAAAAAATTGCTCAAAGGAATGGATCGTTTTGAATACTTTAAGGAATCGAAGTTGTAAAAGAACTTTTAACATTTTGAAAGCTCGTAGTTCATCCAAGAACCAAAAGAGAAACAAGTCTCACTTAAATAAGTTTTTAATTTAAAAACCAAAAGTTGTTTACAAAAGACTAACTATTTGGACCAAATGATGCGATTTCCCAAGCATGGATTGTTCGAAAAATTACTCGAAGGAATGGATCATCTTGAATACTTTAAGGAACCAAAGTTATAAAGAACTTGTAAAAGTTTCACAAGTTCATAAGTTCGTCCAAGAACCAAAAGAGAAACAATCTGACAAAAATAAGTTTTAAATTCAAAGACCAAAAGTTGTTTAGGAAATGACAAAGCATTTGGACCAAATGATATGATTTCCCGAGCATGGAATGTTCGAAAAATGGCTTGAAGGAATGGATCGTCATTACTTTAAGGAAACAAAGTTATAAAAGAACTCGTAAAAGTTTCACAAGTTTTGAAGTTCGTCCAAGAACCAAAAAAGAAACAATCTGACGTAAATAAGTTTTAAATTTGAAGACCAAAAAGTTGTTTACAAAATGACAAACCATTTGGAACAAATGATGCGATTTTCGGAGCATGGAATGTTCGAAAAATGGCTCGAAAGAATGGATCGTCATGAATACTTGAAGGAACCAAAGTTATAAAATAACTCGTAAAAGTTTGACAAGTTTGGAAATTCGTCCAAGTACCAAAAAAGAAAAAATATGACGTAATTTAAATTTAAAGACCAAAAAGTTGTTTACAAAATGACAAACCATTTGGACCAAAAGATACGATTTCCCGAGCATGGAATGTTCGAAAAATGGCTCGAACGAATGGATCGTCGTGACTACTTTAAGGAACCAAAGTTATAAAAGAACTCGTAAAAGTTTCACAAGTTTGGAAATTCGTTCAAGAACCAAAAAAGAAACAATCTGACGTAAATAAGTTTTAAATTTAAAGACCAAAAAGTTGTTTACAAAATGACAAACCATTTGGACCAAATGATGCGATTTCCGGATCATGGAATGTTCAAAAAATGGCTCGAAGGAATGGATCGTCATGAATACTTGAAGGAACCAAAGTTATAAAATAACTCGTAAAAGTTTGACAAGTTTGGAAGTTCGTCCAAACCAAAAGAGAGACAATTCTGATGCAAATAAGTTTTTTATTCAAAGACCAAAAAGTTGTTTACAGAATGACAAACTATTTTGGACCAAATGATGCGATTTCTCGAGCATGGAATGCTCGGAAAAATTGCTTAAAGGAATGGATCGTTTTGAATACTTTAAGGAATCAAAGTTGTAAAAGAACTTGTAACATTTTGACAAGCTCGTAAGTTCATCCAAGAACCAAAAGAGAAACAAGTCTCACTTAAATAAGTTTTTAATTTAAAAACCAAAAGTTGCTTACAAATGACAAACTATTTGGACCAAATGATGTGATTTCCCAAGCATGGAATTTTCAAAAAATTACTCGAAGGAATGGATCATCTTGTATACTTTAAGGAACCAAAGTTATAAAAGAACTTGTAAAAGTTTCACAAGTTCATAAGTTCGTCCAAGAACCAAAACAAAAACAATCTGACGTAAATAAGTTTTAAATTCAAAGACCAAAAGTTGTTTACGAAATGACAAAGCATTTGAACCAAAAGATACGATTTCTCGAGCATGGAATGTTCGAAAAATGGCTCGAAGGAATGGATCGTCGTGACTACTTTAAGGAACCAAAGTTATAAAAGAACTAGTAAAAGTTTCACAAGTTTGGAAATTCATCCAAGAACCAAAAAAGAAACAATCTGACGTAAATAAGTTTTAAATTAAAAGACCAAAAAGTTGTTTACAAAATGACAAACCATTTGGACCAAATGATGCGATTTCCGGATCATGGAATGTTCGAAAAATGGCTCGAAGGAATGGATCATCATGAATACTTGAAGGAACCAAAGTTATAAAATAACTCGTAAAAGTTTGACAAGTTTGGAAGTTCGTCCAAACCAAAAGAGAGACAATTCTGATGCAAATAAGTTTTTTATTCAAAGACCAAAAAGTTGTTTACAAAATGACAAACTATTTTGGACCAAATGATGCGATTTCTCGAGCATGGAATGCTCGAAAAAATTGCTCAAAGGATTGGATCGTTTTGAATACTTTAAGGAATCAAAGTTGTAAAAGAACTTGTAACATTTTGACAAGCTCGTAAGTTCATCCAAGAACCAAAAGAGAAACAAGTCTCTCTTAAATAAGTTTTTAATTTAAAAACCAAAAGTTGCTTACAAATGAGAAACTATTTGGACCAAATGATGTGATTTCCCAAGCATGGAATTTTCGAAAAATTACTCGAAGGAATGGATCATCTTGTATACTTTAAGGAACCAAAGTTATAAAAGAACTTGTAAAAGTTTCACAAGTTCATAAGTTCGTCCAAGAACCAAAATAGAAACAATCTGATGTAAATAAGTTTTAAATTCAAAGACCAAAAGTTGTTTACGAAATGACAAAGCATTTGGACCAAATGATACGATTTCCCGAGCATGGAATGTTCGAAAAATGGCTCGAAGGAATGGATTGTCGTGACTACTTTAAGGAACCAAAGTTATAAAAGAACTCGTAAAAGTTTCACAAGTTTGGAAATTCGTCCAAGAACCAAAAAAGAAACAATCTGACGTAAATAAGTTTTAAATTTAAAGACCAAAAAGTTGTTTACAAAATGACAAACCATTTGGACCAAATGATGCGATTTCCTGAGCATGGAATGTTCGAAAAATGGCTTGAAAGAATGGATCGTCATGAATACTTGAAGGAACCAAAGTTATAAAAGAACTCGTAAAAGTTTGACAAGTTTGGAAGTTTGTCCAAACCAAAAGAGAGACAATTCTGACGCAAATAAGTTTTTTATTCAAAGACCAAAAAGTTGTTTACAAAATGACAAACTATTTTGGACCAAATGATGCGATTTCTCGAGCATGGAATGCTCGGAAAAATTGCTCAAAGAAATGGATCGTTTTGAATACTTTAAGGAATCGAAGTTATAAAAGAACTCGTAACATTTTGACAAGCTCGTAAGTTTATCCAAGAACCAAAATAGAAACAAGTCTCACTTAAATAAGTTTTGAATTTAAAATCCATAAGTTGTTTACAAAATGACAAACCTTTTGGACCAAGTGATGCGATTTCCTGAGCTTGGAATGTTCGAAAAATGGCTCGAAGGAATGGATCGTCATGAATACTTGAAGGAACAAAAGTTATAAAAGAACTCGTAAAAGTTTGACAAGTTTGGAAGTTCGTCCAAGAACCAAAAGAGAAACAATTCTAACGTAAATAAGTTTTTAATTCAAAGTCCAAAAAGTTGTTTACAAAATGACAAACTATTTTGGACCAAATGATGTGATTTCCCGAGCATGGAATGCTCGAAAAATTTCTCAAAGGAATGGATCGTTTTGAATACTTTAAGTAATCGAAGTTATAAAAGAACTGGTAACATTTTAACAAGCTCGTAAGTTCATCCAAGAACCAAAAGAGAAAAAAGTCTCACTTAAATAAGTTTTTAATTTAAAAACCAAAAGTTGTTTACCAAAGACAAACTATTTGGACCAAATGATACGATTTCCCAAGCATGGAATGCTCAAAAAATTACTCGAAGGAATGGATCATCTTGAATACTTTAAGGAACCAAAGTTATAAAAGAACTTGTAAAAGTTTCACAAGTTCATAAGTTCGTCCAAGAACCAAAAGAGAAACAATCTGACGTAAATAAGTTTTAAATTCAAAGACCAAAAGTTGTTTACGAAATGACAAAGCATTTGGACCAAATGATACGATTTCCCGAGCATGGAATGTTCGAAAAAAGGCTCGAGGAATGGATCGTCATTACTTTAAGGAACCAAAGTTATAAAAGAACTCGTAAAATTTTGACAAGTTTGGAAATTCGTCCAAGAACCAAAAAAGAAACAATCTGACGTAAATAAGTTTTAAATTTAAAGACCAAAAAGTTGTTTACAAAATGACAAACCATTTGGAGCAAATGATGCGATTTCCTGAGCATGGAATGTTCGAAAAATGGCTCGAAGGAATGGATCGTCATGAATACTTGAAGGAACCAAAGAAATAAAATAACTCGTAAAAGTTTGACAAGTTTGGAAATTTGTCCAAACCAAAAGAGAGACAATTCTGATGCAAATAAGTTTTTTATTCAAAGACCAAAAAGTTGTTTACAAAATGACAAACTACTTTGGACCAAATGATGCGATTTCTCGAGCATGGAATGCTCGGAAAAATTGCTCAAAGGAATGGATCATTTTGAATACTTTAAGGAATCGAAGTTATAAAAGAACTCGTAACATTTTGACAAGCTCGTAAGTTCATCCAAGAACCAAAAGACAAACAAGTCTCACTTAAATAAGTTTTGAATTTAAAATCCATAAGTTGTTTACAAAATGACAAACCATTTGGACCAAGTGATGCGATTTCCTGAGCATGGAATGTTCGAAAAATGGCTCGAAGGAATGGATCGTCATGAATACTTGAAGGAACCAAAGTTATAAAATAACTCGTAAAAGTTTGACAAGTTTGGAAATTTGTCCAAACCAAAAGAGAGACAATTCTGACGCAAATAAGTTTTTTATTCAAAGACCAAAAAGTTGTTTACAAAATGACAAACTACTTTGGACCAAATGATGCGATTTCTCGAGCATGGAATGCTCGGAAATATTGCTCAAAGGAATGGATCGTTTTGAATACTTTAAGGAATCGAAGTTATAAAAGAACTCGTAACATTTTGACAAGCTCGTAAGTTCATCCAAGAACCAAAAGACAAACAAGTCTCACTTAAATAAGTTTTGAATTTAAAATCCATAAGTTGTTTACAAAATGACAAACCATTTGGACCAAGTGATGCGATTTCCTGAGCATGGAATGTTCGAAAAATGGCTCGAAGGAATGGATCGTCATGAATACTTGAAGGAACCAAAGTTATAAAATAACTCGTAAAAGTTTGACAAGTTTGGAAGTTTGTCCAAACCAAAAGAGAGGCAATTCTGACGCAAATAAGTTTTTTATTCATAGACCAAAAAGTTGTTTACAAAATGACAAACTATTTTGGACCAAATGATGCGATTTCTCGAGCATGGAATGCTCGAAAAAATAGCTCAAAGGAATGGATCGTTTTGAATACTTTAAGGAATTGAAGTTGTATAAGAACTTGTAACATTTTGACAAGCTCGTAAGTTCATCCAAGAACCAAAAGAGAAACAAGTCTCACTTAAATAAGTTTTTAATTTAAAAACCAAAAGTTGCTTACAAATGACAAACTATTTGGACCAAATGATGCGATTTCCCAAGCATCGAATGTTCGAAAAATTACTCGAAGGAATGGATCGTCTTGAATACTTTAAGGAACCAAAGTTATAAAAGAAGTTGTAAAAGTTTCACAAGTTCATAAGTTCGTCCAAGAACCAAAACAGAAACAATCTGACGTAAATAAGTTTCAAATTCAAAGACCAAAAGTTGTTTACGAAATGACAAAGCATTTGGACCAAATGATACGATTTCCAGAGCATGGAATGTTCGAAAAATGGCTCGAAGGAATGGATCGTCGTGACTACTTTAAGGAACCAAAGTTATAAAAGAACTCGTAAAATTTTGACAAGTTTGGAAGTTCGTCCAAGAACGAAAAAAGAAACAATCTGACGTAAATAAGTTTTAAATTTAAAGACCAAAAAGTTGTTTACAAAATGACAAACCATTTGGACCAAATGATGCGATTTCCTGAGCATGGAATGTTCGAAAAATGGCTCGAAGGAATGGATCGTCATGAATACTTGAAGGAACCAAAGTTATAAAATAACTCGTAAAAGCTTGACAAGTTTGGAAGTTCATCCAAACCCAAAGTGAGACAATTCTGACACAAATTAGTTTTTTATTCAAAGACCAAAAAGTTGTTTACAAAATGACAAACTATTTTGGACCAAATGATGCGATTTCTCGAGCATGGAATGCTCGGAAAAATTGCTCAAAGGAATGGATCGTTTTGAATACTTTAAGGAATCGAAGCTGTAAAAGAACTTGTAACATTTTAACAAGCTCGTAAGTTCATCCAAGAACCAAAAGAGAAACAAGTCTCACTTAAATAAGTTTTTAATTTAAAAACCAAAAGTTGCTTACAAATGACAAACTATTGGGACCAAATGATGCGATTTCCCAAGCATGGAATGTTCAAAAAATTACTCGAAGGAATGGATCATCTTGTATACTTTAAGGAACCAAAGTTGTAAAAGAACTTGTAAAAGTTTCACAAGTTCATAAGTTCGTCCAAGAACCAAAACAGAAACAATCTGACGTAAATAAGTTTTAAATTCAAAGACCAAAAGTTGTTTACGAAATGACAAAGCATTTGGACCAAATGATACGATTTCCCGAGCATGGAATGTTCGAAAAATGGCTCGAAGTAATGGATCGTCGTGACTACTTTAAGGAACCAAAGTTATAAAAGAACTCATAAAAGTTTGACAAGTTTGGAAGTTCGTCCAAGAACCAAAAAAGAAACAATCTGACGTAAATAAGTTTTAAATTTAAAGACCAAAAAGTTGTTTACAAAATGACAAACCATTTGGACCAACTGATGCGATTTCCTGAGAATGGATTGTTTGAAAAATGGCTCGAAGGAATGGATCGTCATGAATACTTGAAGGAACCAAGGTTATAAAATAACTCGTAAAAGTTTGACAAGTTTGGAAGTTCGTCCAAACCCAAAGTGAGACAATTCTGACGCAAATAAGTTTTTTATTCAAAGACCAAAAAGTTGTTTACAAAATGACAAACTATTTTGGACCAAATGATGCGATTTCTCGAGCATGGAATGCTCGGAAAAATTGCTCAAAGGAATTGATCGTTTTGAATACTTTAAGGAATCGAAGTTGTAAAAGAACTTGTAACATTTTGACAAGCTCGTAAGTTCATCCAAGAACCAAAAGAGAAACAAGTCTCACTTAAATAAGTTTTTAATTTAAAAACCAAAAGTTACTTACAAATGACAAACTATTTGGACCAAATGATGCGATTTCCCAAGCATGGAATGTTCGAATAATTACTCGAAGGAATGGATCATCTTGTATACTTTAAGGAACCAAAGTTATAAAAGAACATGTGAAAGTTTCACAAGTTCATAAGTTCGTCCAAGAACCAAAACAGAAACAATCTGACGTAAATAAGTTTTAAATTCAAAGACCAAAAGTTGTCTACGAAATGACAAAGCATTTGGACCAAATGATACGATTTCCCGAGCATGGAATGTTCGAAAAATGGCTCGAAGGAATGGATCGTCGTGACAACTTTAAGGAACCAAAGTTAAAAAAGAACACGTAAAAGTTTGACAAGTTTGGAAGTTCGTCCAAGAACCAAAAAAGAAACAATCTGACGTAAATAAGTTTTAAATTTAAAGACCAAAAAGTTGTTTACAAAATGACAAACCATTTGGACCAAATGATGCGATTTCCTGAGCATGGAATGTTCGAAAAATGGCTCGAAGGAATGGATCGTCATGAATACTTGAAGGAACCAAAGTTATAAAATAACTCGTAAAAGTTTGACAAGTTTGGAAGTTCGTCCAAACCTAAAGTGAGACAATTCTGACGCAAATAAGTTTTTTATTCAAAGACCAAAAAGTTGTTTACAAAATGACAAACTATTTTGGACCAAATGACGAGATTTCTCGAGCATGGAATGCTCGGAAAAATTGCTCAAAGGAATGGATCGTTTTGAATACTTTAAGGAATCGAAGCTGTAAAAGAACTTGTAACATTTTGACAAGCTCGTAAGTTCATCCAAGAACCAAAAGAGAAACAAGTCTCACTTAAATAAGTTTTTAATTTAAAAACCAAAAGTTGCTTACAAATGACAAACTATTTGGACCAAATGATGCGATTTCCCAAGCATGGAATGTTCGAAAAATTACTCGAAGGAATGGATCATCTTGTATACTTTAAGGAACCAAAGTTATAAAAGAACTTGTAAAAGTTTCACAAGTTCATAAGTTCGTCCAAGAACCAAAACAGAAACAATCTGACGTAAATAAGTTTTAAATTCAAAGACCAAAAGTTGTTTACGAAATGACAAAGCATTTGGACCAAATGATACGATTTCCCGAGCATGGAATGTTCGAAAAATGGCTCGAAGGAATGGATCGTCGTGTCTACTTTAAGGAACCAAAGTTATAAAAGAACTCGTAAAAGTTTGACAAGTTTGGAAATTCGTCCAAGTACCAAAAAACAAACAATCTGACGTAAATAAGTTTTAAATTTAAAGACCAAAAAGTTGTTTACAAAATGACAAACCATTTGGACCAAATGATGCGATTTCCTGAGCATGGAATGTTCGAAAAATGGCTCGAAGGAATGGATCGTCATGAATACATGAAGGAACCAAGGTTATAAAATAACTCGTAAAAGTTTGACAAGTTTGGAAGTTCGTCCAAACCAAAAGAGAGACAATTTTGACGCAAATAAGTTTTTTATTCAAAGACCAAAAAGTTGTTTACAAAATGACAAACTATTTTGGACCAAAAGATGCGATTTCTCGAGCATGGAATGCTCGGAAAAATTGTTCAAAGGAATGGATCGTTTTGAATACTTTAAGGAATCGAAGTTGTAAAAGAACTCGTAACATTTTGACAAGCTCGTAAGTTCATCCAAGAACCAAAAGAGAAACAAGTCTCACTTAAATAAGTTTTTAATTTAAAAACCAAAAGTTGCTTACAAATGACAAACTATTTGGACCAAATGATGCGATTTCCCAAGCATGGAATGTTCGAAAAATTACTCGAAGGAATGGATCGTCTTGAATACTTTAAGGAACCAAAGTTATAAAAGAAGTCGTAAAAGTTTCACAAGTTCATAAGTTCGTCCAAGAACCAAAAGAGAAACAATCTGACGTAAATAAGTTTTAAATTTAAAGACCAAAACGTATTTTACAAAATGACAAAGCATTTGGACCAAATGAATGATTTCCCGAGCATGGAATGTTCGAAAAACGGCTCGAAGGAATGGATCATCATGAATACTTTATAGAACCAAAGTTATAAAAGAACTCCTAAATGTTTTACAGGTTTGGAAGTTCGTCCAAGAACCAAAAGAGAAATAATCTGATGTAAATAAGTTTTAAATTTAAGGGCCAAAAAGTTGTTTACAAAATGACAAAGCATTTGGACCAAATCAAGCGATTTCCCGAGCATGGAATGTTCAAAAAATGGCTCGAAGGAATGGATCGTCATGAATACTTTAAGGAACCAAAGTTATAAAAGAACTCGTAAAAGTTTGATACGTTTGGAAGTTTGTCCAAGAACCAAAAGAGAGACAATTCTGACGTAAATAAGTTTTTAATTCAAAGACCAAAAAGTTGTTTACAAAATGACAAACTATTTTGGACCAAATGATGCGATTTCCCAAGAATGTAATGCTCGAAAAATTGGTCAAAGAACTCGTAACATTTTGACAAGCTCGTAAGTTCATCCAAGAACCAAAAGAGAAACAAGTCTCACTTAAATAAGTTTTTAATTTAAAAACCAAAAGTTGCTTACAAATGACAAACTATTTGGACCAAATGATGCGATTTCCTAAGCATGGAATGTTCGAAAAATTACTCGAAGGAATGGATCATCTTGAATACTTTAAGGAACCAAAGTTATAAAAGAACTTGTAAAAGTTTCACAAGTTCATAAGTTCGTCCAAGAACCAAAAGAGAAAAAATCTGACGTAAATAAGTTTTAAATTCAAAAACCAAAAGTTTTTTACGAAATGACAAAGCATTTGGACTAAATTATACGATTTCCCGAGCATGGAATGTTCGAAAAATGGCTCGAAGGAATGGATCGTCGTGACTACTTTATGGAACCAAAGTTATAAAAGAACTCGTAAAAGTTTGAACAAGTTTGGAAGTTCGTCCAAGAACCAAAAAAGAAACAATCTGACGTAAATAAGTTTTAAATTTAAATACCAAAAAGTTGTTTACAAAATGACAAACCATTTGGACCAAATGATGCGATTTCCTGAGCATGGAATGTTCGAAAAATGGCTCGAAGGAATGGATCGTCATGAATACTTGAAGGAACCAAAATTATAAAATAACTCGTAAAAGTTTGACAAGTTTGGAAGTTCGTCCAAACCAAAAGAGAGACAATTCTGACGCAAATAAGTTTTTTATTCAAAGACCAAAAAGTTGTTTACAAAATGACAAACTATTTTGGACCAAATGATGCGATTTCTCGAGCATGGAATGCTCGGAAAAATTGCTCAAAGGAATGGATCATTTCGAATACTTTAAGGAATCGAAGCTGTAAAAGAACTTGTAACATTTTGACAAGCTCGTAAGTTCATCCAAGAACCAAAAGAGAAACAAGTCTCACTTAAATAAGTTTTTAATTTAAAAACCAAAAGTTGCTTACAAATGACAAACTATTTTGACCAAATGATGCGATTTCCCAAGCATGAAATGTTCGAAAAATTACTCGAAGGAATGGATCATCTTGTATACTTTAAGGAACCAAAGTTATAAAAGAACTTGTAAAAGTTTCACAAGTTCATAAGTTCGTCCAAGAACCAAAACAGAAACAATCTGACGTAAATAAGTTTTAAATTCAAAGACCAAAAGTTGTTTACGAAATGACAAAGCATTTGGACCAAATGATACGATTTCCCGAGCATGGAATGTTCGAAAAATGGCTCGAAGGAATGGATCGTCGTGACTACTTTAAGGAACCAAAGTTATAAAAGAACTCGTAAAAGTTTGAACAAGTTTGGAAGTTCGTCCAAGAACCAAAAAAGAAACAATCTGACGTAAATAAGTTTTAAATTTAAATACCAACAAGTTGTTTACAAAATGACAAACCATTTGGACCAAATGATGCGATTTCCTGAGCATGGAATGTTCGAAAAATGGCTCGAAGGAATGGATCGTCATGAATACTTGAAGGAACCAAAGTTATAAAATAACTCGTAAAAGTTTGACAAGTTTGGAAGTTCGTCCAAACCCAAAGTGAGACAATTCTGACGCAAATAAGTTTTTTATTCAAAGACCAAAAAGTTGTTTACAAAATGACAAACTATTTTGGACCAAATGATGCGATTTCTCGAGCATGGAATGCTCGGAAAAATTGCTCAAAGGAATGGATCATTTTGAATACTTTAAGGAATCGAAGCTGTAAAAGAACTTGTAACATTTTGACAAGCTCGTAAGTTCATCCAAGAACCAAAAGAGAAACAAGTCTCACTTAAATAAGTTTTTAATTTAAAAACCAAAAGTTGCTTACAAATGACAAACTATTTGGACCAAATGATGCGATTTCCCAAGCATGGAATGTTCGAAAAATTACTCGAAGGAATGGATCATCTTGTATACTTTAAGGAACCAAAGTTATAAAAGAACTTGTAAAAGTTTCACAAGTTCATAAGTTCGTCCAAGAACCAAAACAGAAACAATCTGACGTAAATAAGTTTTAAATTCAAAGACCAAAAGTTGTTTACGAAATGACAAAGCATTTGGACCAAATGATACGATTTCCCGAGCATGGAATGTTCGAAAAATGGCTCGAACGAATGGATTGTCGCGACTACTTTAAGGAACCAAAGTTATAAAAGAACTCATAAAAGTTTGAAAAGTTTGGAAGTTCGTCCAAGAACCAAAAAAGAAACAATCTGACGTAAATAAGTTTTAAATTTAAAGAACAAAAAGTTGTTTACAAAATGACAAACCATTTGGACCAAATGATGCGATTTCCTGAGCATGGAATGTTCGAAAAATGGCTCGAAGGAATGGATCGTCATGAATACTTGAAGGAACCAAAGTTATAAAATAACTCGTAAAAGTTTGACAAGTTTGGAAGTTCGTCCAAACCAAAAGAGAGACAATTCTGACGCAAATAAGTTTTTTATTCATAGACCAAAAAGTTGTAAACAAATTGACAAACTATTTTGGACCAAATGATGCGGTTTCTCGAGCATGGAATGCTCGGAAAAATTGCTCAAAGGAATGGATCGTTTTGAATACTTTAAGAATCGAAGTTGTAAAAGAACTTGTAACATTTGGACAAGCTCGTAAGTTCATCCAAGAACCAAAAGAGAAACAAGTCTCACTTAAATAAGTTTTTAATTTAAAAACCAAAAGTTGCTTACAAATGACAAACTATTTTGACCAAATGATGCGATTTCGCAAGCATGGAATGTTCGAAAAATTACTCGAAGGAATGGATCATCTTGTATACTTTAAGGAACCAAAGTTATAAAAGAACTTGTAAAAGTTTCACAAGTTCATAAGTTCGTCCAAGAACCAAAACAGAAACAATCTGACGTAAATAAGTTTTAAATTCAAAGACCAAAAGTTGTTTACGAAATGACAAAGCATTTGGACCAAATGATACGATTTCCCGAGCATGGAATGTTCGAAAAATGGCTCGAAGGAATGGATCGTCGTGACTACTTTAAGGAACCAAAGTTATAAAAGAACTCGTAAAAGTTTGAACAAGTTTGGAAGTTCGTCCAAGAACCAAAAAAGAAACAATCTGACGTAAATAAGTTTTAAATTTAAATACCAAAAAGTTGTTTACAAAATGACAAACCATTTGGACCAAATGATGCGATTTCCTGAGCATGGAATGTTCGAAAAATGGCTCGAAGGAATGGATCGTCATGAATACTTGAAGGAACCAAAATTATAAAATAACTCGTAAAAGTTTGACAGGTTTGGAAGTTCGTCCAAACCAAAAGAGAGACAATTCTGACGCAAATAAGTTTTTTATTCAAAGACCAAAAAGTTGCTTACAAAATGACAAACTATTTTGGACCAAATGATGCGATTTCTCGAGCATGGAATGCTCGGAAAAATTGCTCAAAGGAATGGATCATTTCGAATACTTTAAGGAATCGAAGCTGTAAAAGAACTTGTAACATTTTGACAAGCTCGTAAGTTCATCCAAGAACCAAAAGAGAAACAAGTCTCACTTAAATAAGTTTTTAATTTAAAAACCAAAAGTTGCTTACAAATGACAAACTATTTTGACCAAATGATGCGATTTCCCAAGCATGGAATGTTCGAAAAATTACTCGAAGGAATGGATCATCTTGTATACTTTAAGGAACCAAAGTTATAAAAGAACTTGTAAAAGTTTCACAAGTTCATAAGTTCGTCCAAGAACCAAAACAGAAAGAATCTGACGTAAATAAGTTTTAAATTCAAAGACCAAAAGTTGTTTACGAAATGACAAAGCATTTGGACCAAATGATACGATTTCCCGAGCATGGAATGTTCGAAAAATGGCTCGAAGGAATGGATCGTCGTGACTACTTTAAGGAACCAAAGTTATAAAAGAACTCGTAAAAGTTTGAACAAGTTTGGAAGTTCGTCCAAGAACCAAAAAAGAAACAATCTGACGTAAATAAGTTTTAAATTTAAATACCAACAAGTTGTTTACAAAATGACAAACCATTTGGACCAAATGATGCGATTTCCTGAGCATGGAATGTTCGAAAAATGGCTCGAAGGAATGGATCGTCATGAATACTTGAAGGAACCAAAGTTATAAAATAACTCGTAAAAGTTTGACAAGTTTGGAAGTTCGTCCAAACCCAAAGTGAGACAATTCTGACGCAAATAAGTTTTTTATTCAAAGACCAAAAAGTTGTTTACAAAATGACAAACTATTTTGGACCAAATGATGCGATTTCTCGAGCATGGAATGCTCGGAAAAATTGCTCAAAGGAATGGATCATTTTGAATACTTTAAGGAATCGAAGCTGTAAAAGAACTCGTAACATTTTGACAAGCTCGTAAGTTCATCCAAGAACCAAAAGAGAAACAAGTCTCACTTAAATAAGTTTTTAATTTAAAAACCAAAAGTTGCTTACAAATGACAAACTATTTGGACCAAATGATGCGATTTCCCAAGCATGGAATGTTCGAAAAATTACTCGAAGGAATGGATCATCTTGTATACTTTAAGGAACCAAAGTTATAAAAGAACTTGTAAAAGTTTCACAAGTTCATAAGTTCATCCAAGAACCAAAACAGAAACAATCTGACGTAAATAAGTTTTAAATTCAAAGACCAAAAGTTGTTTACGAAATGACAAAGCATTTGGACCAAATGATATGATTTCCCGAGCATGGAATGTTCGAAAAATGGCTCGAACGAATGGATCGTCGCGACTACTTTAAGGAACCAAAGTTATAAAAGAACTCGTAAAAGTTTGACAAGTTTGGAAGTTCGTCCAAGAACCAAAAAAGAAACAATCTGACGTAAATAACTTTTAAATTTAAAGAACAAAAAGTTGTTTATAAAATGACAAACCATTTGGACCAAATGATGCGATTTCCTAAGCATGGAATGTACGAAAAATGGCTCGAAGGAATGGATCGTCATGAATACTTGAAGGAACCAAAGTTATAAAATAACTCGTAAAAGTTTGACAAGTTTGGAAGTTCGTCCAAACCAAAAGAGAGACAATTCTGACGCAAATAAGTTTTTTATTCATAGACCAAAAAGTTGTAAACAAATTGACAAACTATTTTGGACCAAATGATGCGGTTTCTCGAGCATGGAATGCTCGGAAAAATTGCTCAAAGGAATGGATCGTTTTGAATACTTCAAGAATCGAAGTTGTAAAAGAACTTGTAACATTTTGACAAGCTCGTAAGTTCATCCAAGAACCAAAAGAGAAACAAGTCTCACTTAAATAAGTTTTTAATTTAAAAACCAAAAGTTTCTTACAAATGACAAACTATTTGGACCAAATGATGCGATTTCCCAAGCATGGAATGTTCGAAAAATTACTCGAAGGAATGGATCGTCTTGAATACTTTAAGGAACCAAAGTTATAAAAGAAGTCGTAAAAGTTTCACAAGTTCATAAGTTCGTCCAAGAACCAAAAGAGAAACAATCTGACGTAAATAAGTTTTAAATTTAAAGACCAAAACGTATTTTACAAAATGACAAAGCATTTGGACCAAATAAAACGATTTCCCGAGCATGGAATGTTCGAAAAACGGCTCGAAGGAATGGATCGTCATGAATACTTTACGGAACCAAAGTTATAAAAGAACTCCTAAATGTTTGACAGGTTTGGAAGTTCGTCCAAGAACCAAAAGAGAAATAATCTGACGTAAATAAGTTTTAAATTTAAGGACCAGAAAGTTGTTTACAAAATGACAAAGCATTTGGACGAAATCAAGCGATTTCCCGAGCATGGAATGTTCAAAAAATGGCTCGAAGGAATGGATCGTCATGAATACTTTAAGGAACCAAAGTTATAAAAGAACTCGTAAAAGTTTGACAAGTTTGGAAGTTTGTCCAAGAACCAAAAGAGAGACAATTCTGACGTAAATAAGTTTTTAATTCAAAGACCAAAAAGTTGTTTACAAAATGACAAACTATTTTGGACCAAATGATGCGATTTCCCGAGAATGTAATGCTCGAAAAAGTGCTCAAAGGAATGGATCGTTTTGAATACTTTAAGGAATCGAAGTTATAAAAGAACTCGTAACATTTTGACAAGCTCGTAAGTTCATCCAAGAACCAAAAGAGAAACAAGTCTCACTTAAATAAGTTTTTAATTTAAAAACCAAAAGTTGCTTACAAATGACAAACTATTTGGACCAAATGATGCGATTTCCCAAGCATGGAATGTTCGAAAAATTACTCGAAGGAATGGATCATCTTGTATACTTTAAGGAACCAAAGTTATAAAAGAACTTGTAAAAGTTTCACAAGTTCATAAGTTCGTCCAAGAACCAAAACAGAAACAATCTGACGTAAATAAGTTTTAAATTCAAAGACCAAAAGTTGTTTACGAAATGACAAAGCATTTGGACCAAATGATACGATTTCCCGAGCATGGAATGTTCGAAAAATGGCTCGAACGAATGGATTGTCGCGACTACTTTAAGGAACCAAAGTTATAAAAGAACTCATAAAAGTTTGAAAAGTTTGGAAGTTCGTCCAAGAACCAAAAAAGAAACAATCTGACGTAAATAAGTTTTAAATTTAAAGAACAAAAAGTTGTTTACAAAATGACAAACCATTTGGACCAAATGATGCGATTTCCTGAGCATGGAATGTTCGAAAAATGGCTCGAAGGAATGGATCGTCATGAATACTTGAAGGAACCAAGGTTATAAAATAACTCGTAAAAGTTTGACAAGTTTGGAAGTTCGTCCAAACCAAAAGAGAGACAATTCTGACGCAAATAAGTTTTTTATTCATAGACCAAAAAGTTGTAAACAAATTGTCAAACTATTTTGGACCAAATGATGCGGTTTCTCAAGCATGGAATGCTCGGAAAAATTGCTCAAAGGAATGGATCGTTTTGAATACTTTAAGAATCGAAGTTGTAAAAGAACTTGTAACATTTTGACAAGCTCGTAAGTTCATCCAAGAACCAAAAGAGAAACAAGTCTCACTTAAATAAGTTTTTAATTTAAAAACCAAAAGTTGCTTACAAATGACAAACTATTTAGACCAAATGATGCGATTTCCCAAGCATGGAATGTTCGAAAAATTACTCGAAGGAATGGATCATCTTGTATACTTTAAGGAACCAAAGTTATAAAAGAACTTGTAAAAGTTTCACAAGTTCATAAGTTCGTCCAAGAACCAAAACAGAAACAATCTGACGTAAATAAGTTTTAAATTTAAAGACCAAAACGTATTTTACAAAATGACAAAGCATTTGGACCAAATCAAGCGATTTCACGAGCAAGGACTGTTCGAAAAAAGGCTCGAAGGAATGGATCGTCATGAATACTTGAAGGAACCAAAGTTATAAAAGAACTCGTAAAAGTTTGACAAGTTTGGAAGTTTGTCCAAGAACCAAAAGAGAGACAATTCTGACGTAAATAAGTTTTTAATTCAAAGACCAAAAAGTTGTTTACAAAATGACAAACTATTTTGGACCAAATGATGCGATTTCCCAAGAATGTAATGCTCGAAAAATTGGTCAAAGAACTCGTAACATTTTGACAAGCTCGTAAGTTCATCCAAGAACCAAAAGAGAAACAAGTCTCACTTAAATAAGTTTTTAATTTAAAAACCAAAAGTTGCTTACAAATGACAAACTATTTGGACCAAATGATGCGATTTCCCAAGCATGGAATGTTCGAAAAATTACTCGAAGGAATGGATCATCTTGTATACTTTAAGGAACCAAAGTTATAAAAGAACTTGTAAAAGTTTCACAAGTTCATAAGTTCGTCCAAGAACCAAAACAGAAACAATCTGACGTAAATAAGTTTTAAATTCAAAGACCAAAAGTTGTTTACGAAATGACAAAGCATTTGGACCAAATGATACGATTTCCCGAGCATGGAATGTTCGAAAAATGGCTCGAACGAATGGATCGTCGCGACTACTTTAAGGAACCAAAGTTATAAAAGAACTCGTAAAAGTTTGACAAGTTTGGAAGTTCGTCCAAGAACCAAAAAAGAAACAATCTGACGTAAATAAGTTTTAAATTTAAAGAACAAAAAGTTGTTTACAAAATGACAAACCATTTGGACCAAATGATGCGATTTCCTGAGCATGGAATGTACGAAAAATGGCTCGAAGGAATGGATCGTCATGAATACTTGAAGGAACCAAAGTTATAAAATAACTCGTAAAAGTTTGACAAGTTTGGAAGTTCGTCCAAACCAAAAGAGAGACAATTCTGACGCAAATAAGTTTTTTATTAATAGACCAAAAAGTTGTAAACAAATTGACAAACTATTTTGGACCAAATGATGCGGTTTCTCGAGCATGGAATGCTCGGAAAAATTGCTCAAAGGAATGGATCGTTTTGAATACTTCAAGAATCGAAGTTGTAAAAGAACTTGTAACATTTTGACAAGCTCGTAAGTTCATCCAAGAACCAAAAGAGAAACAAGTCTCACTTAAATAAGTTTTTAATTTAAAAACCAAAAGTTTCTTACAAATGACAAACTATTTGGACCAAATGATGCGATTTCCCAAGCATGGAATGTTCGAAAAATTACTCGAAGGAATGGATCGTCTTGAATACTTTAAGGAACCAAAGTTATAAAAGAAGTCGTAAAAGTTTCACAAGTTCATAAGTTCGTCCAAGAACCAAAAGAGAAACAATCTGACGTAAATAAGTTTTAAATTTAAAGACCAAAACGTATTTTACAAAATGACAAAGCATTTGGACCAAATGAATCGATTTCCCGAGCATGGAATGTTCGAAAAACGGCTCGAAGGAATGGATCGTCATGAATACTTTATGGAACCAAAGTTATAAAAGAACTCCTAAATGTTTGACAGGTTTGGAAGTTCGACCAAGAACCAAAAGAGAAATAATCTGACGTAAATAAGTTTTAAATTTAAGGACCAAAAAGTTGTTTACAAAATGACAAAGCATTTGGACCAAATGAAGCGATTTCACGAGCAAGGACTGTTCGAAAAAAGGCTCGAAGGAATGGATCGTCATGAATACTTGAAGGAACCAAAGTTATAAAAGAACTCGTAAAAGTTTGACAAGTTTGGAAGTTTGTCCAAGAACCAAAAGAGAGACAATTCTGACGTAAATAAGTTTTTAATTCAAAGACCAAAAAGTTGTTTACAAAATGACAAACTATTTTGGACCAAATGATGCGATTTCCCAAGAATGTAATGCTCGAAAAATTGGTCAAAGAACTCGTAACATTTTGACAAGCTCGTAAGTTCATCCAAGAACCAAAAGAGAAACGAGTCTCACTTAAATAAGTTTTTAATTTAAAAACCAAAAGTTGCTTACAAATGACAAACTATTTGGACCAAATGATGCGATTTCCCAAGCATGGAATGTTCGAAAAATTACTCGAAGGAATGAATCATCTTGAATACTTTAAGGAACCAAAGTTATAAAAGAACTTGTAAAAGTTTCACAAGTTCATAAGTTCGTCCAAGAACCAAAAGAGAAACAATCTGACGTAAATAAGTTTTAAATTTAAAGACCAAAACGTATTTTACAAAATGACAAAGCATTTGGACCAAATGAATCGATTTCCCGAGCATGGAATGTTCGAAAAACGGCTCGAAGGAATGGATCGTCATGAATACTTTATGGAACCAAAGTTATAAAAGAACTCCTAAATGTTTGACAGGTTTGGAAGTTCGACCAAGAACCAAAAGAGAAATAATCTGACGTAAATAAGTTTTAAATTTAAGGACCAAAAAGTTGTTTACAAAATGACAAAGCATTTGGACCAAATGAAGCGATTTCACGAGCAAGGACTGTTCGAAAAAAGGCTCGAAGGAATGGATCGTCATGAATACTTGAAGGAACCAAAGTTATAAAAGAACTCGTAAAAGTTTGACAAGTTTGGAAGTTTGTCCAAGAACCAAAAGAGAGACAATTCTGACGTAAATAAGTTTTTAATTCAAAGACCAAAAAGTTGTTTACAAATGACAAACTATTTTGGACCAAATGATGCGATTTCCCAAGAATGTAATGCTCGAAAAATTGGTCAAAGAACTCGTAACATTTTGACAAGCTCGTAAGTTCATCCAAGAACCAAAAGAGAAACAAGTCTCACTTAAATAAGTTTTTAATTTAAAAACCAAAAGTTGCTTACAAATGACAAACTATTTGGACCAAATGATGCGATTTCCCAAGCATGGAATGTTCGAAAAATTACTCGAAGGAATGGATCATCTTGTATACTTTAAGGAACCAAAGTTATAAAAGAACTTGTAAAAGTTTCACAAGTTCATAAGTTCGTCCAAGAACCAAAACAGAAACAATCTGACGTAAATAAGTTTTAAATTCAAAGACCAAAAGTTGTTTACGAAATGACAAAGCATTTGGACCAAATGATACGATTTCCCGAGCATGGAATGTTCGAAAAATGGCTCGAACGAATGGATCGTCGCGACTACTTTAAGGAACCAAAGTTATAAAAGAACTCGTAAAAGTTTGACAAGTTTGGAAGTTCGTCCAAGAACCAAAAAAGAAACAATCTGACGTAAATAACTTTTAAATTTAAAGAACAAAAAGTTGTTTACAAAATGACAAACCATTTGGACCAAATGATGCGATTTCCTGAGCATGGAATGTACGAAAAATGGCTCGAAGGAATGGATCGTCATGAATACTTGAAGGAACCAAAGTTATAAAATAACTCGTAAAAGTTTGACAAGTTTGGAAGTTCGTCCAAACCAAAAGAGAGACAATTCTGACGCAAATAAGTTTTTTATTCATAGACCAAAAAGTTGTAAACAAATTGACAAACTATTTTGGACCAAATGATGCGGTTTCTCGAGCATGGAATGCTCGGAAAAAATTGCTCAAAGGAATGGATCGTTTTGAATACTTCAAGAATCGAAGTTGTAAAAGAACTTGTAACATTTTGACAAGCTCGTAAGTTCATCCAAGAACCAAAAGAGAAACAAGTCTCACTTAAATAAGTTTTTAATTTAAAAACCAAAAGTTTCTTACAAATGACAAACTATTTGGACCAAATGATGCGATTTCCCAAGCATGGAATGTTCGAAAAATTACTCGAAGGAATGGATCGTCTTGAATACTTTAAGGAACCAAAGTTATAAAAGAAGTCGTAAAAGTTTCACAAGTTCATAAGTTCGTCCAAGAACCAAAAGAGAAACAATCTGACGTAAATAAGTTTTAAATTTAAAGACCAAAACGTATTTTACAAAATGACAAAGCATTTGGACCAAATGAATCGATTTCCCGAGCATGGAATGTTCGAAAAACGGCTCGAAGGAATGGATCGTCATGAATACTTTATGGAACCAAAGTTATAAAAGAACTCCTAAATGTTTGACAGGTTTGGAAGTTCGACCAAGAACCAAAAGAGAAATAATCTGACGTAAATAAGTTTTAAATTTAAGGACCAAAAAGTTGTTTACAAAATGACAAAGCATTTGGACCAAATCAAGCGATTTCACGAGCAAGGACTGTTCGAAAAAAGGCTCGAAGGAATGGATCGTCATGAATACTTGAAGGAACCAAAGTTATAAAAGAACTCGTAAAAGTTTGACAAGTTTGGAAGTTTGTCCAAGAACCAAAAGAGAGACAATTCTGACGTAAATAAGTTTTTAATTCAAAGACCAAAAAGTTGTTTACAAAATGACAAACTATTTTGGACCAAATGATGCGATTTCCCAAGAATGTAATGCTCGAAAAATTGGTCAAAGAACTCGTAACATTTTGACAAGCTCGTAAGTTCATCCAAGAACCAAAAGAGAAACGAGTCTCACTTAAATAACTTTTTAATTTAAAAACCAAAAGTTGCTTACAAATGACAAACTATTTGGACCAAATGATGCGATTTCCCAAGCATGGAATGTTCGAAAAATTACTCGAAGGAATGGATCATCTTGAATACTTTAAGGAACCAAAGTTATAAAAGAACTTGTAAAAGTTTCACAAGTTCATAAGTTCGTCCAAGAACCAAAAGAGAAACAATCTGACGTAAATAAGTTTTAAATTCAAAAACCAAAAGTTGTTTACGAAAAGACAAAGCATTTGGACCAAATGATATGATTTCCCGAGCATGGAATGTTCGAAAAATGGCTCGAAGGAATGGATCGTCGTGACTACTTTAAGGAACCAAAGTTATAAAAGAACTCGTAAAAGTTTGAACAAGTTTGGAAGTTCGTCCAAGAACCAAAAAAGAAACAATCTGACGTAAATAAGTTTTAAATTTAAATACCAAAAAGTTGTTTACAAAATGACAAACCATTTGGACCAAATGATGCGATTTCTTGAGCATGGAATGTTCTAAAAATGGCTCGAAGGAATGGATCGTCATGAATACTTGAAGGAACCAAAGTTATAAAATAACTCGTAAAAGTTTGACAAGTTTGGAAGTTCGTCCAAACCCAAAGTGAGACAATTCTGACGCAAATAAGTTTTTTATTCAAAGACCAAAAAGTTGTTTACAAAATGACAAACTATTTTGGACCAAATGATGCGATTTCTCGAGCATGGAATGCTCGGAAAAATTGCTCAAAGGAATGGATCATTTTGAATACTTTAAGGAATCGAAGCTGTAAAAGAACTTGTAACATTTTGACAAGCTCGTAAGTTCATCCAAGAACCAAAAGAGAAACAAGTCTCACTTAAATAAGTTTTTAATTTAAAAACCAAAAGTTGCTTACAAATGACAAACTATTTGGACCAAATGATGCGATTTCCCAAGCATGGAATGTTCGAAAAATTACTCGAAGGAATGGATCATCTTGTATACTTTAAGGAACCAAAGTTATAAAAGAACTTGTAAAAGTTTCACAAGTTCATAAGTTCATCCAAGAACCAAAACAGAAACAATCTGACGTAAATAAGTTTTAAATTCAAAGACCAAAAGTTGTTTACGAAATGACAAAGCATTTGGACCAAATGATATGATTTCCCGAGCATGGAATGTTCGAAAAATGGCTCGAACGAATGGATCGTCGCGACTACTTTAAGGAACCAAAGTTATAAAAGAACTCGTAAAAGTTTGACAAGTTTGGAAGTTCGTCCAAGAACCAAAAAAGAAACAATCTGACGTAAATAACTTTTAAATTTAAAGAACAAAAAGTTGTTTATAAAATGACAAACCATTTGGACCAAATGATGCGATTTCCTAAGCATGGAATGTACGAAAAATGGCTCGAAGGAATGGATCGTCATGAATACTTGAAGGAACCAAAGTTATAAAATAACTCGTAAAAGTTTGACAAGTTTGGAAGTTCGTCCAAACCAAAAGAGAGACAATTCTGACGCAAATAAGTTTTTTATTCATAGACCAAAAAGTTGTAAACAAATTGACAAACTATTTTGGACCAAATGATGCGGTTTCTCGAGCATGGAATGCTCGGAAAAATTGCTCAAAGGAATGGATCGTTTTGAATACTTCAAGAATCGAAGTTGTAAAAGAACTTGTAACATTTTGACAAGCTCGTAAGTTCATCCAAGAACCAAAAGAGAAACAAGTCTCACTTAAATAAGTTTTTAATTTAAAAACCAAAAGTTTCTTACAAATGACAAACTATTTGGACCAAATGATGCGATTTCCCAAGCATGGAATGTTCGAAAAATTACTCGAAGGAATGGATCGTCTTGAATACTTTAAGGAACCAAAGTTATAAAAGAAGTCGTAAAAGTTTCACAAGTTCATAAGTTCGTCCAAGAACCAAAAGAGAAACAATCTGACGTAAATAAGTTTTAAATTTAAAGACCAAAACGTATTTTACAAAATGACAAAGCATTTGGACCAAATGAATCGATTTCCCGAGCATGGAATGTTCGAAAAACGGCTCGAAGGAATGGATCGTCATGAATACTTTATGGAACCAAAGTTATAAAAGAACTCCTAAATGTTTGACAGGTTTGGAAGTTCGACCAAGAACCAAAAGAGAAATAATCTGACGTAAATAAGTTTTAAATTTAAGGACCAAAAAGTTGTTTACAAAATGACAAAGCATTTGGACCAAATGAAGCGATTTCACGAGCAAGGACTGTTCGAAAAAAGGCTCGAAGGAATGGATCGTCATGAATACTTGAAGGAACCAAAGTTATAAAATAACTCGTAAAAGTTTGACAAGTTTGGAAGTTCGTCCAAACCCAAAGTGAGACAATTCTGACGCAAATAAGTTTTTTATTCAAAGACCAAAAAGTTGTTTACAAAATGACAAACTATTTTGGACCAAATGATGCGATTTCTCGAGCATGGAATGCTCGGAAAAATTGCTCAAAGGAATGGATCATTTTGAATACTTTAAGGAATCGAAGCTGTAAAAGAACTTGTAACATTTTGACAAGCTCGTAAGTTCATCCAAGAACCAAAAGAGAAACAAGTCTCACTTAAATAAGTTTTTAATTTAAAAACCAAAAGTTGCTTACAAATGACAAACTATTTGGACCAAATGATGCGATTTCCCAAGCATGGAATGTTCGAAAAATTACTCGAAGGAATGGATCATCTTGTATACTTTAAGGAACCAAAGTTATAAAAGAACTTGTAAAAGTTTCACAAGTTCATAAGTTCATCCAAGAACCAAAACAGAAACAATCTGACGTAAATAAGTTTTAAATTCAAAGACCAAAAGTTGTTTACGAAATGACAAAGCATTTGGACCAAATGATATGATTTCCCGAGCATGGAATGTTCGAAAAATGGCTCGAACGAATGGATCGTCGCGACTACTTTAAGGAACCAAAGTTATAAAAGAACTCGTAAAAGTTTGACAAGTTTGGAAGTTCGTCCAAGAACCAAAAAAGAAACAATCTGACGTAAATAACTTTTAAATTTAAAGAACAAAAAGTTGTTTACAAAATGACAAACCATTTGGACCAAATGATGCGATTTCCTAAGCATGGAATGTACGAAAAATGGCTCGAAGGAATGGATCGTCATGAATACTTGAAGGAACCAAAGTTATAAAATAACTCGTAAAAGTTTGACAAGTTTGGAAGTTCGTCCAAACCAAAAGAGAGACAATTCTGACGCAAATAAGTTTTTTATTCATAGACCAAAAAGTTGTAAACAAATTGACAAACTATTTTGGACCAAATGATGCGGTTTCTCGAGCATGGAATGCTCGGAAAAATTGCTCAAAGGAATGGATCGTTTTGAATACTTCAAGAATCGAAGTTGTAAAAGAACTTGTAACATTTTGACAAGCTCGTAAGTTCATCCAAGAACCAAAAGAGAAACAAGTCTCACTTAAATAAGTTTTTAATTTAAAAACCAAAAGTTTCTTACAAATGACAAACTATTTGGACCAAATGATGCGATTTCCCAAGCATGGAATGTTCGAAAAATTACTCGAAGGAATGGATCGTCTTGAATACTTTAAGGAACCAAAGTTATAAAAGAAGTCGTAAAAGTTTCACAAGTTCATAAGTTCGTCCAAGAACCAAAAGAGAAACAATCTGACGTAAATAAGTTTTAAATTTAAAGACCAAAACGTATTTTACAAAATGACAAAGCATTTGGACCAAATGAATCGATTTCCCGAGCATGGAATGTTCGAAAAACGGCTCGAAGGAATGGATCGTCATGAATACTTTAAGGAACCAAAGTTATAAAAGAACTCCTAAATGTTTGACAGGTTTGGAAGTTCGTCCAAGAACCAAAAGAGAAATAATCTGACGTAAATAAGTTTTAAATTTTAGGACCAAAAAGTTGTTTACAAAATGACAAAGCATTTGGACCAAATCAAGCGATTTCACGAGCAAGGACTATTCGAAAATTGGCTCGAAGGAATGGATCGTCATGAATACTTGAAGGAACCAAAGTTATAAAAGAACTCGTAAAAGTTTGACAAGTTTGGAAGTTTGTCCAAGAACCAAAAGAGAGACAATTCTGACGTAAATAAGTTTTTAATTCAAAGATCAAAAAGTTGTTTACAAAATGACAAACTATTTTGGACCAAATGATGCGTTTCCCAAGAATGTAATGGTCGAAAAATTGGTCAAAGAACTCGTAACATTTTGACAAGCTCGTAAGTTCATCCAAGAACCAAAAGAGAAACAAGTCTCACTTAAATAAGTTTTTAATTTAAAAACCAAAAGTTGCTTACAAATGACAAACTATTTGGACCAAATGATGCGATTTCCCAAGCATGGAATGTTCGAAAAATTACTCGAAGGAATGGATCATCTTGTATACTTTAAGGAACCAAAGTTATAAAAGAACTTGTAAAAGTTTCACAAGTTCATAAGTTCGTCCAAGAACCAAAACAGAAACAATCTGACGTAAATAAGATTTAAATTCAAAGACCAAAAGTTGTTTACGAAATAACAAAGGATTTGGATCAAATGATACGATTTCCCGAGCATGGAATGTTCGAAAAATGGCTCGCACGAATGGATCGTCGTGACTACTTTAAGGAACCAAAGTTATAAAAGAACTCGTAAAAGTTTGACAAGTTTGGAAGTTCGTCCAAGAACCAAAAAAGAAACAATCTGACGTAAATAAGTTTTAAATTTAAAGAACAAAAAGTTGTTTACAAAATGACAAACCATTTGGACCAAATGATGCGATTTCCTGAGCATGGAATGTAAGAAAAATGGCTCGAAGAAATGGATCGTCATGAATACTTGAAGGAACCAAAGTTATAAAATAACTCGTAAAAGTTTGATAAGTTTGGAAGTTCGTCCAAACCAAAAGAGAGACAATTCTGACGCAAATAAGTTTTTTATTCATAGACCATAAAGTTGTAAACAAATTGACAAACTATTTTGGACCAAATGATGCGGTTTCTCGAGCATGGAATGCCCGGAAAAATTGCTCAAAGGAATGGATCGTTTTGAATACTTTAAGAATCGAAGTTGTAAAAGAACTTGTAACATTTTGACAAGCTCGTAAGTTCATCCAAGAACCAAAAGAGAAACAAGTCTCACTTAAATAAGTTTTTAATTTAAAAACCAAAAGTTTCTTACAAATGACAAACTATTTGGACCAGATGATGCGATTTCCCAAGCATGGAATGTTCGAAAAATTACTCGAAGGAATGGATCGTCTTGAATACTTTAAGGAACCAAAGTTATAAAAGAAGTCGTAAAAGTTTCACAAGTTCATAAGTTCGTCCAAGAACCAAAAGAGAAACAATCTGACGTAAATAAGTTTTAAATTTAAAGACCAAAACGTATTTTACAAAATGACAAAGCATTTGGACCAAATGAATCGATTTCCCGAGCATGGAATGTTCGAAAAACGGCTCGAAGGAATGGATCGTCATGAATACTTTATGGAACCAAAGTTATAAAAGAACTCCTAAATGTTTGACAGGTTTGGAAGTTCGTCCAAGAACCAAAAGAGAAATAATCTGACGTAAATAAGTTTTAAATTTAAGGACCAAAAAGTTGTTTACAAAATGACAAAGCATTTGGACGAAATCAAGCGATTTCCCGAGCATGGAATGTTCAAAAAATGGCTCGAAGGAATGGATCGTCATGAATACTTTAAGGAACCAAAGTTATAAAAGAACTCGTAAAAGTTTGACAAGTTTGGAAGTTTGTCCAAGAACCAAAACAGAGACAATTCTGACGTAAATAAGTTTTTAATTCAAAGACCAAAAAGTTGTTTACAAAATGACAAACTATTTTGGACCAAATGATGCGATTTCCCGAGAATGTAATGCTCGAAAAAGTGCTCAAAGGAATGGATCGTTTTGAATACTTTAAGGAATCGAAGTTATAAAAGAACTCGTAACATTTTGACAAGCTCGTAAGTTCATCCAAGAACCAAAAGAGAAACAAGTCTCACTTAAATAAGTTTTTAATTTAAAAACCAAAAGTTGCTTACAAATGACAAACTATTTGGACCAAATGATGCGATTTTCCAAGCATGGAATGTTCGAAAAATTACTCGAAGGAATGGATCATCTTGAATACTTTAAGGAACCAAAGTTATAAAAGAACTTGTAAAAGTTTCACAAGTTCATAAGTTCGTCCAAGAACCAAAAGAGAAACAATCTGACGTAAATAAGTTTTAAATTCAAAGACCAAAAGTTGTTTACGAAATGACAAAGCATTTGGACCAAATGATACGATTTCCCGAGCCTGGAATGTTCGAAAAATGGCTCGAAGGAATGGATCGTCGTGACTACTTTAAGGAACCAAAGTTATAAAAGAACTCGTAAAAGTTTGACAAGTTTGGAAGTTCGTCCAAGAACCAAAAAAGAAACAATCTGACGTAAATAAGTTTTAAAATACCAAAAAGTTGTTTACAAAATGACAAACCATTTAGACCAAATGATGCGATTTCCTGAGCATGGAATGTTCGAAAAATGGCTCGAAGGAATGGATCGTCATGAATACTTGAAGGAACCAAAGTTATAAAATAACTCGTAAAAGTTTGACAAGTTTGGAAGTTCGTCCAAACCCAAAGTGAGACAATTCTGACGCAAATAAGTTTTTTATTCAAAGACCAAAAAGTTGTTTACAAAATGACAAACTATTTTGGACCAAATGATGTGATTTCTCGAGCATGGAATGCTCGAAAAAATTGCTCAAAATAATGGATCGTTTTGAATACTTTAAGAAATCAAAGTTGTAAAAGAACTTGTAACATTTTTGACAAGCTCGTAAGTTCATCCAAGAACCAAAAGAGAAACAAGTCTCACTTAAATAAGTTTTTAATTTAAAAACCAAAAGTTGCTTACAAATGACAAACTATTTGGACCAAATGATGCGATTTCCCAAGCATGGAATGTTCGAAAAATTACTCGAAGGAATGGATCATCTTGTATACTTTATGGAACCAAAGTTATAAAAGAACTTGTAAAAGTTTCACAAGTTCATAAGTTCGTCCAAGAACCAAAAGAGAAACAATCTGACATAAATAAGTTTAAAATTCAAAAACCAAAAGTTCTTTACGAAATGACAAAGCATTTGGACCAAATGATACAATTTCCTGAGCATGGAATGTTTGAAAAATGGCTTGAAGGAATGGATCGTCGTGACTACTTTAAGGAACCAATGTTATAAAAGAACTCGTAAAAGTTTGACAAGTTTGGAAGTTCCTCCAAGAACCAAAAAAGAAACAATCTGACGTAAATAAGTTTTAAATTTAAAGACCAAAAAGTTGTTTACAAAATGACAAACCGTTTGGACCAAATGATCCGATTTCCTGAGCATGGAATGTTCGAAAAATGGCTCGAAGGAATGGATCGTCATGAATACTTGAAGGAACCAAAGTTATAAAATAACTCGTAAAAGTTTGACAAGTTTGAAAGTTCGTCCAAACCAAAAGAGAGACAATTCTGACGCAAATAAGTTTTTTATTGAAAGACCAAAAAGTTGTTTACAAATTGACAAACTATTTTGGACCAAATGATGCACTTTCTCGAGCATGGAATGCTCGGGAAAATTGCTCAAAGGAATGGATCGTTTTGAATACTTTAAGGAACCAAAGTTATAAAAGAACTCGTAAAATTTTGTCAAGTTTGGAAGTTTGTCCAAGAACCAAAAGAGAGACAATTCTGACGTAAATAAGTTTTTAATTCAAAGACCAAAAAGTTGTTTACAAAATGACAAACTATTTTGGACCAAATGATGTGATTTCTCGAGCATGGAATGCTCGAAAAATTGCTCAAAGGAATGGATCATTTTGAATACTTTAAGGAATCGAAGTTATGAAAGAACTCGTAATATTTTGACAAGCTCGTAAGTTCATCCAAGAACCAAAAGAGAAACAAGTCTCACTTAAATAAGTTTTAATTTAAAATCCAAAAGTTGTTTACAAATGACAAACTATTTGAACCAAATGATGCGATTTCCCAAGCATGGAATGTTCGAAAAATTACTCGAAGGAATGGATCGTCTTGAATACTTTAAGGAACCAAAGTTATAAAAGAACTTGTAAAAGTTTCACAAGTTCATATGTTTATCCAAGAACCAAAAGAGAAATAATCTGACGTAAATAAGTTTTAAATTCAAAGACCAAAAGTTGTTTACAAAATGAGAAAGCATTTGGACCAAATGATGCGATTTCCCGAGCGTGGAAAGTTCGAAAAATGGCTCGAAGGAATGGATCGTCATGAATACTTTAAGGAACCAAAGTTATAAAAGAACTCGTAAAATTTTGACAAGTTTGGAAGTTTGTCCAAGAACCAAAAGAGAGACAATTCTGACGTAAATATGTTTTTAATTCAAAGACCAAAAAGTTGTTTACAAAATGACAAACTATTTTGGACCAAATGATGTGATTTCTCGAGCATGGAATGCTCGAAAAATTGCTCAAAGGAATGGATCGTTTTGAATACTTTAAGGAATCGAAGTTATGAAAGAACTCGTAATATTTTGACAAGCTCGTAAGTTCATCCAAGAACCAAAA
This sequence comes from Kokia cookei, assembly GCA_039519145.1. Lineage (NCBI taxonomy): Eukaryota > Viridiplantae > Streptophyta > Magnoliopsida > Malvales > Malvaceae > Kokia > Kokia cookei. Next base: position 12,351,472 of record CM076904.1, on the reverse strand, counting down.
GAGAAACAAGTCTCACTTAAATAAGTTTTAATTTAAAATCCAAAAGTTGTTTACAAATGACAAACTATTTGAACCAAATGATGCGATTTCTCAAGCATGGAATGTTCGAAAAATTACTCGAAGGAATGGATCGTCTTGAATACTTTAAGGAACCAAAGTTATAAAAGAACTTGATAAAATTTCACAAGTTCATATGTTTATCCAAGAACCAAAAGAGAAATAATCTGACGTAAATAAGTTTTAAATTCAAAGACCAAAAGTTGTTTACAAAATGAGAAAACATTTGGACCAAATGATGCGATTTCCCGAGCGTGGAAAGTTTGAAAAATGGCTAGAAGGAATGGATCGTCATGAATACTTTAAGGAACCAAAGTTATAAAAGAACTCGTAAAATTTTGACAAGTTTGGAAGTTTGTCCAAGAACCAAAAGAGAGACAATTCTGACGTAAATAAGTTTTTAATTCAAAGACCAAAAAGTTGTTTACAAAATGACAAACTATTTTGGACCAAATGATGTGATTTCTCGAGCATGGAATGCTCGAAAAATTGCTCAAAGGAATGGATCGTTTTGAATACTTTAAGGAATCGAAGTTATGAAAGAACTCGTAATATTTTGACAAGCTCGTAAGTTCATCCAAGAACCAAAAGAGAAACAAGTCTCACTTAAATAAGTTTTAATTTAAAAGCCAAAAGTTGTTTACAAATGACAAACTATTTGAACCAAATGATGCGATTTCCCAAGCATGGAATGTTCGAAAAATTACTCGAAGGAATGGATCGTCTTGAATACTTTATGGAAACAAAGTTATAAAAGAACTTGTAAAAGTTTCACAAGTTCATAAGTTTGTCCATGAACCAAAAGAGAAACAATCTGACGTAAATAAGTTTTAAATTCAAAGACCAAAAGTTGTTTACAAAATGACAAAGCATTTGGACCAAATGATGCGATTTCCCGAGTGTGGAAAGTTCGAAAAATGGCTCGAAGGAATGGATCGTCATGACTACTTTAAGGAACCAAAGTTATAAAATAACTCGTAAAAGTTTGACAAGTTTGGAAGTTTGTCCAAGAACCAAAAGAGAGACAATTCTGACGTAAATAAGTTTTTAATTCAAAGACCAAAAAGTTGTTTACAGAATGACAAACTATTTTGGACCAAATGATGCGATTTCCAGAGAATGTAATGCTCGAAAAATTACTCAAAGGAATGGTTCGTTTTGAATACTTTAAGGAATCGAAGTTATAAAAGAACTCATAACATTTTGACAAGCTCGTAAGTTCATCCAAGAACCAAAAGAGAGACAAGTCTCACTTAAATAAGTTTTTAATTTAAAAACCAAAAGTTGCTTACAAATGACAAACTATTTGGACGAAATGATGCGATTTCTCGAGCATGGAATGTTCGAAAAATGGCTTGAAGGAATGGATCGTCATGAATACTTTAAGGAACCAAAGTTATAAAAGAACTCGTGAAAGTTTGACAAGTTTGAAAGTTTGTCCAAGAACCAAAAGAGAAACAATTCTAACGTAAATAAGTTTTTAAATCAAAGACCAAAAAGTTGTTTACAAAACGACAAACTATTTTGGTCCAAATGATGCGATTTCCCAAGCATGGAATGCTCGAAAAATTACTCAAAGGAATGGATCGTTTTGAATACTTTAAGGAATCAAAGTTATTAAAGAACTCGTAACATTTTGACAAGCTCGTAAGTTCATCCAAGAACCAAAAGAGAAACAAGTCTCACTTAAATAAGTTTTTAATTTAAAAACCAAAAGTTGCTTACAAATGACAAACTATTTGGTCCAAATGATGCGATTTCCCAAGCATGGAATGTTCGAAAAATTACTCGAAGGAATGGATCGTCTTGAATACTTTAAGGAACCAAAGTTATAAAAGAACTCGTAAAAGTTTCACAAGTTCATAAGTTCGTCCAAGAACCAAAAGAGAAACAATCTTACGTAAATAAGTTTTAAATTTAAAGACCAAAAAGTTGTTTACAAAATGACAAAGCATTTGGACCAAATGAAGCGATTTCCCGAGCATGGAATGTTCGAAAAATGGCTCGAAGGAATGGATCGTCATGAATACTTTAAGGAACCAAAGTTATAAAAGAACTCGTAAAAGTTTGACAAGTTTGGAAGTTCGTCCAAGAACCAAAAGAGAAACAATTCTGACGTAAATAAGTTTTTAATTCAAAGACCAAAAAGTTGTTTACAAAATGACAAACTATTTTGGACCAAATGATGCCATTTCTCGAGCATGGAATGCTAGAAAAATTGCTCAAAGGAATGGTTCGTTTTGAATATTTTAAGGAATCGAAGTTATTAAAGAACTCGTAACATTTTGACAAGCTCGTAAGTTCATCCAAGAACCAAAAGAGAAACAAGTCTCGCTTAAATAAGTTTTAATTTAAAAGCCAAAAGTTGTTTACAAATGACAAACTATTTGAACCAAATGATGCGATTTCCCAAGCATTGAATGTTCGAAAAATTACTCGAAGGAATGGATCGTCTTGAATACTTTAAGGAACCAAAGTTATATAAGAACTTGTAAAAGTTTCACAAGTTCATAAGTTCGTCCAAGAACCAAAAGAGATACAATCTGACTTAAATAAGTTTTAAATTCAAAGACCAGAAGTTGTTTACAAAATGAAAAAGCATTTGGACCAAATGATGCGATTTCCCGAGCGTGGAATGTTCGAAAAATGGCTCGAAGGAATGGATCGTCATGAATACTTTAAGGAACCAAAGTTATAAAAGAACTCGTAAAAGTTTGATAAGTTCGGAAGTTCGTTCAAGAACCAAAAGAGAAACAATTCTGACATAAATAAGTTTTTAATTCAAAGATCAAAAAGTTGTTTACAAAATGACAAACTATTTTGGACCAAATGATGTGATTTCCCGAGCATGGAATGCTCAAAAAATTGCTCAAAAGAATGGATCATTTTGAATACTTTAAGGAATCAAAGTTATAAAAGAACTCGTAACATTTTGACAAGCTCGTAAGTTCATCCAAGAACCAAAAGAGAAACAAGTCTCACTTAAATAAGTTTTTAATTTAAAAACCAAAAGTTGTTTACAAATGACAAACTATTTGGACCAAATGATGCTATTTCCAAAGCATGGAATGTTCGAAAAATTTCTCCAAGGAGTGGATCATCTTGAATACTTTAAGGAACCAAAGTTATAAAAGAACTCTTAAAAGTTTCACAAGTTCATAAGTTTGTCAAAGAACCAAAAGAGAAACATTCTGACGTAAATAAGTTTTAAATTCAAAGTTGTTTACAAAATGACAAACCATTTGGACTAAAAGATACGATTTCCCGAGCATGGAATGTTCGAAGAATGGCTCGAAGGAATGGATCGTCATGAATACTTTAAGGAACCAAAGTTATAAAAGAACTCGTAAAAGTTTGACAAGTTCGAAAGTTTGTCCAAGAACCAAAAGAGAAATAATTCTGACGTAAATAAGTTTTTAATTCAAAAATCGAAAAGTTGTTTACAGAATGACAAACTTTTTTGGACCAAATGATGCGATTTCCTGAGTATGGAATGCTCGGGAAATTGCTCAAAGGAATGGATCGTTTTGAATACTTTATGGAATCGGTAACAGTTTGACAAGCTCATAAGTTCATCCAAGAAACAAAAGAGAAACAAGTCTCACTTAAATAAGTTTTAATTTAAAGACCAAAAGTTGTTTACAAATGGCAAGCTATTTGGACCAAATGATGCGATTTCCGAAGCATGGAATGTTCGGATAATTGCTCAAAGGAATGGGTCTCCTTTAATACTTTAAGGAACCGAAGTTATAAAAGAACTCATAAAAGTTTGCCAAGTTCATAAGTTCGTCCAGGAACCAAAAGAGAAAAAATTGTAACGTAAATAAGTTTTTAATTCGAAGACCAAAAGTTGTTTACAAAATGACAAATTATTTGGACCAATTGATGCGGTTTCCCGAGCATGGAATGTTCAAGAAATTGTTCGAAGGAAAGGATTGTCTTTAATTTTTTAAGGAACCGAAGTTATAAAAGAACTTGTAAAAGTTTGACAAGTAAGTTTGACAAGTTCAGAAGTTCGTCCAAGAACCTAGAGAGAAACAATTCTAACTTAAATAAGTTTTGAATTTAAAGTCCAATAGTTGTTTATACATGACAAATTATTTGGAACAAATGATGCGATTTATCGAGCATGGAATCAATTCAAAATAACCATCATATACATCTCATGTCAAAAAATCGCATCATAATACTCAATCCACAATTATTCATATAATCACATATTTACCAAAGTAAACGAGGGGAAATAGAAAGCTTACACTTAGACCTTAGGATAGGGTTTTAGTCTATTCCTAAGCTCCCATTTAACACTATGAATTGTGTCTACAAGCAATGATTCTAAACACTCACAGTTCACGCTTTCGCTTAGTCATCGAAAGCTCAAACTAACTTTTCCTTTCCTAACGGGAGGCAGAAGAAAAAGATGAAGAATATTTAATTTTTTTCAACACCAAAATTAGGGTTTAAAGGGAATAAATTATCTGATTTTAGAACTTGTTTTATTTTCTTTAAAACTACTCTTAAATTAACCCTTTTACAAAATAGTCCTCGTTTAAAAATTGAAAGTCTTTCCTACATTATTTTCATAAATTGATTTAATTTCTTAAAAGCCATAGATAAAGACATTTTTGGTTTGCCATGCTTCAAATTTTCAAACACATATTGAGCTAAAATATCTAAATTACCCTCAAAACTTCTAGGCCTAATTTTGAGGTGTAAGAGAAGGCATGTTGTGCCACAACTCGATATATGCATCATTTCTGATTGTGCACTTGAAATACATGTTGTGATAGATTGACTTGGAAGATTATGGGATCCTGCACATCATATATATTGTATATGTCATGTCATGGAAAATTATGAGTCAATTCCACAAAGATGAAGAATGTCTATACTTTTTTAAAGAAAATCTTGTGTTAGGTGTCTACTACCACGTAGGCGCACCTTGTTGGAAGCTCTTAGTGATAGCGCGTTCAGCAGAGTGCGCTTTTGCCTACCTGCCTACTGCAGCACGCAAAAATGACCAATTTCCCTAGATTGAAAAAATAATGGTCTAATCCCCTAATTTTTCTTTCAAATCAGCATATATGCCAAATTTTCTCGAAATAAGAGAATGAAAAATTAATGGAATTTCACCTTTCTTAATTTTCCTTCCAAATATAAGAGGAAACAATCATTCAACATAAATATTAATTTTATTTAAATCTTTATCTCTAAAATTTATTTCATTTAATTTATGGCATTCATACCCATATAAAATAAAAGTAAATAAATTTATTTCCTCATCTCCCCTTTTTTATTCATCACTTTTTCCCTTTTCTTTTCTTTTTCTTTTTTCTTTTCAAGCATAAGTTAAATTTTCTATGTGTTAGTTATGATCCTATCTACCCAAAACAATGGTGATGAATCATTATATTTCAACCAAGTGTACACTTTTTTCTCTATTCTCTATCTGTGGAGAGGTGAACTTTTTAGGGTTTCTTTACCCTTTATTATCATCATCGCTGCTTCATTTTCAGTTTCTTCAATTTTCAATTACTTCCCACTTCTCCCATCTATGTTTTCTTCCTTTGCTTCCCTTTTTTTAATCTTATAGTTTTACTTTCTCCTTTTAAATCACCTTTTTCCCCTTCAACCTTAATTCATGATGACTTCACTAAGCTATTGGAGAGAATAAATAGTAAGGGGGTCGATTCAAGGCCTCCTCTATAGTTGTTGTTGGTTGGTGTCAGGCTCAACCGCATCATGTTTCCATAGTTGGTAACTCTATTGTTTGATTTCTCATTGCATCTTGAGTGGATGACTCCCCTTTCTAAGTTCTTTTATTGATGTATATTTGTCAAGATTTAGGTTATATCTTTTCTTAAATAATGTGTTTTTTATTGATCTTGTCTAAGTTGTCTGTTTGTTTTTTATTTATTAAGCTACGAGTTTGAATCGTGTATAAGAACATAGGGCTTTGGGACAAAGGTGGATTTGCACTACTTCTTAATCTCCTTGAGGAAGGTTGCCTTACTGCTCCACTAATAAGATATTTGGGTCCACCATTCCTATATCCTCTTTGAGCTATAGTTGGTTGTTGTAGAGCCTTACTGTTTTGTTGAGTTATAGTTTTAGTTTGTCCTCCCCTCCTCAACCTTAATTTCAAGTAATTTCACTTAGTTAATGGAGGGAATAAATAAAAAGGGGGTCGTTTCAAAGCCTCCTCTATAGTTACTCTTAGTCGGTACCATGCTTAACCGCCTCATGTTTCCATAGTTGGTAACTCTACTATTTGCTTTCTCATTGCATCTTGAGTGGATGACTATCCTTTCTGAGTTCTTTTGTTGATGTATATTCGACAAGGTCTAGGTTATATATTTGCTTAAATAATATGTTTTGTTGAACTGATCTAAGTTATTTTTTTCTTTCTTATTGATTAAGCTACCAAATTGAATTGTGTATGAGAACACAAGGCTTCGAGACCAAGGTAGATTTGCAATTCTTTTATCTCCTTCAGAAAGGCTACCTCATTGTTCCACTGATAAGATATTCGGGTCCACCATTCCTATGTCCCGTTTGAGCTATAGTTGGTTATTATAGAGCCTTAATGATTTTTTTTTGTTTTTTTGTCTAAGTTATGGTTGTTTCTTAGGTTTACAATATGCATACCTTTTTCCAAGGTTTGTGTTGGATTTTAGTTTTAGGAGTTTGTCAAAGTAAAACAAAAGGATAATTGATTAAATGGAAAAATGAAGTTTTTTTTTTTAATGAAATGTCTTATCCAAAATTTGTACGTTTTATGTATCCATAATCTTTCTTATACCATTTTTTTATTAAATTCAAAAAGAATATATCTTCAATGTAACACCCCTAACTCTAATTTAGTCATTGAAGTTGAGTGTAGAAATATTAAAATTCAAAAAAAAATTCCTTTCTAGGTTTCAAATAATGACCAATCCATTTAAATTCTTATTCTATACTTTTTATTACATCAAATAGAAGGAAAAAAAAGTGAATAAACCACCTTTGATTCCTTTAAAAGTTATGATATTTTTGAGAAAATAAGTACATCTATTTAGAAGCAATGAGGATTAATCATTGAAAAATACTGCAGAATACTACTAATACAAACCTAGTTTTACCGGTATAACAGTTACCTTACTAGTGATATTTTTTTATTCTATTGATACCAAAAATCACAGTGAGCAACTTTAAACAAAGAAGATGCTTCTATCAGTACTTACTATTTTCTACCGAAACAATTTCCCATTACTACCAATACTTCTACTTTCATCTATTGAAACTAAAATAGTCAATAAGCAAGACTTCATTTCCCCTGTACTTCTATCAGAGCCTTTAAGAATTGTTCCGAAACAACTCAAATATGACCAAGTTAACATGGATTTTTACCATATTCGGGCCTGTTTCATAACAATCAATATACCAAAGTTTTAAACTTATCAATGATTCATTATAATCATTCAAATAGATATGTTTCTTCTGCAAAAGATGCTTAGCCTTAAAATTTACACTTACACAATCAAATCCTATTACATGCCATAAATTAACTAAGTTAGGATAGCAATAACTACTACAAGTAAGCGTGAGTAGTTGTATATGCTCCAACGATATCGATTCCTCGCGATACAAAATATCAAAATCTACAAAGAACATAAAATCATAAGTAAGAAAAGTATACAATAAATATGTCTAATTTCATTTGAAAATATTTATACAACACATTAAGATCATCTCCTTCTTTAAGAATAAGTTTTCATCACAGTAAAGCTATCTTTAAACATCATATCATGAAATCACAGAATGTTTAAACTCGTCAGCTATTCAGAACAAAATGAGATGAATCAAATTTTCTAATTGCACTTTAACACTGATTTCTCAAATAATACTAACTTGGCCAGAGCTAGTAACCGAAATAATTCACAACGGTTAACTAGTTTTTTTTTAAATTCACAACCATATGAATTTTCCTTTAATAATGAGTTTGCAACACATGCAAAAACCTCATTCTGAACGTTTTTTGCTTGTCAGCTTACAGAGACTTTTATAATTACCCACATTAACCTTTACATCCTCTTAACCCAATATATATAAGTAATTTACTCAATCCATTCGCCTAATATTAATATACCTTCCATTAATAACCAGACACATAAAATTAAATAATTCAAGGTACATGAATAAAACATAAAATTAAACCTGTAAGCAAGAACTTACCTAGTCAACACACCCACCAAAACTAAGCAACGGCCTTTCCATTACTGCGTATATCCTCCACTTGATGAGATTCTTGATCTAACAAAAATATATTTCCATTAATACTTATCATCTTCATTTCAATGTCTATTTTATTTCCACAACCATCTCAATACAATCTTTGACTCAAAATTCCCTATTATAAAGCATATCCCATAAATAATGAAAAAATGCAATTTCACTACATACCCATTCAATAAAGAATGTGAATCACAAGAGTTAAAAAATGAAGCACTCAATCTACCCTTTTTCATCAATTAACCAGACATTAAAAACAAAAGCACTACAAGGTTTAATTAACAATACTCAAAACCTTCAAGGTCTAATGAATGATTTCTCCATCTAAAATAAAAGTAATTAGAAGGAGTTAACATAGTAATATTCTAAGAAAATCTTACCAAAATTCACCAATTTTTAGCTTCAATTTGCCGAAAATCCTATCTTCCTTAGCTACCAATTTTGTGAGTGAGAAAAGAAGAAATGAAGAAAAGAAGAATGGAAAATTTTAGCTCATTTTCTCCTTTTTATATTCCCTTTTCTTTCAAGTTAATATTTACTTAATTATTATTATTATTATTTCCCCTATCGATTTCCACCACATATGTCTATAGTGGGTTACCAAACCATTCCTCTATATTATTAAAATGGTGAATTTATTACATTAGTCCTCAATTCCTTTTCTTAATATATAAGACTAATGTCACATATAAATTCTATTATCTAAGTACATAAACTTTTACATCTTTCTACCACTTACTCATCTAATTTCAACATTTTAGGACATTTAATCTAGCACTATAAACATCTACTTAAGTGTGGGGATGTTACATTCAACTGATAGAATATAATCTAACAAGTTTTAGGATTTTTTATAATTAAAAGTAGAGGTAAGGATACTAAAGATTGAACCCAAGTTTTCATGTCACACAACACAAACATACTAATAATTGATTGTTTTCCATTCTAGAGAGTTTTATGTGATAATAGTACAATCATTCTTCACATTCATTTTCAAGGAACATTTTTATTACAAATTTTAATCTTTCTCAATCACTAGTTGACTAAATATTTTTATATTTTTTATTGTAGGACCAACACCAATTGCAAATTTTATTATGAAAGGTGTCCAATAGGTATGTCTTTATCACTAATCTATTTAGGCATCTCTTCAATAAAAGAGGTATAGGCAATGTGATGGGTTTACTGACATTTTTTTGTTTGTTTTCTTACTAATATTGTACTCTTCCATCTACCAACAATTGTTCTAACTTATATGTTTACATTTTCATTGCAAGATAATTTTTTATCTTAGTTTCCAATTTTTATATAACAAAAAGAAAATCTAGACAGTTAACAACTTCAATTTTTTACCAAGATATTTAGGGCAACATTGAGTTGTTATTCCAAATTAACTTAATCCTAATGTAACTTACAAATACAAAAGGAAAGAAAATAAAAGAAAAAATTTCTATATTATCAACTATGCTAAAAGAAGATTTGTGTAATGATCTTATAATATTTTTAACAACAACATCAACAAAAATAAAAAATTATAATGATGATAAAGTATTTTTAACAAAAAATAATTACAATAAAATTAAAAGAAATAACAATGAGATTAATCCAACAATTTTTATCCTAGCAAAATTGAATTAAAGATAAAAAATAAACACTATTAAGTATGACTCATACTTCAAGTCAAATTTGAGAAATAATCTTCCAATTAAATTCTATTTATTTGTTTCGATTAAGCTCTATTTATTTGTTTCAGTCAAATTCTCATTAGTCTAGATTATTTTATTCTTATTTGACCTAGAAATTTAGCCTATAAATAGGCTCTTTTACAACCTTAAAAAATACACCCATTGGAGTTTAGAACTCCTAACACTTTTGAAGAATATAGTGCTCACGTTTTGAGGGTTTTTGTTTTGAGGTTTAGTTTTTTATCTCCATCTTTTATACTCTTCATTCTTTTTCCATTATAGTAAATTTATCTTTGCCCGTGCTCTTTTATCCTTTTCGGAGGGTTTTTTCCACGTTTGTGTGCTAAATTTCTCAATTTCTTCCGCTATTTTTACTTGTTCATTACTTAATCGAGTTGATCCCCAACAAGTGGTATCAGAGCTAGTTTGATTTCCATAAATCAGCTCACTCAGAGATGGAAACAACAAGGTTTGACATTGAAAAGTTAAATGGTGTCATAAATTTCAATCTGTGGCAAGTTCAAATGATGGCAATTCAAGTTCAGACCGGCTTGAAAAGGTTGTTATTGGGAAAAAGCTCGATAATCTAGAGTAGTCAGAATGGAAAGAACTTGATGAAAAGGCCCTGTTTGCAATCCATTTGTGCCTCGCAAATAGGGTATTGTAGTATTGATAAAGAAGACCTCATCCACCTTGTGGAAAAGGCTAGAAACTCTTTATGCGACTAAGTCGCTGGCTAACCGTTTAGTGTTGAAACAACGTTTATTTACATTTCGCATGAATGAAGGTGAGCTTCTTAGGGATCATATTAGTCAATTCATTACTCTTTTAAATGATTTAAATAACATTGAGGTTCGGATTGACGATGAAGATTAGGTTATGCTATTGTTGTGCTCTTTACCCTTTTCACACAAGTCTTTTAGGGAAACCTTGATTTTCGATAGAGATAAACTCTCGTTCGAGGATGTGAAGGGTCATTTGTTGAGTAAAGACAAACTAGACAATGAGTTTGCTTTGGATAGAAAGGCAGATAAGCAAACTTTTGTTCTAGTAGCATAAAAAAGCGAGATAAAAGGTGTCGCTATTTTAAGAAGTTAGGTCACATCAAAGCATATTGTTATAAATTGCGAAATAAAAGGACTATTGGGAGCAACGAGGAAGATATAGCTAGTGCTAATTTGGCCGACGAAAACGGTGATGATTTCTTATTATTGTCAACGAGCGAAAGCTCTGAGCTTACGTCCGAGTGGGTCCTAGATTCGGGATGTTCTTTCCACATGTGTCCCAATAAATAATAGTTCTCCACATACAGTTTGGTTGAAGGTGGAGTTGTGCGCATGGGAAACGATTCATCCAATAAAGTAATCGGTATTGGTACTATTAAAATTAGGATGCACTATGGGACGATTAGGACACTTTCAAATGTCAGGTATGTACATGATTTACGAAAGAATCTCATCTCATTAAGTATTAGACTCGAAAGGTTGTAAGATCAACATCGAGTCTAACGGCATTAAGGTGTCTCGTGAGACTCTCGTTTTGTTAAAAGGATTAAGGATTGACAGTCTTTATATTCTGGAAGGTTCTATAGTGACCGGTGAAATCGGACGTCCCTCATCCGCTACGGAGTTTAAGTCAACTCATTTGGAATGGAGGCAACTTGGTCATAGAAGAGGAAAAGGTATGACTGTTTCATTGAAGAGAGATTCCCTTTCGGATGCAGGTTTTGAAAAGTTAGGGCATTGTGTTTGTGAAAATCAGACCTGGGTTAGTTTTGATTTTGCAATGCACAAGTTGAAGGCTAAAAAGTCTTTTAGCTTCTAAGCACAGATTCAACTCAGTTAATTCTCTGCATAGTTCAAGGTAAGCCCATGGCAGGCTTTAGGAAAGATGACATTTGAAAATACGAGTCAAGGTGGTGATTTGTTAAGTAAGACTCATATTTTAAGTCAAATTGAAGAAATAATCTTCCAATTAAACTCTGTTTATTTGCTCCAGTCAAACTCTTGTAAGTCTGGATTATTTTATTATTATTTGACCTAAAAATTTAACCTATAAATAGGTTGTTTTACAACCTTAGAAAATACATCAATTAGAGTTTACAAAACCTAACACTTTTGGAGAATTTAGTGTTTACATTTTGAAGGTTCTTTATTTCCGAGTTTTCGGGATTTAGTTTTTATCTCCATATTTTGTACTCTTCATTCTTTTGCCATTATAGTAAAATTATCTTTGCTTGTGGTTTCTTTATCCTCTCTGGAGGGGTCTTTCCATGTTAAATTTCTGTGTTTAATTTCTAAATTTCTTCCGCTATTTTTTTACTTGTTCATTACTTAATTTAGTCGATCCCCAACAAGCATGCAAAGATGGTGGCCTTTGACCAATGGCGGAGTCATAATTTTTTTTTTGGGGGGGGGGGCGAAATTACATTATTTGAGAATTTACAATTTTGAAAAATAGAATAGGAAGTTTAATTGATCAAAAATCAAAGACTATTTTTTTCAAATTTTAACAATTTTAGTTGTAAGGACTAAATTATAAATTTTGAAAATTTTAGAAAAGGGGTTGCTTTGCAAAACTATACAAAAACGAGATTTAAAATTGAAATGTAGAATAAGAAAATTAATTTTTAAAGAATTAAATTGTAGAACAGTAAAAAATTTGATTTTAGGGACGAAATCATAAAAAGTATGTAATTAAAATATAAGGGACTATTTTCTTCGACAATGAAGAGAGATTTCCTTTTGTTGCTCTGAAAGCCTTCCCTTTTTGTTTCTTCAACAATGAAGACAATGAATAGAGCTTTATCAGTTTGAAAAATGTCTTACGGAAAAAAATTGATAAAATATTTTCTTTAAAAAATCTTGATTTTACACTTTTTTGAATAATGTTTTCCTTAAATAATTCATTTTCACTAAACAAATACCGTAAAATAATAAAAATATTTTACGAAAAATATTTTATACATAACCAAACTTACTTCAGCACTCATATTAGGATAACAAGCATATATACCGTTAACGTACCATTGACTTGCACAAGAGTTAAAGAAAAATGTATAATACCAAAATTTTATTTTATTATAGATTTGATACATAATTTTCATCCTAAAAAAGTTAAAAAAAATATATAGGGTATATATTTTTTAATTAGAAAATTAGGATTATTACCAATAAATGCTTTTTTTATTTTATTTACAAAAATAGATCAAATTGAAAATTATTTAAGGAATGGGTCACTTTTGGAAAAACATGCCTACGTGGATGTCATGTCAGGGAGAATTCAGGTAAATCGCATCCACGTGAAAACACTTTTCCTAGTGTTCAGGAAAAGTGTTTCCATGTAGGAGCTTTTTTCATGAAAATAGCTTTAACGTGAAAGTGCTTTTCTTCGTGTTTTTGAAAGAGGGAATTTTGCAATTTAAGGAGTTTTCAACCTTTTTTAGTGGGAAATTTACTATTTTGGTAATTAGTTTTAGAGTTTTTTAAAATTATGGTTTTGATAATTAGGGTTTAGGGTATTTTAAATTAAGGGTTATAGAAAACTGTATGATTTAAAAAAATTAATGGAATAATAAATTTTAAAGATGAATTAAAAAAATGGTAGTTTAAAAAATGGAATTGAATGATTTTGTCTTTTCAATTATGTTTTTTTTTTGTCCTTTCCACCTAAAAAGCTAAAAATAGAAATATATAAACTAAAACTAATCGAAAATATTTAATTATTTTATTTTTATTTTTATAATTTAATTATTTTTAATAATATTTAATTAATCAGTCAATAATAAAATCGAAGTTCTTTTGAATATTTTTGTACACATTAATTTTTGCATATTGTTTCATTTAATTGAGAACCAAATTAGAAAGTTTGAGAATTTTATTATTACTATACAAACTGTTACAACCACCCCACTGATTTTGATGTGGACATTTTGGCATTGAATAACCCGGGTTCCAACACCACCCGCATAATTTCTGTTGACTAGTTCTTTCCTAAATATTCATATTATCGCTTATTCGAGTCGATAACAGTTGACCTCTTGGTTTGCGACGCAATTGTCTATCCGGTAACAACTTAAATGGAGCAAGCGATACAGACGGCCATTTACGTTCATTTGGGACTTGTGAGAATACGTGTCTCCAAACGTTACAAATGTTTTGTAATTTGTACACTTCATCGACATAGCTCATGGCATCCAAACGGAGATTCTAACAAGCTGCAATTACATGAGAGCATGGATAACGAACTGTGTCAAACCTCCCACAGTCACAAGTCCTATTTCTGAGGTGTACACGATATTATCCACCGGCAATACCTTGGTTCGATCTGTCGAATTTCGTCACTTGAAACCATAGGTTCTCACAATCGTGACACACTACATCATGGAGTTGGCTCGCGCCTAATTTTGATTAATTTCTTGCAGTACCTTTCGGTACCACACATGACCTCCCTGCATTTGGCCTTTATAACTCGTCGATCGCTTTTGGAATAGTGTTGCTGGACGAAAGTATGTCTCCTTTACAACGGATGTTATCGACAAATGATGGGTTCCTTTTAAAATGAAATTGATGCATTCCGTCAGGTTTGAGGTCATCTTCCCATATTGTAGGCCACCGTCGTAGGATTGTGTCCATTGATCGAAAGGTATGTTAGAGTGGTAGTTTGCGCTTTCGCTATTAATTGACCATAAATTTTCCATCATCTCATGAAAACGGTCCTTATTTATCTCGTACCCTGTTAATATAAGCGATAGCGATGATTACATACAAGGAAAAAAAATATTCAAAACATAGTAGTATTTTACTAACAAAAAATATTGGCCATGATTAATTACTCATGTTGGTCACTTATCGTCATTGAGCGATAGACTTATGTTCCCCATAGTAGTTGGATGCAACGTGCCTTAAACAATATCGATGGTTTGCACGATCCCAGAGGCTTTCATCCCATTCAATTGCGACTAGTATTCCAGGGCCTCAATCGGAGATGAAGCATATATCAGGTTGCGGGCAGACATGCTTCCTCAATCTAGAAAGAAAGAATTCTCAGTCATCACTTGACTCCCTCGATGTTATTGCAAATGCAATTGGAAGGATCCTCCCATCACCATATTGTGCCACAGCCATCAATAGCTGGTGGGTGTATCTACCATACAAAAAGGTAACATCAATTTGTACCAATGGTTTGCAATATTGAAATGCGTCCCGACATTGCTAAAAGCTCCAAAACAGATGCTTAAACACTTGGCATCCACGGAGCAAGCGATTGTGGTAGTATGTAGGACACGTTTCAAGGTCTATTATGCAACCTGGGGCGTACATCTCCAGCACCTGACACCACTACCACACTTCATTGTATGAAGCGTCCCACCCACTGTGCATTTTCTCCAACACCTTCTGCTTAGCTATCCAAGCCTTGCGGTAAGACGGCGTGTAGTTGAATTGACTGCAAATATTGACAATTAAGACCGACACCTCAATCCTGGGATTCGCTTTCACCATCGGTAGTATTAAGCTAGCTATCATAAATGAATCCAACTTGGGATGATCTTGTGATACACCTACAGCCAAAAAAATACGTTAAATAGTGCAAACCTTAAACCTTATTATTTTAAAACCCTAAACACAATAATACTATACCAAAGGCAGCACACGTATGCAGACCGATGAACTTCTTAATCTCTCACAACCCCGTCTTCTTCTTAACTGAAGCCATGATTTTCCATGAACATGTAGCATCTCGCACTACACACTTGGCCTCGAACTTCTCTAATTTAGATTTAACGACGTTGTAGTTAACCCCATTCTTGATGTTATATTGTTTCAATGCACCAAGAAAAACCTCTTTGCTGGAAAACTACTTACCAACTTCTATGTCACCCAAATGTAACTACGAACTTGTCTGGCCACGCCTCCTATGTGGTAGATCTGGAAACTCCAACTCATCATTTATCGATAGATCGACATTATGCATGTGGGCTGGAGGCGAGTATGCCGTGAATCGTGAATCTTCTTCTTCGTCATCCGAACCCCCTTCGGTTGGAATAGTCTCCAGTTTAGAAATAGGCGTAATTTCTGCACCGTCGGGACTGGTAATATGAAACGAAAATGGAAGAGGATCGTAAAGTTGTCAAGTCGCGGATCTACCCCAAAGCTCTAGACAAATGTAATCTAAAACAAAAACAAAGAAAGACAGATTAATTGACAAGAAGAATAATCAAATGAAATTAAAACGAAAGAAAGATGAATGGCTGGTAACGGACCCAATACAGAATGAAATTAGGGTTTCTTAGATGAATGAAATCGTCCTTGGACCTCAAGAAAACATCCCAACCAGATCTGAAAAATAAAAACACAAACAGATTCGTTAGAAGTGATTTAAAAGATAAAAGCAAACTGTTTAGGCAATAATGATTGAAACAGCAAGAAAAGATTAGATCTCCTAATTTTGATGTGTTCCTTGATGGATCAAGTAGGAGAACGTCCCTCTTGAAGCAATTTCAACCTAGAATGAAAAGAACTAAATCAGTAACCCTAAACAACAAGAAATAAACTAGATCAAACTAGAAAACAATAAATTAAAGATAGAAAAGAGAAGATAACGTCCTAAGAATCCACAACTCCCTTCAATGGCTCTAATTTTCCCTCCAAGAAAGAGATATTGGCAAGAAAAAGCTTGAAGATGATTCCCACAACCTGAAAGATTGTTAAAACAACTTCTAAAAAAAATCAAGAACGATTCTTGAAGAAAAACTCAAAGAGAATTATTATTAACTCAAAATAATCAAAATCAAGTATTCCTTCAAGGGGGAAACGACCATGCTACTTATAGACCCCCAAAATAAGCTTTACTAACCCTAATAAAATTCTAACCATGACAACTAATAAAATAAAATAAAATAAAAAGCAAAATAAATTTAAGTGTGGATATGAGGAATTTCAGCCAAAGGGCTTTGAATGGGCTCCTTGGGCTGAATTCTTACATGATGATCCACTTATAAAAATAAAAATTGGACCTAAATTTAAATACTTTCCAATTTGGACCACTTTAAAATTTGGCATGATATTCAATTAAATTACTTTCTAAACTTTAAGATGAACTTGTAGATATCTTAATGGGCCTTTTTGTAAGAACTTGATCTTGTGATCCATTTGCTCTCGGAATTGGCTCGTTCAAGGTCGTACAATAAATCCAATGTGGGCTGCAAGATTCGGTTTCTTTTTCCAAGAATTGAAATCTTGATTTTCTTGATTCTTGAAATTGTTTGAAACAGCATAATTGGACTAAGATTCGGTTTCTTGATTTTCTTGAAAACAAGAAAGTGAATCTTGATTTTCTTTTTCGATCATGTGCGCATTTAGGGCCTTGGTAACGAAGTCTTGGATGGTGTCATTCAATTTTGCTCGGATTTGCTTGGAACTTTCTCATTTTCTTGGCTTTTATGGTAACGAAACATAAGCTCTATTTTTTATTCCCACTCACAGTATGCTTCGTGATCATTCTTTCCACAAAATTGAGGAATTGTGAACTTCGGCTTTGCCAATGAAGGTTGTCCGTGATCATTGGGAACCAAAAGATCTTCATCCACACGAGGGACGCGTCTTGATGTCTATGAGCATGGGGTTGTTCAACCCCCATCATCATCATTAGCACCCAAATGTTGAGTCCTTTGCTCAGTTCACAACTAATTTAAGGTATTGCTCATTGTCTGAAATACAGCATCCCATTGTCTTTGTTCTGCCGCTTGATGGTCTAGACTTTGTTTCAACTGATTGAACATGGTTTCAAACTTATTAGTGATGTCGTGGAGATCTAACTTTGTTGCAACACCAGCAAGATTTTCGATGTTAACTAGTGGTTTATCACTCTGGTCATCACTCTTTTTTCTAATATGAGACATTGAGACAAATCCGAAAGAAAAACATAGCACTCAAAAAAGAAAAAAAATTAAACACACCTCACCATTATGCACTCAAAAAGAAAAATTAAATTCTCAATGAGGTAAGAATTAATCTTGTGATTCCTTTAGAAGTATTTATGTTAATCAATCAGGATGTATTAGAATCAAACTAACAAAGTAATCCTAATAGCACTATGAGTCCAAAATCAGCTAGACACCAAAGAATTGTGTTGCACGAGGGAAGGAAGGTGTAACGTTCGTTAATCCTACTAACACAAGAAATAAGAAAGTGTTAGAATGTGTAAAAAAAAAACAATAAAAAGAAAAAACAAATGACAACCTAAAACTAAGAATCAATAAAATTGCAGAAACCCGAAAACCCAAAAATTGCGAAGCAACTTGACAAACTTCGTTCAAGGTGTTCCCGATTTTTAAAAATCACGAAATTTAAATTGGAGCCTCTCCAAATAATATGTTTTTTATCTGGAAATTTTTGGCACAAAATTCAACCCAGAGAATATTTTTTTTTTCTCGTATTTTTCTTTTTTTTCTCGACTTTTTGATCACTTTTTTTGTGGAAAATATTTTTTATACTGTAATATAGTGCCAAAAATACGTATATAAAATTTTAGAAGAATTAAAAAACGTTTACCCACTCAAAAATATTTTTTTTCGAAAATATTACTAGGTAAAAACTGCTTGTTGGTTGTTTGTAATGGAAATCAGTGCAGAAAGCAATGAAGAACACCAAAAAAGGCCCAAAATCTGATACCAAATTATACGAAACGCGAGCAAAAGAGGATCGTAAAGTTGTCAAGTCGTAGATCTACCCTAAAGCTCTAGATAAATGTAATATGAAACGAAAACAAAGAAAGACAGATTAATTCACAAGAAGAATAATAAAATGAAATTAAAACGAAAGAAAGATGAATGACTAGTAACGAATCCAATAGAGAACGAAGTTAGGGTTTTTTGGATGAAAGAAAACGTCCTTGCACCTCAAGAAAACGTCCCAACCAGATCTGGAAAATAAAAACACAAACAGATTCGTTAGAAGTTATTTAAAAGATAAAAGCAAACTGTTTAGGCAAGAATGATTGAAACAACAAGAAAAGATTGGATCTCCTAATTTTTGATGTGTTCCTTGATGGATCAAGGTAGGAGAACGTCCCTCTTGAAGCAATTTCAACCTAAAATGAAAACAACTAAATCAATAACCCTAAACAGCAAGAAATAAACTAGATCAAACTAGAACAATAGATTAAAGATAGAAAATAAAAGATAACGTCCTAAGAAGCCTTGGAAACATTAAGAATCCACAACTCCCTTCAATGGCTCTAATTTTCCCTCCAAGAAAGAGATCTTGGCAAGAAAAAGCTTGAAGATGATTCCCACAACCTGAAAGATTGTTAAAACAACTTCTAAAAAAAATCAAGAGCAATTCTTGAAGAAAAACTCAAAGAGAATTATTATTAACTCAAAATAATCAAAATCAAGTGTTCCTTCAAGGAGGGAACGACCATGCTACTTATAGGCCTCAAAAATAAGCTTCACTAACTCTAATAGAATTCTAACCATGACAACTAATAAAATAAAATAAAATAAAAAAACAAAATAAATTTAAGTGTGGAATGGGGAATTTCGGCCAAAGGGCTTTGAATGGGCTCTTTGGGCTGAATTCTTACATGATGATCCACTTATTAAAATAAAAATTGGACCTAAATTTAAATACTTTCCAATTTGGATCACTTTAATAATTTGGTCTGTTATTCAATTAAATTATTTTCTAAACTTCAATATGAACTTGTAGATATCTTAATGGGCCTTTTTGCAAGAACTTGGTCTTGTGATCCATTTGCTCTCGAAATTGGCTCGTTCAAGGTCATATAAGAAATCCAATGTGCCTTGGCTGTAAGATTCTGTTTCTTTTTCCAAGATTTGAAATCTTAATTTTCTTGATTCTTGAAATTGTTTGAAACAGCATAATTGGACTAAGATTCGGTTTCTTGATTTTCTTGAAAACAAGAAAGTGAATCTTGATTTTTTTTCGATCATGTCCGCATCTAGGGCCTTGGTAACGAAGTCTTGGATGGTCCCGTTCAATTTTGCTCGAATTTGCTTGGCTTTTGACCTCGTTATTGGTCCTTGAGGAAGATTGAGCCCATCACTTTCATATGCTAGATTTTGGGCCTTGCGACTCGTATCTACTGGACTCCCGAGGTGGATCCACATCTGGTTCATCATCCAACCCAGTAACATCTGTCATGTTGGAAGTCCCCTCGTCAATGGACGTCGTAGGGAGTAAATCATCCCTTCTTGTGTAAGTTTCAGAACGTCCCCAATCATATGTGAATTGTCAACCACAAGAAGTTGATGTCATTCCCTAGTAAGTATTTCCAGCATTAAACATCGACCCATCAAGGTGCATGTCCCATCCACTAACGGAGTGTCGTGCAGTGGTCGTGTATTCCTTCGTGCCACCAAAAATAGACGATCCTGTAGTTCTGCCTCCCACTAACGGAGTGTCGGGTAGGGGTCGTGTATTCCTCTCGAACATTAGTACCTATTGCAGTCCCTTCATCTGACCTTGAAAATTTCAGTTCATCCTGCTTGGAATGTTTTTTTTTTTAAATTGAGAAGATGGTTTTGACAAAATAACCCGAGATTCTCGGGAGATTTGATATCTGAAAGTGGATGTTGAAATTTGTAAGGGAAAACGCTCTAAGCATGATGCTGTGTCAACAAAAGTACAATGCATCCTGCTTGGAGCATTTTTCTCCACAAATTTCAACACCCACTTTCAAATATTAGGTTTCTCGGGAATCTCAAGTTATTTTTTCAGAACTATCTTCTCAATTTTTTTTTTCAGAATCATCAGTACTAAAAAAGCATCCAACTATAAGCTTTTTCTATACTACCTCCAACATGGCATCTTACATAGAACATTTAAAAAAAAAAAATCTATCTCGTCAAAATAAATTTTTCAGAACACATCACATCAATTATTTAGATATATTGACTAAATAATCAGAATATAAGTTTGGCCAAATAATTAAAATAACATATAAAATTTTATAGAAAATAAAAAAGTATTTAAATTTTAATAAAAATGCAAAATTTAGATATTTTTTTTTTGAATTTTTAGAAATTTAGATATATTAGTTTTGAAATTTTAGACTTTAAATTTTTGAAAAATAAAATAAAATTTATGACAATTTTTCCTGAATATAATATTTTTCAAAGTTAAATACTTTTTTTAATTTTTATATAATATTTTTAATTTTTTAATTTTTTTAAATTACGCCCTAATTTAAATTAAACAAACCCTAAAAAACCCTAAAACTAATTAAAAAATCTTAAACCCTAAAACCCAAAATAGCAAATTTTTCACTGAAAAAAGGGTTGAAAACTCCTTAAAATCAGAGGGCCAAAATTACAAAATTCTCTCTTTCAAAAACACGGAGAAAAACACTTCCACGTGGAAGCTATTTTTAAGAAAAAAGCTCTTACGTGGAAGCGCTTTACCTAAATTCCTCAAATAAGAATTGTCTTTATATGACTTCCAACGAGATTAAAAAATAAGGAAATCGGAAGGAATCCAACAGAATGCTTTAAATGAAATGGGATTCCCTCGAGAATGAACTCGGGGAAAGTAGAGTAGAAATTAATATGATAAAATTTTTTGATTCTGATAAGTTATCAAAACAAGATGAGCAAAGACGCTCAATAAAAAAAAAGATTTTTTTTCTTCCCCAACAGGATTCGACTCTTTTATTTATTTTTTCTTACAACACGACAATTTTGATTATCAAATTTTTTGACTAAAGAATCAGTCTACGTTTGATAATTTTGAATCGAAGGGGTAAGCTTAGTTATTTATGGTTCTAAGCGAAATAGTTCTAGTGGTCGACTCGTTTTTTTCAAATTGTTTCTCATTATTAAGAAATGGTAACGAAGATAAATACGCGCTTATTTTCTAGCAATAGTAATTAATCATTGTTGTTTTAAGGTCAATCTATTTACTCACCTAAATAATATTTTTTCTTGTTCACTAATAAATCGACTAATTAAACTCATGTTTCTATAATCAATTCGATCTTTCAATTGAATCGAGGATAAATACTTACGAAAAAATCGTTTGAATTTAAGAAAGAAAGTGTTTTTTCCAAAAATAATCTATTCTCATAAATAATTTTCAATTTGATTTATTTCCATTAATAAAAAAAATAAAGACTTTTACTGGTAATAAACTCTATAAGATTAAGAGGTTTAAATGTAAAAACAAAAAAACAAAAAGATAGACAAAAAAAAGAAATGTGATTGTTTTCATAATTGATGGCAATTGCATTGAAAAGACGTGAAAAGCTAAGGAGATTGGTCTGAATTAACGCGTTTAAAAGTTAATATATTTTCCGTACATCAATTTTTATATTAAAAGTTAATAACAAATTGGCATTTAATCTTTAAAATGTAAATAATTTAATTTTTAATAATTAATTATTCAATTATAAATATAATAGTATATATTTTTTTTATAATAAAAGTATCATTCATATTTTGTAAACCATAAAATTAAATTCTTTCGATTTTTATAGTTTTTTTTAATAAAACATCATATCATATAGGATAAAAATCAAATATCCAAACTCTGTTGAGAAATTTCTAATACTTCACAAGGAGAAAAAGCAAAAGTTTGTAACATCTACTTTTAAAAAAGGTCAAACTTTGTCATATTTTCCTTTAAAAGTGTAATTTATTTTATCATTGTATTCAACATTTATTTATATATAAATTTTTATTTTAAACATAAATAATTTTACAGATATAAATTAAATTTAATATAATATTAAAATAATTAATATTTTTAATTTCATAAATAGAATTTAATACATTACACATGTAGGGGGAGCAAAACTCAATTTGATTCGAAAAATCGAATTTCGAGTTAATTGAATCGAGTTATTCGAATTATTCGAATCAACGCGAATAACTCGATTTGAGTTTAGTTCAGGTAGAGTTGAATTTCATAATTCGAATAACTCAAATAATTAGAATAACAAATTGATGAAAATACCATTTTGGTTCTTGTCAACTTTGACAAATAAGTAAATTTTAATTTAATTCGAATAATTTCACTCTATTTGAAAAGTTTTAAATTAGGTTAAGATGATAAAATAAAATTTGTGAACTCGATTAACTCAAATATTTTTCACTTGATTCGACTCAATTCGATCAAATACTCACCTCTATACATATTTTTTAATTTATTTTAAATATTTTAATATTCTCTCGGGACAAATCAATAGTTTTTAAATTTCACTTGACACCAAATAATTTTCCATACTAAAGATAATAAGAATCTGTAGCCTTGGTTGTCCCATTCAGTTTCACCACTTTTTTGGCCGAAAGTTTGAACAGTTATTCTCACAGTATTTCTAGCAGCTAACTAGGATAAGCTTGGTTATTGTGGTTTCGAGAACACGAGGAAACAACTCTCTCGCGACTCACTTGTAGGCAGGCCCACCACAGCACAGCACAGCAAGGGTAGATTATAACCTGAAAATCATGATAAAAAATGGGGTTTTAGTTGTTTCCTTCAATTGCCTACTCCATGTTTAAATTCTTCTTACACTGATCCAATCCCCACATTCTTTTCCTAAATTTGTAAAGGCACACCTAAAACTAATTGCCAAAAGTAATATGCAAAAATGTTCTTTTCAACTTCAGCTAACGACTATAACAATATCAACCCTTTTCTACAGTTTCCTTCTTCTTACCATCCTCAAGCTCTTCCTCCTCCTTTAAGTCATGAATCTAATGACATTCTCCTTAATCATCATCATCACCATGATTTGGTGTCGGCTTCTACATTGTTGCCTGCAAATCCTCAGTTGACCGACTCTTTACTTAACATGGCACTTTTGAATAAGGATGGGGTTGGTTTTGGTGGTCCTCCAGGGTTTGGTTTTCCCGTCAACAAGGCTGTGAAGAAAGATCGACATAGCAAGATTTGCACTGCACAAGGGGTGAGAGATAGGAGGGTGAGGCTGTCCATAGAAATCGCCCGGGAGTTCTTTGATCTTCAAGACATGCTAGGGTTTGACAAAGCAAGCAAAACCGTGGAGTGGCTCCTTAGGAAGTCGAACAATGCCATTAGGGAGCTGGTAAAGATGAAGCGTCATGGGAATGGTTGTGCCGGGGGTGAAAGGAGTTTGACTCTCGTCCCTGATGATCAGTATAAAATGGTAGCTGAGAATGGAGCCCTGGGTGTCGATGGAGGAGAGCATGAGGGCACAGCTTTCCAAAGCAACTTACTTGAGCTAGAGGGTGTTGTTTCTAAAGATAAAAAGATGAAAAATTTACACAAAGCAGCAGTCCCTCTGTTTGCAAAAGAGTCAAGAGCAAAGGCAAGGGCAAGAGCAAGGGAAAGGACTCGAGAAAAAATGTGCAGTGGGTCTGGGAGTAGTACTAGTAGACATGAGTGGAAAATATGTCCAGATTCAAGCCCTCATTTCTTAAGGTCTTTGTCCCAATTTGAACCAACCAAGAAATCAGATCATTCTTATGGCCACAACAATCCCAGCATGGCATCTTCCTTTAAGGATGCTGCTCATCAAGTTGAAGAACCTAGTGCAGCATCAAGAGACAATGCTATCGAGGAATCTCTAGTGATCAGAAGGATGTTGAAGCCATCTGCAATTTTGGGTTTTCAGCAAAACCTTGCAACTTCGAGGGCTGAAAGCTGCAACAGCAATAGCATTAACGGCTTTCCCAATTTGTCTCAGAAGTGGGATATTAATGGTGCAATGGCACACTCTACGCTTTGTGCTGTAACAACTAATGTTAATCTGTCAACAGGTACTATCCGAAAACATATATACGAGGCCCTTCTTACCTTTGATTTTTTTTTTAATTAACTAAAAGGATCCTGAAGCAGAACTACAAAATCAGAGAACACCATGCATAAGAAAAGTATCCTCAGAGAACATCAAATAAAAGAAACAACACTAAAAACGCAAACTTCGACATGCAGAAGTAAGACACCCCTAGTAGTAAGCAGTAAATTTGAACCTGATACAAAATTATCCCATACAATCACGCCAAGAAAAGCATCTAGACACCTCAATAACGGCAATGACACATGCCATTGAATCCATTTCTTACATTTGATTATCTCACTTCATATATAATTAATTGATTTCAATCTTAATTTTCAGGAGTTCAACTGTATGGCAAACCCTGAGAGGCCTGCTTTCCTTTCATTGAATTATTGAGCACTGCATGAACATGAAGAGGTGAAAGCTATAGTTCTAATTTGTTGTTGACTTAAGGCTCGATATAGCAAATAAAAACTCTTTGCATGCTTACTTTCCTTTTGAATCTCTTAAACTCATTTGCTGGTCTCTCGCTTAGAACTATATATGTTCTTTGCTCTAGTAGCTTGGCTAGTTTTGGCTTAGCAAAAAAGAATTGAATTGCGGGTCTCATGAGGTAAGAAACTCAAAATTAATGAAAAAGTTTATCTAGCTTTCCATCTCTATATATTGTTGTTTATGTACAATATTATTATTTTTTCTTAATTCCAACAATTCTCCTGCATTGTCCATCCCCTCCGATCCCCTTTTTTCTTTTGGTTGTTTGATGATTATCTGATGACGAGCAGACAGCATGTGAAGAAAGTTGGCCTTAATTTTGAGTCAACTACTCAAGAATGGCATTAAATTAAAAGTACAGAATTTAGTGGATGATTTTTATGTGATGAAGTATCGTTAGTTTTGGCGGCTGGAACTGCTACTGACACCTTATCTTGCTTCTTAGACCAAATGATTATAAAGATTTAATTATAATATAGGACCTGTCAGTCACTGAGAGTGGAGTCACTAAGAATCCCCAGAATTGAGCCAACTTGTTATTGGAGAATCACATTTTCTCTTTTGGAGCAATTACCTTACCTGTGAGTAACTTCAATCATTCCAAAGAACACACACAAGTATATATATGCTACACCATTAGCAGATGCTTAAAGTTGGCCAGATTGTTTTTGTTGGTAAGAAGCCCTAAAAGTCTTTTAATCCATTACTATATATGCATGGTTGGCGATGCATTCCTCCACTTCTTGTATTGGGATATATGAAATGTTTATTCAGATTGTTGCTTTGATGATGCGTGTGAAGCATAACATTTTTCCTAAACCCTCTATATTGTGTATGCTTACCAGAATGCCTAGTTTCAAGCATAGCGAAACATAAAACTATGGATTATCATGTCTACACTTGCCATGGAGTTCAAGAGGGATATGTTGAGCAGTTTTTCTGCCAAACCATAGCCTTGAACAAACCAAAACCTGCACCTAGATATATATATGCAGAGTCTTTCTAGAAGAGAAGCTTTTTTTCTATATTTTAACGTGGTTATCCTTACCCAGGTGAAGTTTCCATTTGAATTTGAGGATTGATGAGAAAAGATTATATGAAATGTCCCTGCATAATTCTATCAATAGATGCCTTACCCTTTTCTCTATGCTATGTATTATACTCCATGGCGTGTGTATATCTACTATCTCTACATCTTCTTAAGCTTTTTTCTTTTTGAAAACTATACTTTCATTCTTGTCTTATGATACAATAATTATATAATGGAAGTAGGGGATCTTCAGCTGTTAATGCCTTGGTGATTAGTATCTTTCATGAACAGATAAATGTAAGTTAAAAATGGAGCAAGCAACTGCCCCATACCAAAGAGAATTTTTAAAGCTAAATATGTATATTATATATGCATGCCATCTTCAATAAGTTAAAATAGTGTTGCTTGATTTTGTTTATAATTTGTATTGCTTGTTATTCCTAGTCAGAAAGAATTATTGAAATGTTTTGAAATGGAAGAAAAAAGCCAAATGATAATAATCAACCTGCAGAGTGAGGTTGACAGTTTTGGAAGCTTTTTTATAGATTACTCTTGTGTGTCTGTCTGTGGTTAACAGTGTTCTTTTTGGATGTTTCATTTCTATTTTGAGATTTCTGCTGCTACTATTCTTTTTGATAAGGAGAAAAAGTAGAGATTATTTGAGGATCCAACTTAGTTTTGGTATCAACTGAAGGGTCAATAGTACTACCTTTCCATTGTCTCCAATGAGTTTAAATTTAGATATAAACCATGCCTATGGTGATTGAATAGGTTACTTCATTAGCCTCATCTTCTCCATTTACCCATTATTTTTCATAATGTAAGCATGTTCTTCATCATCAACACAATTGATCCACTCACTAAGCTATCTACCTTTAACATAGACAAATATACACTGAAGGAAAATTAGATATATGATAAAGTTTGAAGCTATATATATAGCTTATTCAACTAAAAGATCACTGATCACACACTTGAGGCTTAATCACATCAAGTCCAATAAATAGAGTCACACAGGAGTTAACTAGAAAGGATAAACAAACAAAAGATAGCAGAAGATTGTTTAAACAAGTCTAGAGTGAGAATGTGCATTACCTTAAAGCAAATAAGGGTGCAAATCAACACAATGTTCAATGAATTGTTCGTGAACTGTTCGTATAACATTCGTTTATGTTCGTTTATTAAGTTAAATAAATGAGTATGAATAAAATTTTTATGTTCATTTAATAAACGAACAAACACGAACAAAGATGTGTTTGATTCGTTTATGTTCACGAACAAGCTTGTTTATTTATTAATGATATTTTCTTACAAAAATATTAAAATAATATTTGTGTGTATATATGTATTTATTATTTGTTTGTTTATTATTTATTAACATTGTTTGTGAACATTTTCAATTATATGTTCATAAACATGTTCGTTTAGTATTCGTGAACATGTTCGATTAAGTTAAATGAACATGTTCATGAACATTAAACAAACGAACATGAACACACATAATTTTAAATAAACGAATATGAACAAAAATTTTGAAATTCTTAATGAACACAAACTGAATTGAACAAACTTAAAAATAAATAAACGAACATAAACAAAAATTTATTCATTCAAACTCGATTCATTTACCATCCTAAATGCATGCATGAGGTATGGGAATCTCTGGTGTTCTACTGCATGCATGGAGAATAATATAATCTCCCTTTGATGACAGTCTTCAATTAATCAATGATATGATGAACAAATCATTGCATGCAAGATAAACAACCCTATGCCCATAGCCTTTTATTAACACCTCCGGGATGCACATGGCTATTCTCATATTGACAAACAAACTAGCACTCAACAATAAATGGAACAGTACATACTTAATGTGCCGGAATATGCCTACCTATTATTGCATACATATAATTACCCTAAGCACTAGTACTTAGGTTATTTAATTTTTTTGCTTTCTTGGAATATTTTTATGAGAAAATATATATTTTTATGAGAAAATATATATTTTTCTGATTGTACGAAATCATGGAATAAGATAGTTACAAATCTTGTGGTGAATAAACCAAACTAAGTTAAAGATCTTTATTCCTAAAACAAGCTATCACTAAAATATATTTTACTAAAAGCTATCACTTCAAGTAGTTTAATATTTTAATTGATCTAAATTTGAAGATGATGGAAAAAGATTAATATGTTTAGACATCATAAACTAATTTACTTGAGTAATAATTATATAAATTTGTAATTATAAGAAATTTTAATTGCATACTGTGTTTGGTTGAAATAATGTAATTATATTATATATGGAGTTATGCTTTGATTTGGATTGAAATAAATTTGATGTCCCAGCGACGTAATACTTGACGTCTTGACGAGTCGATGACGACGTCACGATGTGGCAACATGTCATGCAATTTTTTTGATTTTTTTTTCTAGTTACACTCTATTTTAATTTTCCATAAACTTTGATTAGTGTAGGTTATTTTAATATAATTTGACCTATGATTTAGCCTATAAATAAACTCTTTTTTCACCTTATAAAAATAACCCATTACACATTTAGGTATTAGCTTTTACAAGCTTTCAAAGAATTTTGTATTTACATTTTGAGAATTCTTATTTTGGGTTTCAAGGTTTAGTTTTTTCTCTATCGTTTGAACTCTTCGTTTTTGTCGTTTTTGTGAAATTATCTTTGTCTGTGGTTTTTTTATCCTCTTCATAGGGGTTTTTCCCCGTAAAATATTTGTGTTCGATCTTTTCAATTTCTTCGTTATATTACTTGTTTATTGCTTAAACAAGTTATCCCCAATATCATAATTTCTAACCTCCTGTGTACTAGTATATATTGTAATGACATAACTATCTTATTTTAAATTTTAAAAAAGAGTCGATTGAGTCTTAGCTCAATTAACATTGGCATTATTGGTGATGTAGGAGGGCATAGGATTGAGTGCGTTGAAGCACATTATCCTCCTATTTAGGGGTTGGGAGGGGCTATGAGTAGTTCTAGGGATATGTTTGGAACTTATAATGAGGTTGCTCCAAAAAATTTTAAAACGGATATTAATTATTATATAAAGATTAAAGTATGCTATTAGTCCCTACACTTATCCAGAATTTGAGATATAGTCAATGTACTTTAAAAGTTAAAACTTCAGCCCTCCTACTTTTTCAATTTAAAAATTATGGGCCAACCATTATCATTATTTGTAATTTCTATAAAAATTTATTAATTTAAAATGTTTATTTTTTTTGTCAAACATATGCTACATCATATGAGGGTAGTCTAATCAGCATGTCAAGTTAGCAATTTTTGACGAAAAATACGAACAATGTTAATGATTAGATTGAGATATTTAAATAAAAAAGGTAAAAGAAATTAATTTTAGCTTTTTAAGTGTCGAGGCTAAATTTAAAATTTTGTCTAAAGATAGGGACTAACTACATATTTTAACCTAAAAATCTATTCATAATACTTGAGAATCATTTTCTAAACAAGTAACAAAACTTAATTAGTACAATCACTAAAAAAGTTAACAAGAGAAATAAGCATCCTATAAAATTTTATTTAATTGTTCTAATATTCCATATTTGTTAATCTATTTCTCAATAACATTAGATATATACTACATGTCATCATTAGTTGGTCATTGGCCAAGTATAAATAATTAATAATAAATATCATGTTATTTAATTAAAATTAATATAAATATTTATTATAAATACTATGTAATTTAGTATATATTCAGTAGATCAAAATATATGAGAATTTATCTCTATTAATAAAATTTACATTTTTTTCTTTTTGGTAGGCAAAGATTTTATTATTAAGAAAAGAAAAGCCAAATTACAACAAACAAAAGAACTCATCCAAAATATAGAATAAATGTCACCTAAACATGCCTACAATGCATGCTAAAGGTGAACAACAACAAAAACAACAATAACAACAACTCGTGAATCCCAATTCTCAAGCTTTGTTGACATATTTGAAGGCAAGAAAAAATTATGTGCTTGAAACAGTGACCACAACTTCAAGAATTGTTTTATTATTGTACTTGCCTATTTCTAGAGTTGGCAAATTTTAGAACAAAAGCATTGGATTATCTATTTTGAAGATATTTAGAATATTTAGAGCCCAAAACATGAAGACCAATTGGGTTAAACTGAAAACTTGAAGATTGATTACTTACAGATCGAATAAAGTCACTTTCTATATTTGAAAACATTGTATTATACCAAGAATCTTATGGAATTATTATCTTATATTGTTTTTTAGCTTTACTTTTATAGAAAAGTGATTAGACTATGACTCCTATGTAAGCAAAACTTAAGTAGTATATAAACTTAAGTTTTGTCTAGGTTAAAGAGTAACCGAGAGATTTAAAGAGCAAAAACTTGTTCAAGTTAGGAATGTTTTATGTGCGTATTGCTTTTGTAAGAAAACAAGAGAGTCTCTTATTGAAAAAATAAGCTTTCGAGGGGGAAGCTTAGTAGGAGAGTGATCTAGTCTTTGTGCAATGGTGAGGTCATTAAATCGATGAGAGTTAGTCTATATCAATGCTTAAATCATTGGTTGTATTGTAAAAAAGATAGCGGATCATTACTTTGGGCTAGTCCTCGTAGACATAGACTGAAGTCGAGCTGTGTAAACAATCTCAATGTTTATATTTACTTTTTTGCACTTTTGATTTTGTGGTTGAAATTGTAGCCACAGTTCCAAGTACTACTTTAGCCATGGTTTTTGTTTGCTAAGCAAGTAGTCCTCTCATTTCTACAATTGATATCAGAGCCTCTCACTAAACGTAAAATAGTGATAATTCTAGTTGATATACTTGCTTGCAATGGAAGGATATTTAATCTCATGCCCCCTATGCTTGATGGAGAAATTTATGCATATTAGAAAGTTATGATGAAAGCATTCATAAGTTAATGGATGAACGAGTCTGGAAGGCTATTTTAACTAGATGGACTCATCTCTTTAACGAAGCTAAAGGAGTAAAAACTCTCAATGCTAAGGTAACTTGGACTATTGAAGAAGAATCGCTAATGCCAATTTCAAATCCCTTTATGTTATTTTCTATAGAATAGATGCACAAGAGTTCAAGAGGATTTCTAAGTGTACTGAAGCTAAGGAGGCTAGGGAAATTCTAAAGATAGCTCGTGAAGGGACCAATACAGTGAAACAATCAAAGCTTCAGATGCTAACAACTAAATTTGAAAATTTGAAGATGTAGGAATTAGAGACCATTGGAGTGTTCTATGCAAAACTAAGTGACATGGCCAATCAGGCTTTTACCTTAGGGGTGAGTACTCAAACTCTAAACTTGTGAGAAAGGTTCTTAGGTACTTGAGAGGTTCAGTATCAAAGTAATAGCTATCGGGGAATCCAAGGATATTGGCGCCATAAGGATTAATGAGTTAATTGGATCTCTCCAAACCTTTGAGATCAACATGGAATAGGCTAAGAATGGCCAAACAAAATCTGAGAAGAAATTGCTTTTGCAATGGCTGAAATTGTGCCCACTGAACAAAATATTGTTATCAAAGAGATGCAAGAACAATTTGCTTTGATTACTTAAGGGTTCAACAAAATGGGCAAGAAGTAGTTTAGGAGGAATAAACAATCCAGAAGGGAAAATTCAAAAACAAAGCTAAGTCAAAATGAACTTAATAAGGAGAAAAATGGGGGAATCTAATGTCATGAGTGTCATGACTTTGGTCATATCCAAGCAGAATGTGCAAATACCCTGAAAAAGAAAAGGGGAAATCTTTATGTGTAACCTGGAGTGATGAAACCTGGTTAGAATCAAAGTAAGATTATGAACAAATGAATAAATTTATTGCTTTCACATTAAAAGTGAAAGAACTAGATGCTTCTGATTGTGAATCAGTCGAATCTAATAAAGAAAAGGCACATGATGATTATTAAAATCCTACAATCTCATGTTGAAAAAAATGGAATCTTCTATGTAATGTTAATTCAAAGCTTTATACTGGGAATTATTTTCTGAAGAAGTCTCCATGCTGGTTGGACAAGTAGATGCAAAGATAATGGAGCTCGATGAGCAATGAAAAATGGTACAAAAACTTGAGGAAAAATTAAGGGATGCAAGGAAAACTCTTGAAAAGTTCATTTGCAGCACTGGCAAATTAAATGTGATGATAGTAGTTGGAAAAGGGGATTAGAGGAAAGGAAGCCTAGGTTATATAAATAAAGGAAAAGTTGTTGTGGAAATCCTAAAATGTTTGTCAAAGAAGAAATAACAAATTCTTGAAGAGTGCTCTAAATAGGTAAAAATTTAGGAGAAGCCTAAACTCTAGATCAAATTAACTCAATCTGGCAGAAGAAAGGTTATTTGTTATTACTATGGTGTTCAGGCCATATCAGGTCTCATTGATTCAAGATTCTTAAAGATCTTCGATGGAATAAAACAATGCCACAATTTGTGCCCACTATTGTTGACATTATTCGAAAGAAAAAAACTTATATGGATAAAAAAGATATACAGTGTTTGTTTTCTGCGCAAAGCTTCAATTGATGATATATGGTACTTTGACAACGGATACTCACAACATATGACTGGTAACATTGTGTGCTTAAGAAAATTTGTTGAAAGCTATGTGGGCAGTGTCACTTTTAACAATGTTAAAAAGGGAAAAATTCGTGGTAAAAAGACACTTATAGTTGAAGGGATGCCTAATCTAAAGGATGTGTTTTATGTTGATGACTTAAAGGCTAACCTAGTCAGCATTAATCAGCTTTGTGATCAGGGAATGCTTGTGAATTTTACAAAAGACAAGTGTGTGGTAAGTTTAAAGCAAAATGAAAAGGTCATGTAAGGTGTCAAGACATTTGGCAACTGCTATAAAGTCCTTCTACTATCTAGGTACGAAAAAGCAAAATGGTTTGAAGTAAAGTTGTGGAATGAGAAACTTAGTCACATTCACTATTAAGGATTGCAAGATTGGTACATTATGATGCAGTTTGAGGGTTGCCAAAACTAGGAGGAACAATCCCTAAGGTTTGTGGAGATTGTCTTAAAGGGAAGCAGCATAGAGAGTTGCATAAACTATTGGCACAGTTTTAAACCACAACTCCACTTCAACTTTTTACTTTTGTCCTTTCTATTTATGAATAAATTAAGTTGAGATGAAGTAGTTGAGATTGTTTGATTGTGGGGAAGAATATGTAACTGTGATTATTTTATTTTTCTTGTACATGTTTTATTTAAAAATTGTCTAAAGGGGAGATTGTGGACATATTTGAAGGTAAGGAAAAATTTTGTGGCTAAAATAGTAGCCACAACTTGAGGCACTCTTTCATTGTCATATTTGTCTAATTTTAGAGTTGGCAAATTTTAAAACAAAAAGATTGGACTATTTGTTTTGAAGATATTTGGATGAGTTAGAGCCCAAAACATGAAGATAAGTTGGGTTAAAATTGAAAACTTGAAGATTGATTACTTATAGATCAAGTAAAGTCACTTTCTATATTTGAAGACATTGGATTACACCTAACCTCTTATGGATTTTTTATCCTATGCTACTTTTTAGCTTTACTTTTTATAGAAAATTTATTAGACTATGACTCTTATGTAAGAAAACTTAAGTTTTGTCTACGTTAAAAAGTAACTCAGAGGTTGAGAGAGCACAAATTTGTTCAAGTTAGGAATATTTTATGTGTGAATTATTTTGTAAGAAATTAAGAGTCTGTTGTATTGCAAAACTAAGCTTTCAAGAGGGAAACTTAGAAGGGGAGTGATCAAGTCTTTGTACAACAATAAGATTGCTAAATCTGTGAGAGTTAGTCGATGTTAAGACTTAAATCATTGGTTGTATTGTGAGAAAGATAGTGGATCATTGTTCTGGACAAAGCCTACAAACGTAGACTGAATTCGAATTGCAAAAACATCTTGATGTTTTTCTTTACTTTTATGCACTTTTGATTTCTTGGTTGAAACTGTGGACATAGTTCCACGCACTACTTTAGTCACAATTTTTTTTTCAAGTACCCACCCTTGTTTCTACAAGCTTCAAACACAAAGATTCATCAATACCTCACTTAGCCAACCTCGAAGCAATAAAAACAATAACAAGCTCCAGACGTAACGTAAAAATTAAGGAATCACGAGTAACATTTAATTTAGCAAAGGAATCAACAAAGCTATTAGTTTCTCTAGGAACATTAACAAAAGAAACCAATTGAATAAATTCAGTTTAACAATCAATTTCATTGAATGTCTTTCAAAATTTAAGCGAGATTAATAAAATAATTAATAAAATAACATATAATTATAGTTTAAAATAAAATATATGTCCTAAAATTAAAATACTATTGTCATCGTAAACAAACAACTTTTTGAACTTATATCATTTACAAGTGTGTTTGGAAAGTCACAAGGTAATTGAATTTAAGTATAAATAATTGTGATTACCTCGTTATTATACCAATTTTTACCCTCCCCTAAAAATTGGAGCGTAGTTGGTTTGCTCCAATTATACTCAATTTAATGAACCCTACAATTACAATGATTACTCAAACATATCATATGTGTGATAAATTGTAATTACACTTAAATCGAATTACTAAATAACTTTCCAAACACATTTTTTATCGATATAATAGAGACATTAAATCGGTTTAAAAAATTATCTGCGTAACACGTATAGAGGTGTTCATGGGCCGGGTCAGGTTGGGTTCGGACTGGGTCTAAGCAATATATTAACATATTTTATGCTTACTTAAGCTTAACCTAGCCCAAAATTTGGGCCTAAAGTTTTGCTCAAACCCGCCCTATTTATAAAAAACTAACTCAGGCTTATTTTAGGTTCGCCCATATTATTTTTAAATATTTTTAAAAATTTTATTTTATATTATTTTTAATATTTAATAATTTTATACATTTTCTATATACTGAAATTTTTTATATAGTCATCTTAACATTATTTTAATGTTTACATTAGAGTAGTAATATATATTTAGTATATGTTTATTTTTTTTATGTGTTTTAAATTCATAATATATAAAAATAACATAATATAATTTATTATAAACTTAAAATGGGTTGAGCCAGGTAGGGGTCGGGCCTTGAATGTTCAAGCCCGAGCCCGATCCATATTTTGAATGAGCTTAATTTTTTTCCCAAATCCATTTTCGGACCTAATATTTCTGTCAAAACCCTCTCAAATTTCGAACGGACCTTCGAGCTTGAGCAGATAGCACGATCGATAAATAGGTCTAAACACGTACAATTATACCGATAAAATCAAGATTGGATCATTGAAAATTAATTGTATAAAAATAAACTAAATAGTGTAACACTACTTTAATTTTATATAAATGTAAATAGATCTCTCCCTAATTTAAATATAATTATAATATTAGTTTAGGGTAATCTTGGGACAACCCTAAAAACTGCCTTCGTTGGTGGGCCCGACCTAGCAGCATAAAGATTTACTAAGTTATATAGTTAAAAGCCCACGCCCAAACAGAACTTGAAAGAAAACCAAAAATAAAGAATTGACAACGGATATGATGAAGTTGATTTTAGGTATAATTGGAGTTCAATTATTTTGGGTTTAAAAAAATTCTAAGTTTTTTTTGAATCATTTCATATGCACGTGATTTCTTTTCAAGCAATTTCAAATATAAGTTGTTTTAGAGATTAAATAGTTGGGTTAATGATAAATTTAGCAATTAACGTTTATATATTTTGTCAAAATGATTTTAATTGTATTTTTGGATCTTTTTTTACCATCAATCTTTATTCTTTTCTTCAAATTGTTTTTTTAAACATATTTGATGAAAGTACCGTTAAAAAAGTTAATGGGATGATGTAGAATTTCATATGTGAAATATTTTTAATGAGATATAATTTATTACTTAGATAACCCAATAAATAATTACATGTAAAAAATAATAAAGTAAATAATAATTCTTGAAGTTAAAAAAATAACTCTTAAAGAAAATAAACATATTTATCTAAATAAAGTAAATACTAAATGCACATTCAATTTGAAACATTTTCTTAGATAATTATATTTATTTTCTTAAAATTAAAAGATATTTTTTAATTTCATGTATGATTTATTTATTTTATTATTTTTCACATTTAATTATTTTTTTGGGTTACTTAAGTAATAAATTACATCTCATTAAAATATTTCACATATAAAATTTAACATCACCCCGTTAACTTTTTTAATGGTAATTTCATCAAATCTATTAAAAAATAATTTGAAAAAAAAAAGAATAAAAGTTGATGATCAAAGAAGACTCAAAAGTATAATTAGAGCTATTTTGACAAAACATGTAAAAGTTAGTGGTCAAATTTGTCATTAAACATAAATAGTTTGAAGTTGAAATCGTTTTTTTAATATACTGGTGTGATATACATGGTAGTATCTGTTCATACTTTCTTAACCCTTTGACAATGCTTACACACCTTACACATACAAGTGTTCGAACCCGGGTCTCCTATAATGAATAACATCCTCTTTTCCACTAGAACCACTTGTTGAGTTATGTTGAAATTATTTTTGAATTCAAAGTATTTGTATTTGTTATTAGATTATTTGGATTCTTAACCGTTGAAGTTATTTAAGTTTAATTTATTAACATTAACTTATATTAGTTTAAATTTATATAAAGCATTTTATTTGAGTTAGATTTTATTTAGAATTTAACCAAAATATAACAAATAAATTACATTTAATTTTTTTTTATTTTGAGTTAAATTTTGTTATTAGTTTCAATAATTTACGAAAGTTGTGGATTTAGACTTTACACTTTAATTTGATCATTTTTAGGGTTCATGTACTTTTTTAAATTTTAAAATGTTGATCATCACTAAATTATAATCGTTAAATTCATTTAATTCTACTTTCTCTAAAATTTGATGTGACAAACATATATTATCATGTGTAATGTTATATTAATTTATTATTTTCATATACTAGAAAGTAAAAATCCAGTTAATGGATTAATAATTATAGTTTACGTCAAAACTAAAATTTCAAAAAGCGAAAAGCATAGACATAGAATGATCCAATTGAGAAATATGGACTAAATCTACAATAGTATGCATACAGCACAAGCTAGTAATTGCATTTAACCACGTAAATTTAACTTCTATTATTTGAGTTAGAATTAAAATTTCAAAATCTGAAAAATACAAGTATTAAAAGTGATCTAAGTAAAGTACATGGACTAAATTCACAACTTTCAAAAAGTACAAGGACTAACAGCAACATTTAACCTTTTATTTTACTGTTTTAAATGAATTTATTATTTTACATGTAAAACATTTACGTTTAATAAGAGTATTATATTTTTCAAATGTTTTAATATATAAGTTAATAATAAAAAAAGGAAAATTATTTGCTTATTCCGAATTTATCTTATTTTTTATAAAAAAAATTTACTCATACTTTTAATTTTAAGTTTAAATTTATACAAATTATTTTGTATTATATATATATATAATATCAATTATTTTATTTTATGTACTTCTAAATTTATAACACATTTTTTAATCAAAATAGTACAACTATAATTATGATATAATATATTATACATAAACTGTTATTTTCTAATCATAATAGTACAACTAAAAATACGATATGATATCTATACATATATTATTATAGTGTTTTAGATATTATTTACATTTTATGTGGCAATTGAATACTTTTTTTCCACATAATTACAAGTTATATAATAAATATAATAATTTCGTTAATTGTATTATTTTTAAAAAATTAATGGGTTTTTTAAAATAAATGTAATAAGTTAGAATTATTTCTAATTGGCTTAATATAACATTTAATACTTGAACTTGATATTTTTTCCTAATTTGGTATTTAAACTTAACACTTTTTTTAAGTTGGTACTTAAACTTTTTGGGATTCAATTTGATACTTGAACTTAACTCTTTTTATCCTAATTTGGTACCTAATCTTTTTTTAATATTAATTCGTTAAACACAACTCAATATCTATTTTTAAAATGATTTTTTTCTAAAACTGACAATATTTATGTAGTATAACAAAAAAAATTTCAACACCATTATTATTTTGTATATTTTTTATAATATTTAATAATTTTAGATACTAAATTGAATCTAAAAAAACTTAAGTATCAAATTAGAAAAAAAATACCAAATTTAAATACTAAATTAAGTTAAAAACATTTAAATACCAATTCAATTACCAAATTAGAAAAAAAATTAATTACCAAATGTTATATAAAGTCTTCCTAATGTAAATATATTTTTGTTTAAATCATTTATGAGTTGGGTTGATTTGAGTGTGAACTTTTTACTATGAAATCACTTTAGTAGGTGGAGTAGATTTTTTGAAGTTGATATCAACACTGACAAATCTAAATAAAGAACCCTTGAATTCTGGTTGCAGCTTCTGAAACAAACTGAATTTGCTGTTTCTTTGTGTCGGCAAATATATTCATTAATTCATGAGGAAAGACTGATAGCAAGAGGTAGACAAAGAAAATCAATACAAAACATGTTTCTTTGTGAACCTCCTAAATCTGCTAAACCAGTAATAAATGGTGGAAACAACCCCAAAGAAGACAAAAACTACAGTAAAAACAGTGACAAGCATGAGCATTTAAGGCAAGAGTGTTGAAGTGCAGCTTCAAACCTGGTAATAGTAACGTAAAATGGAAGACTTTGTTATTAGCGTCTGCAATTTAACAAGACATTGCCCCCCAGTCAAGAACATAATTAATACCTAAAAAGAAATTAATGACAGAAGAAGAAAGGAAGGAAAGAGAATGTTTGACTAGTTATATTACTATAGTTAGAAGGAAAAGACAAGTTAAGTGTATAGATTTCAATGACAAGATAAGAAGGAAAGAGAAGGGAGGTGGAACAGTGTAAAACCTGGGAGGGAGGGAGGGAAGGATGAGAGAGTTGGGTTTTGATTGGAAAAAAGCAAGAGCAAGTGAAGAACAGTTAAAGCATCAGACATATCATAAATCAAGACAAGAAATACCTTCTTTTGGAGCTTTCTACTTTGTCCGCAGCGTTGGCATTTGGCTGAGTTTCCAAAGTGAAACTCAAGCTTCCACCACCAAATATCGCATTCAGGGACAGTCCCAAGCATGGGACATCATTTATTCACTGCTTCATTTATTTTCCACAAGTATTTCTTTTATTATAAAAATTAAATGAATCAACTTTTTTAAATACATTATCGAAATAAAAAAATAAATTTACAAGAAAATCAGGTACAAAATTAATTACAATAAATATAATTTGACTGAAAATTGGTACAATTTATATATCAATTTGTGGATTAATTATTTAAAGGTTTATAAATAATGTATTTATATATTTTTCAGTCTAAAAGCTACCTCACACTTGAATAAAGCATTGCTTAAGTTGAACCCGTATTGATCTGATAATTAATGGTATTTATTATTCTAGATATAATTTGATATTGAGTCGTGTCAGTTGCGTTATTATTAAAACTTTACCTTTTTCTTGTAATTCATAAAAAAAAAAACACTACTTAAAACTCTTGTCAAATACATAATTAATATGAATTTGAACAATATTATTCTCAGTCCCTTACCCCTAATATTACATCAAAAGAAATAGAGCTCACACTTATATTTATATTTATATAGTGATAAAAAAATAAAATTAATCTTAAAATGATGAAAGGTTATTGTTTACATATTCTTGGTGATCGGTTGCCCCAGTGAGTTAGGCTTTCTAATGGTTCATGTAAGTTAGCATTATTACTTATATTTCGAGGTGCTTTTCCATACTCAAGTCGATAAAGATATTTGGCCATGCATTTTTCCTAGCTTGGCAAGTCTGTTTAGTGGCACCTTGCACCTTGAGTTAGGTTTGCATGCTCATTTTTTATATTTTTCGAGTCATAAGTGAAATAGTAAATTGGATTCTTTTGAAAAATTATAAAATGTAATATAATAAAATAAAATTATATACTTATAATTTCATTAAAAAAATACGTTTTATGATATTGAGTGAATAATATATTTCTCTAACAAAATTTAAAAAAACATTTTTCATTCAATCTACTCCTATATCATCAACTACAAAAACACAAAAAATCATAAAAATGGATTCTACGAGCATTTTGAGATGCAAAATCATCAATGATAACATCAACATCAACGTTTTTTTTTTTTTAAATCCTTCTTTTTTTTATTTTAAAATTAATTACTATTAATAAAAGGGACAAAACTCAAAATTGCATACGAATTTTTGTCTAATATGTAATGTTATACATGACTATTAGGTGAGTATTTTTTTTATTTTAAAATATCATATTAGTGAACTAATTAAAAAAATTGGATAGAGCTAAGAATTGAACCCAAATTTTAAAACATGAAAAATAAAAGGATAAATTTCAAATACAAAAAGTATAAGGATTTAAAAGCATATTTTAAGTTATTGTATATAATATCTATTTTAGC
The DNA here is from genome assembly GCA_039519145.1 of Kokia cookei. Lineage (NCBI taxonomy): Eukaryota > Viridiplantae > Streptophyta > Magnoliopsida > Malvales > Malvaceae > Kokia > Kokia cookei. Next base: position 12,310,683 of record CM076904.1, on the reverse strand, counting down.
TACACCTAGTGTCACAGGCTTAGATTTTTCCCATGCAATCCACTTGAGAGATTGGTCGAGCTATACGTGTCTGAGATTGTGCGTCTACACGGAGTACCAGCCTCTATCATTTTCGACAGGGATTCACGCTTTACCTCGAGATTTTGGGGCAAGCTACATGAAGCTTTAGGAACCAGATTAAGTTTCAGCACATCATATCATCCACAGACAGATGGTCAGTCTACAGGTTTTAGAAGATATGTTACGATGTTGTATACTCGAATTCGAAGATAGCTGGGAGAAATATTTATCATTGGTAGAGTTTGCTTATAACAATAGTTATCAGTTTAACATTAAAATGGCATCGTTTGAGGCGTTATACGGTAGGAAATGCAGAACCCTTTGTATTGGTTTGAGTTAAGTGAGCCTAAGCTGGTTAGAGCCGACTTGATATTGGAGATCGAAGAGAAGGCTGAGTAATCCGTGACTGTATAAAAGTCGCATCCGATCTATAGAAGTCATACATAGATCTCAAAAGGAAAGATATAGAGTTTACAGTGGGAGACCGAGTCTTCTTGAAAGTTTCACCTTGGAAGAAGGTGTTACGATTCGATTGAAAAGGGAAGTTGAGTCCACGGTTTATTGGGCCGTACGAGATCATCGAACGGGTTGGTTCTGTAGCTTATAAGTTGGCTTTACCACTATAATTAGAGAAGATTTACAATCTGTTTCACGTTTCGATGCTGAGACGATACATATTAGATCATTCTCATGTGATTGCATCTTATGAGGTTGAGATACAGCCGGATTTTTCACAGAAAAACCTATTAGGATTCTGGCTCGCGAAGTAAAAGAACTGAATCGTCATAGATTTGAGGAAGCTACATGTGAGACAGAGGCTTCGATGAAATCACAATACCCTAACCTGCTTGCTGGTAAGAAATTTCAAGACGAAATTCCCCTAAGGGGAGGAGAGTTGTAACAGACCGATTTTCAATAGTGTTAGAAACAATGGTTTCGGGACCACAACTCCGAAGAGTCGTAACGTAAATATTATTTATTTTACATTTATGATGCAAATATCCTCGTGTTAAATTTGGTTTTAAAAATTTTATCGTTTAGATAGTTAATTGAGTAGAAAGGATTAAATTGAAAAAGGTGTTAAACTTGAGTTAAGAGATTTGAAGGACTAAATGAGTAAATTAACCAAAGGAGTGTTAGTGAGTGGATTGGTATGATTCATTTTAGTTGAAATTAAGTTTAATTAAGGTTAAAAGTGATTAATTAAGACTTAATGATGGAAGTCTTAAAAATTACAAAATTGTCATTAATATATATGTTAAGTTAAAAGAAAATTAAGTGAAAAAAAGAGTCATTTTCATTCATCTTCTTCATTTTCACAGCAAGAACATAAGGAAGCTAGGGTTTTTCTCTGTCAACTTTGAGCTTTGATTTGGGTAAGCAAACCTTGATAATTTTTAGTAATTTTTATTTTTTGAGTCCGTATCAGCTTAATCTAGCTTATGCAAGGACTAATTTGTGAATCTGTCAAACGTTATGAAACTTTCCATTGTTGAAATTGCTTGTTCTTGAAGGCTTTTGATATATTTGAATGTTTGATGTTGGGTTAAATCTTTTTGTAAAGTGATTTTTGATGAAATTAGAGTTTAAGGACTAAAATGTGAAAATGGTGAAATTACATGTGTTGTTGTGAAAATAAATGTTTGAATGAGTTGGTTAGACACCCAAGAGAATTTGGCTATGGTTGGTTGTGTGAGAGAATGTTTATTTTGCATGTTTGTGTTGAAAGGACTAGATTGAATAAAAGGAAACTATTAGGGGTAAAATCGTAATTTTCCCAAAAGGGACTAAATTGTGTTGAATGATTAAATTATGTGACTAAATATGAGAGTTGAATGATTTGTGAATGTAGACTACGATCGGGCTACAGACCGCGAAAAAGAAAAATTTATGGATTAGTCCCTGAAGTCTTTCTCAAATTGCAATCCAATCCGGTAAGTTCATAATTTTAAATTCTTATTAGTAATTTCTTAAAACTGCCTTTCTAATGAATGTTAGAAATGAGAAACGACGATTGAAAAAGTGAAAGATAGGAACGACGAGTTGAGAAATTCTCGGCCTTGTGCCAAAGATGGAAAATGGTTTGATGCCTGAGATCCTGCATTTGTTGCAGATTCTCTTCAGTATCGTGAGTCACCATAAGGTGAATAGAATCCATGAATGGATTACAGGCCCTACGATGACTGAGATTTATGCTTGTTGCATTTTCTCGTTAGCTTAGTGTGAGCAGCATTGTAGGGAACAAATATACTGTATTGATGGTTAAGAATAACATCGTATACTGGTAACAAGCATGACCTCTAGGTCAATAGGGAGTAAATGAGCATCATGACCTTTGTGTCAACAGGGAGTAAAATGAATAACGATCTTTGCAATTTCGTTATGCTGGCTCAACAGATTTATAAAGTTACTTATCACATAAGACTTGGTAAATTGGTGAATTTACGAACTTATTAAGCTATGAAGTTTACCAGTGAACTTGTTGTTGTTTTGTAGATTTTGTTTTGTGACTTGAAGATCGGATCATCTTGAAGACATCACACTATCTTAGGAGCTCGTTCGGTAGTATTTATATCACTCTGTTATTTGGCATGTACTATGATGACGTTATCTTTTGTTTGTATTAGAAATGATAAACCTTGTTATGTTGAATGTGGTTTTTGCATGAAGTGAAATTTGGGGTTGAATTTAGATGCTGTGTAAAGATTTGGATAATTATGTATGGTGTGAGTTGGCTTAATGCATAATTTGTATGTGTATGAAATGTTAAACTTGTTTCCTAGCTTCATTCTTGAGATTCTGCATACTTGTTTCAGTAGAACTCACGCATGTATCGGTAGAAGTACAGGGTAGGAGAGAGGTTGCTTAGTGACTTAGCTTGTATCGGTAGATGAATTACAAGTGTCGATAGTTATGTGTACTGATGTATCAGTAGTTCGTTTATTAGTATCGGTAGAAGTTACAAGGTGAGAATAATAACTCTCTGGAGTTTTTGGTATCGGTAAATGCATGACTTGTATCGGTAGAACTAGCACAAGTATCGGTAGAAATCTGTACAGTTTTGAATTGTTCAATGACTTGACTACTATCGATACTTGACAACCAGGTACTGGTAGAAGTCCCATAAAATATTGGAAATGCCATTTTTACCCTTGTTGAATTGCTTTTTTATATAAATGTCAATTTATAATGTGAAAAGTGTATTTCTTTAATAAATACAGTTGAAATAAAAGAATGTTAAATTGAACGGTGATAAATGAATAGTAAAACACCAGAAATCCTAATTGGTGACGGTTCTCGAGTTTGGGTGTTACATTTGATGGTATCAAAGCTTTCAGTTTAGCTGTTTTTAGGACTGTAACGACAATGTTTTATGTTTTAGAAGTACATGCCAAATGAACTTGCGATAGTGTGATATAGATGAATCCGATCTAATCATAGTTCTTGTCGATAAATGCGAGATGTTTGATTCAGAAAGAGAGGAAACTAATGAGGTGAATAGTAATGTCCCGATTGATGATTCTGGAGCTAGTCATGGGGCACCATATTATCAATGATCGAAAACGAGGCAAAGAATATGTTTTTCGGTTTGATGGGTGATCGGTGTTTTTACGTCATAACGATTATGCAAGTGTACACATGTTGATACAAGTATAGTTGATAGATAATTCTATCAGATATCGATCCCACGAGGAATATGTTCTTGATGTTTAGATGTCGGAGCAACTAATACTAAAATTGAGGTAATTGTGAGTAAGGTTGTCAATGCAATTAAGTCAGATCTGCATACTAAAATTAGTTATCAATGTCAACGCAATCAGAGTCAAATGTCAGATGTTAAATGTCAATGTACTAAAAGTAAATCAAATATATTGAGTGTTGAGTGCTGAATATTTAAATAAAAATGTAAATGTGACCAAGTGTAAAGGGTAGAAATGGTTCACTAAATTTGCTAAGTTGCAACATTGGATGCATCGACAAGCTAGAGTGTAAATGAATTGTCGTTGCAATGAAGTCCCTTTGAGTTCTTACCAACAACAGCTTCCTACTTAATCCCGACTTAAATAACCACAATCACTCCACATCTCAGTGCAAACAATGATATGTATCCAAGAATAAGTAACTAGTTTTTATCCCAGTCCCAAGCAGCTCTCGCCTAACCCACTTATTAACCTAACCTGCCACCACATCTCTCGATGTCAGTGTACTGTAATTTCACTCTCGTGCTTAAAGCAGTTAGATCCAAGAATAAACGGGTAAGCAGTGTAAAGTAAGAATCAAAATGATATAACATTAAAAGACACTCTCGTATTCATTTAATATCATCAAAATCCATCATCGTTTAAGAAGAATTAAAGAGTACAACGAAGCTTACTATCTCTAGACTACTAGGCCTACTCCCTAATTATTCCTCTTGCCTTGCATCAAACACCTTCTCGTCAGAAGTGACTGCAGACTTGCTTCATCAGCTTCCCAATTCCCAGCTCAAAACTTCAAAATCACATAGAAATTGTAGAATTTAATCCCTTAGCTCTTGATGATTTCTTTCCTTCTTTGTTTGTCTATTTATAACCTCTAAAAAATTATAGGATTCAGCCTTCATTTTCAGATCCATATCTAGATCTTGCAGCTGTCAAAATTAGTTAGATTATAGCTGTGCACTCACGCAGTTCTAGTATGTTCTTTAAAGATCTGCAGGTTGTTACTGTATCACTGGGCGCATTTTGAAATTACAATTGCAACGACATCTGTGAAATTCCTGCATTGGTGCTTCCAACTATGGATTCAGCTTGATTCTACTCATTCAAGGTTTAGTTGCAATGCGACGACATCTCTTGGTTGTAATTACCAGCTGATCTTGTGGCTGCATTCGTCCAGTATTAAGCTTTTAGACTTAGTTCCTGCGTTGACAATATTAAGACTCAATATATCGATTGCTTGCGTTGACATTAGTACAAAAATAGATAAAAATAACAAAATTTAAACTAACTATTAATGAGTTGGAAAACATGAAAACTAAGTCCAAAATGCTAACAACGCATGCTAAATGAAATATAAAAGAGACAATTAGAACACTAAATTAGGGAGAAAATCTATGTCATTTGTAATACCATTAATGGGTCAATGGTTCTCAGAGTTCATGAGGAACAACCCGATGGCACCACCTCCTCCGCCTCTTGTTGCATGACCTGCCACTCAACCGGTAGTACCTTTCGCTATGCTTCCACCTCCTCTAATGGTGGAATAGAGACGTCGTATTTCGACGGATAGGGTTAAAAAATATGGTGCAGAAGAATTTTGAGGAAACATAAAAGACGATCATTCCAGAGCTGAATACTAGTTGGAAAACACACTAAGAGTTCTGAACGAGATGGCTTGTCCTCCAAAAGACTACCTGAGGTGAGCAGCTTCGTTGTTGAAGGATGAAGCTTACAATTGGTAGACGACGATTTTGGCAGTGATGCTTGAAAATGAAATTACCTGGAAATTTTTCCAAACAGAATTTAAAAAGAAATATGTCAGCAAAAGGTACCTACACAAGAGAAAGAAAGACTTTTTAGATTTGAGACCAGGAAACAAAACAGTGGCAGAATATGAACGATAATTTGTACAACTTAGTAAGCATGCTGGGAGATTGTATCGACAGATGAGGCGATGTGCGTTTGTTTCGAAGATGGGTTGAATGACGAAATCAAGATGATGGTAGAAGGATCCGAGATGTGACCGTTTATTATTCTTGCGGATAGAGCTCAAAAGATGGAAGAAATTTACCACAGTAAGAGGTAAAGAGAGAAGAGGTTTCGAGAATCTGGAAAGAAAAGTATCACCAGAACTTTTTCTATGCCACCACTGAAGAAATTTAGAGAAATTGAAACTCGTGGGGCTATCCTTTCTGGATTTTTGAGCAGGAGTAGATCGGGACCACCAGAATCTAAATTTCAGAATCGTCATGCAGGTAGTGTAGCTAGTGTCCGAAATGTGCCGAACCCATCATGTGAACATTATGAAAGATACCATGTAGGTGAATGTCGAAAGATAAAAGGGGCTAGCTACCAATGTGGGGGTACGGACCATTTCATGCAAAACTACCCGATAACTTTGAAGGTAAAAGAGGATAGAGTGTGAAACCCTTTCTTTCACCATCAAAAGGTAAACACCCGGGACAAAGCAGCAGTATAGGCGGAAATCGAGGGAATAACAGGGGTAATTTAACTCGATTTGAGGTACGGGCACCTACACGGACATATGCCATTAGAGCTAGAGAAGAGGCTACTACACCTGATGTTGTGACTGATATATTTTACCTTTTTAATGATATTGTGTGTGCTCTGATTGATCCAGGCTCGACCCATTCATATATATGCACTACTTTAGCAACTGATAAAAAATTGTCAGTAGAGTCGATTGAATTTGATGTGCAAGTCACAAACCCGTTGGGTTATAGTGTCATTGTTAATTTTATATGTCGTAAATCTCCACTTAAAGTCCATGGCTGAAAATTACTGCTGATCTAATGCTATTGCCATTCATTGAATTTGATGTGATCTTAGGTATGGATTGATTATTTGAGCATGATGCAATAGTAAATTGTAAGCAGAGACAGATTAGTTTGAAATATCCGACAGGTGAGTTAATCACAGTGGAGTCCGATAGATTGAATAGTGAAACTAGGGTGATCTCAATTATATCATCATAGAAGATGGTTTGTAGAGGTTGTAAGGCATTCCTGGCATACATACTTGATACTCGAGGTTTGGGCACGGAGTTGAACTAGGTACCGGTTGTTAAAGAGTATACAGGTGTGTTCTTGGAAAAGTTATTGGGCTTGTTGCCAGTCTGATATCAATTCCATCGTATAAAATGGCACCGACCGAATTGAAAGAGTTGAAAGCTCAACTGTAAGAATTGTTAGATACAGGGTTCATACGACCTAATGAATCGCCGTGGGGTGCGCCTGTATTATTCGTGAAAAAGAAAGGTGGATTGATGCGGATGTATATAGATTACAAGCAGCTAAATAAGGTGACAATCAAGAACAAGTATCCGTTGCCACGGATCGACGAATTATTTGATCAGTTAAATGGTACAACCGTGTTCTCCAAAATAGACCTTCAATCAGGTTACTATCAGATGCGAGTAAAAGATGATGATATAATGAAAACGACATTTAGAACTCGGTATGGTCATTATGAGTTCTAGGCTATGCCGTTCGGTTTAACGAATGCCTCCGTAGCATTTATAGACTTGATGAATAGAGTATTTCAGCCTTAGTTGGATAGATTTATGGTTATGTTTATAAATGACATATTGATTTACTCCAAGAAAAAATCAGAGCATATGCAGTATTTGAGAGAGGTGTTACAGATTTTCCGGGAGAAACAATTATATGTGAAGTTTAGCAAGTGTGAGTTCTGGTTGAGAAAGGTAAGGTTTCTAGGTCATGTAGTATCATTAGAGGGAATCCGGGTTGATCCAAGCAAGGTCTCATCTATCCTTGATTGGAAAGTATTGAAGAATGTATCTAAGGTACATAGTTTCTTGGGATTGGCAAGTTACTATCGTCAATTTGCGAAAGACTTTTCCATCTTAGCCTTGCTAATGACTAGGTTGCTACAGAAAAATATTCAGTTCATGTGGTCGGAGAAGTGTCAGCAAAGTTTTGACCAGTTAAAAAGATTGTTAACTGAAGCTCTAGTCCTGACGTAGCCAGAGTCAGGAAAGAGTTTGTTGTTTACAACGACGTGTCTTTAAGCGAATTAGGGTGTGTTTTGATGCAAGATGAGAAAGTAGTAGCTTATGCTTCCCGACAGTTAAAATCGCATGAAAAGAATTATCCAACTCATGATCTAGAGTTAGCTGCTATAGTCTTTGCATTGAAGATTTGGTGACACTACCTATATGGGGAGAGATGCCATGTATTTATTGATCACAAGAGTTTGAGATATTTAACGACACAGAAGGAATTGAATTTGCGACAATGCCAATGGTTGGAACTGTTAAAAGACTATGACCTTGTAATTGATTACCATCCAGGTAAGGCCAATGTTGTTGCTGATACGCTGAGTCGAAAATCGATGTTTGCTTTGAGAGCAATGGATGCCCACCTATCATTAGAACATGATAGTTCTATCACAGCAGAGCTTAGGACAATACCGTTATTTCTACAACAAATTCGAGAATCTCAGAGAAATGATTCAAGGCTCATAACTAAAAGGGAGCAGATACAGAGTAATGCTACGACAAGTCTTACAGTTGATACAGAGGGTATGTTGTATTTTAAGAGCAGGGTGTGTGTTCCGAATGATTTGGATTTGAGACAAGACATCCTAATGAAGCTCACAGCAACATTTTATTCATTCATCCGGGAAGTGTGAAAATGTGTAATGACCTGAAGAAAATGTATTGGGCCAAGCATGAAACGAGAAATCTCTGAGTTTGTGACTAAATGTCTGGTGTGTCAACAAGTAAAAGCTGAGCATCAGGTACCGTCTGGATTACTACAACCGATTTCCATTCCAAAGTGGAAATGAGAACGATGCATAATGGATTTTGTTACAGGTCTTCTAGTAACATCGAGAAAGAAAGATTTGATCTAGGTAATTGTAGATAGATTGAAAAAGTCAGCTCATTTCATTCCTATACGGGTGGATTATCCACTTGAGAGATTGGTCGAGCTATACGTTTTTGAGATTATACGTCTACACGGAGTACCAGCCTTTATCATTTTCGACAGGGATTCACGCTTTACCTCGAGATTTTGGGGCAAGCTACATGAAGCTTTAGGAACCAGATTAAATTTCAGCACAACATATCATCCACAGATAGATGGTCAGTTTGAGCGGATGATACAGATTTTGGAAGATATGTTAGAATGTTGTATACTCGAATTCGAAGGTAGCTGGGAGAAATATTTACTGTTGGTAGAGTTTGCTTATAACAATAGTTATTAGTCCAGCATTAAAATGACACCGTTTGAGGCGCTATACGGTATGAAATGCAGAACCCCTTTGTACTGGTCTGAGTTAAGTGAGCCTAAGCTGGTTGGAGCCAACTTGATATTAGAGACCAAAGAGAAGGTCCGAGTAATCCGTGACTATATAAAAGTTGCATCCGATCGACAAAAGCCATACATAGATCTCAAAAGGAAAGATATAGAGTTTACAGTGGGAGACCAAGTCTTCTTGAAAGTTTCACCTTGGAAGAAGCTGCAACGATTTGGCAGAAAAGGGAAGTTGAGTCCACGGTTTATTGGGCCTTACGAGATCATCGAACTAGTTGGTTCTGTAGCTTATAAGTTGGCTTTACCACCAGAATTAGAGAATATTCACAATGTGTTTCATGTTTCGATGCTAAGACGATACAAATCATAACCTTCTCATGTGATTGCACCTAGTGAGGTTGAGATACAGCTGGATTTGTCATATTTAGAAGAATCTGTTAGGATTTTGGCTCACGAAGAAAAAGAACTGAGGAACAAGAGAGTACCATTAGTGAAGGTACTATGAAATCATCATGGGCTTGAGGATGCTACATGGGAGACAGAGGCTTCGATGAAATCATAGTATCCTAACCTGTTTACTAGTAAGAAATTTCAAGACGAAATTTCTCTAAGGGGAGGAGAGTTGTAACAGCTTGATTTTTAGTGGTGTAAAAAATAGTGGTTTTGATACCACAACTCCGAAGAGTCGAATCATAAATATTATTTATTTTACATTTATGATGCAAATATCGTCGTGTTAAATTTGGTTTTAGAAATTTTATCGTTTAGATATTTAATTGAGTAGAAAGGATTAAATTGAAAAGGTGTTAAACTTGAGTTAAGAGATATGAAGGACCGAATGAGTAAATTAACCAAAGGAGTGTTAGTGGGTGAATTAGTATGATTCATATTAGTTGAAATTAAGTTTAATAAAGGTTAAAAGTGATTAATTAAGACTTAATGATGAAAATCTTAAAAATTACAAAATTGTCATTAATATATATATATATATATATTAAAAGAAAATTAAGTGAAAAAGGAGTAATTTTCACTCATCTTCTTCATTTTCACAGCAAGAACATAAGGAAGCTAGGGTTTTTCTTTGTCAACTTTGAGCTTTGATTTAGGTAATCAAACCTTGATCGTTTTTAGTAATTTTTATGTTTTTGAGTCCGTATCATCTTAATCTAGCTTATGCAAGGACTAATTTGTGAATCTGTCAAATGTTATGAAACTTGCCATTGTTGAAATTGCTTGTTCTTGAAGGCTTTTGATATATTTGAATGTTTGATGATGGGTTAAATCCTTTTGTAAAGTGATTTTTGATGAAATTAGAGTTTAAGGACTAAAATGTGAAAATGGTGAAATTACATGTGTTGTTGTGAAACTAAATGTTTGAATGGGTTGGTTAGACACCTAAGAGAATTCAACTATGGTTGGTTGTGTGAGAGAATGATTATTTTGCATGTTTTGTGTTGAAAGGACTACATTGAATAAAAGGAAACTATTAGAGGTAAAACTGTAATTTTCCCAAAAGGGACTAAATTGTGTTGAATGATTAAATTATGTGACTAAATGTGAGAGTTGAATTATTTGTGAATGTAGACTACGATTGGGCTACAGAACACGAAAAAGGAAAATTGACGGATTAGTCCCTTAAGTCTTTCTCAAACTGCAGTTCAGTTCAATAAATTCATAATGTTAAATTCTTATTAATAATTGGTTATAATTGTCTTTCTAATGAATGTTTGAAATGAGAAACAACAATTGGAAACGTGAAAGATAGGAACGACGAGTTGAGAATTTCCTGGCCTTATGCCAAAGACAGGAAATGGTCTGATGCCTGAGATCGCATTTATTGCAGATTCTCTTCAGCATCGTGAGTCACCACAAGGTGAATAGAATCCATGAATGGATTACAGGCCCTACGATGACTGAGATTTATGCTTGTTACATTTTCTCGTCAGCTTAGTGTGAGCAGCATCGTAGGGAACATATATACTGTATCGATGGTTAAGAATAACATCGTATACTGGTAACAGGCATGACCTCTGGGTCAATAGAGAGTAAATGAGCATCATGACCTTTGTGTCAACAGGGAGTAAAATGAACAGCGATCTTTGAAGTTCCGTTGTGCTAGCTCGACAGATTTATAGAGTTGCTTATCACATAAGACTTTGTAAATTGATGAATTTGCGAACTTATTAAACTATGAAGTTTACCAGTGAACTTGTTGTTGTTTTGTAGATTTCATTTTGTGACTTGAAGATCGGATCATCTTGAAGACATCACACTATCATGGGAGCTCATTCGGTAGTATTTATATCACTCGATTATTTGGCATGTAGGATGACATTATCTTTTGTTTGTCTTAGAAATGATAAATCTTGTTATGTTGAATGTGGTTTTTGCATGAAGTGAAATTTGGGGTTGGATTTAGATGCTATGTAAAGATTTGGATAATTATGTATGGTGTGAGTTGGCTTAATGCATAATATGTATTGAATGTGTATGAAATGTTAAACTTGTTTCTTAGCTTCATTCTTGAGATTCTGCATACTTGTTTTGGTAGAATTCATGCATGTATCGGTAGAAGTACAGGGTAGGAGAGAGGTTGCTCATTGACTTATGTTGTATCGATAGATGAATTACAAGTGTTAGTAGTTGTGTGTACTGATGTATCAGTAGTTCGTTTATTAGTATCGGTAGAAGTTGCAGGATGAGAATAATAACTCTTTGTAGTTTTTGGTACCGGTAGATGCATGACTTACATCAGTAGAAATTGCACTTGTATCAGTAAAACTAGCACAAGTATCGGTAGAAATCTGTACAGTCTTGAATTGTTCACTAACTTGACTACTATCGATACTTGACAATCAGGTACCGGTAAAGTCCCCTAAAATATTAAAAATGTCATTTTTACCCTTGTTGAATTGCGTTTTTATATAAATGTCGATTTATAATGTGAAAAGTGTATTTCTTTAATAAATACAGTTGAAATAAAAGAATGTTAAATTGAATAGTGATAAATGAATAGTAAAACATCAGAAATCTTAACCGGTGACGGTTCTCGGGTTTTGGGTGTTACAAGAACAAAGGCAAAATGAATCTCTAAGATTACAATCAAATTTCTAAGATTATAAGAATCATATCTTTTAAGATTTACATATCATATCTAGGATTGCATATCTTGAAGATTACGTTCCATATTTGCCAGCTTTGTAGATGGACCTTTAATCTCTCCAGGCACTAGCCCAGTCCGATTGGTCCAAAAGACCTCCCTTGAACTCGATGGATCACACAAGTGTGCCATGGTTGCTAGCTGCCATGCGCAACCCATGACATTCTCCCCCACCGATTCTAACGATGCCCTCATCACGTCCTTCGCATGGAATTGATCTATCTCATCTTGGAACTACCACAAGGCCTCGGCGGGTTCTGCCTCGATCCTTTCAACTTCATGATCGTAGAAGACCTTTGCTCCCATTGGTGCTCGTTCGGACTTGCCTCGATTTGGATCCTCCTGATCCTCATGGAATGGCTTAAGCATGCTTACATGGAACACTGGGTGGACTTTGAGCTTTGCAGGCAACTCAAGCTTGTAGGTCATCTTGCCCACTCTCTTCACAACTCGAAAGGGTCCCTCATACCGTCACATAAGCCCCTTATACAAACCATTATGTCGTAAAATAAAAGTGTAGTTTAGCAAGGATTGAATCACCAACCTAAAATTGCACATCCCTTCTATTTTGATCCACCCAGTTCTTGTTGCGCTTACTTGCCTTGTGAAGCAAGATCGAGCTAAATCGTTTTGCTCTTGTTAATCTCTTGCAAATCGATAACTCGCTAGATTTGGTCCTGCATAGCGAGTTACAGCAGCATTGGGTGTAAGTGGCTATTTGTAATACCCTTAACCCGTAATCGTTACTGATTTAGGGTCTCGAAATGCCACGAGGAATTCCACCACATTAATTAACTCCAAGCAATCACATCATTCATCACAAGTCATTTCATTCACATATTAAATTATGCATTGATACACATACATTATTACCATTTATAACGCAATCCATATGCAACATTACAATCATTCATGGATCACTTTTGAATAATTTGCAACCTTAAAAGAACTAAAGGATTTATCACTAACAAGAACACACGGTCGTGTCCCTGACCGTGTCCTAGGCCGTGTCCTAGGTCGTGTCCTTACTCAAAGATCCAACACACGGTCGTGTCACAAACCGTGTGACAGGCTGTGGGTTTATGCGAATAAGCATCACATGCTTGTGGGTTGAACCGTGTGTCAAATCGTGTTTCCATTCAAAATCGAGCCACATGACCGTGTACCAGCTCGTGTGTCTTCCCGTGTAATCTGTATTGCACCTAGATATGACATACAGCCGTGTGACAGCCCGTGTGCACCCTATTTTACTTCCCTAACAAGGTACCAATCTAGCCTACATTCTTTAGCAAGTTATCCTAAAGTCATGCTTTCATTTAAAAATAATACTAACATGTTCTTCATATCAATAACAAATTTCATCTAACCAAGTAGGCTATTAAACATGACCATAACTAATGTTGAAACTAAGACATACTTGGTTCAAATGCACTCCTTAAACTACCAATTAGGTGTATGATGTACCTCAACTTTAAACATATGAGAAATAGATGCAAAAAGGAGCTCACTTCCAACATAACCTAAAACAATCAACTAACAGATTACAAAACACAATTAAATCACCAAATCTCCAACATTTAACATGATCATTATGTAACTTTCATTTCAAATAACAAAGATATGCATATATTAACATTTTCATCACAAGTTAACACATATAATTCACAACCATATCAACTAACTTACATATCAAACAATATTCACAAGTTACTCAAGTACTAAATAACCTAAACACCTATCCCCTTCCTAGGTACATGCCAAAAAGACAAAAGGAATTATCACTGACTCTGAGTACGGGATGTCAGCTGCGATGTTGATTTGTAATCTACTAAACTTCTAACCTGAAATCATGAGAATTTAATTACATTAATTAATCATCATTCACAGTTTATGTATTCACATGAACATAACCAATTTCTCGACTATAATACTACTTTATCTCTTAAAGCCTTAGTTCAAATAAATCCAATTTCCACTCCGTAAGTACTTATACATTAACCAACCTTTCTAGTAATTCATTGTCTTTATCTTTAACCATTTCCGTCAATTCATGGAACCCAGTGCTTAGTGGATAAATCGCGATAAGTGAGCCCAGCTCTAGTTGGATTAACTAACAAAATCCGTCAATTCATGGTACCTAGTGCCTGGTGGATAAACTGCATTAAGTGAGCTCAGCTCTAGTTGGATTAACTAACGATTTTGCGCCCAACGCTAATCTGTTAAAGCGATGATCTTGGCACCCAGTGCCTAGCGGATAAACCGTAGAAGTGAGCCCAACTCTAGTTGGATTAACCAATAAATGATCTGTTAAATCCTGGCACCCAGTGCCTAGCGATTAAATCGCAAAAGTGAGCCCTACTCTGGTTGGTATAACCAACGATAATTTTACAATTCATTTCCACAATTTACTCAATTCATAATCTCCCACAATGATTCGATTCTACCCTTTCAACATTTAAAATACAATAACAATTTATCAAAAATACTCAAGATATGCCATACATGAATCAATAGTTTTAATATAAAGTAAACATAATGAAATTCAATTCATAAGTAAACATAAATAATAAGTTCGAGTATACGAACTTACCGTACTATAACAGCTACCGAGTCGAGTACGATCACTCGTTGACCTTTTCTTTTCCTCGACTACCAGTTGGTCCTTTTGTTTCGCGATCTATAATAACAATTAAATTTCTTTAATTCATTCTATCATTTGAATTTTCATTCAATTGATATTTCATAAACATGGTTTGTATATATCCACCATTAATATATCAATATAACACTATCCAATCTTCTCACCAACATACTATTTAAGTAAACACATACTCTTATATATTTATGAATTATATCATTGCCCAAATTTAACTTTTTATTCTTTTTAATTAATACTATTATATTTATAACTATTTTTCTTTTTCAACTATTAGACCATATTCATAACAGGCTATATTCGAATCTCCCATTCTCCATTTCTTGCAATTTTATAAACACTATAAACTACTTTTGACTTAACCTCTCTATATTCATCTACTCACAATTTCATTTATTAACTACAATCAATCTATCATCAAATTTCAAGCTCAAAATATCTCATAATAGCTTCCAAAAGCAACCATGGCAAACTCAAAAACCTTTGTCATTTTGATAATTTATTCCCTAATCTAGAAAGGCTTCCTCTTGTTGATCACAAAAACACCATTTTTATAACAAAAATAACAAGGGAACACATACATGCAATGGTTCCTTTTAGCCGAAATCCTCAAGCTCCCTCTCTAATGGAGTTTCTTTCTTCTTTTTTCTTTGTTTCTAATTTCTTTTTTTAATTTTGTGGAAAATCCCACTAAGGAGAAAACTCTTTTCTTTTATTTGTTTTATCATTACCAATCTGTATAGTAATTTGTCCTTAGGCTAAAACATATTCTCACTTTCACTTAGCCTACAATTGTCATTTAATAAAGATTATGACTTATTTATCAAACAAACTATCATCTATTTTATATTCTAGCAATCACCACATAAATCTTTATAAAATTCAAAATTTTCTTCCTTCTTTATAATTCAACCTCTTAACTAATATCTTAAACATCCAATTTCCTTAACCAACTCATGAGTCACTCCACTATAATTAATCAAACATATTTAATTAAAATATTTAAACTCATAATTAAAATTTTTAAGACCTTAATTAATCATTTTTCGATATCACAAAAAATGGGTCGTTATACTGTTGCCCCGTTACTATCTCAAATAGACTCTGGTTTGTAGCCCCACTTGATTGCAAGTTGTACGAGAATTGGGCCACATCCAACAACTTCTACCAGTCCCTCTGTATGGCACTCACATAGTGTCGTAAGTATGTCTCCAACAATGCATTCACATGTTTGGTTTGCCCATCGGTTTGCGAATGCATGCTAGTAGAAAAGTTCAAATCTGAGCCCATTAACTTGAACAATTCTGTCCAGAACCGACCCGTGAATCGCCTATCTCGATCACTTATGATAGACTGTGGCACTCCCTAATATTTCACCACATGTCTCAGGAACAAATGAGTTGCCTCCTTAGCAAGGCACTCCTTGATTGCTAGAATAAAGGTTGCATACTTCGATAACATGTCCACCACAACAAAAATGCTCACAAACCCATAATAAAGTCCATGGATAAGCTCTCCCATGGATGCACTGGAATGGGCAAAGGTTGTAACAAGCCGGCGGGAGTCTTCAACTCGACTTTATCTTGTTGGCATTGTCGAAACCATTTTTTGAAAAAAAAGTCTCAAAAATATTTTTAAAATCGAAAATGGGAGTCACCACCAATCCTTTTTAATTTGGTGTGATTGGATCACCTGAAACGTTTGAATTTGTTTTATAAAAACAATTTGGTCTTCGAAATCCAAAAAATAGGTTCGAGAGTCGGTTACGTGTGAGGAAGGATTAGCACCCTCACATGCCCAAAATTGGTACCTAGTCGATTATTTATGGTCATGGTTGTTGAAAAGTTGAAAACCCGAAGAAAATTTAAAATACGATCCTTGAATGTGTGAAATAATTAGATTCGATAAAAAATTTAAATATCTCAAGAAATGATATTCTATTTCGAGTCAGTGGAGAAAAATCGCGTCTCGTACTTTTGGGGCGCGATATTTCGAGTCCTCAAAAAACAAAAATCATTTACCGATCGATTAAAGAAAATTTAAGACATAGTCAAAAGTGAAATCGTTTTAAAGATAAAAATCGTATATTAGGTGTTCTTTGAAAATTAAATTTCAAGAAAAACAAACTTTTGTCTCGAATTTACCGCAAATGTAGTCATATCTCGTAAGTTAGGAACACGACATCTCGGATACTCAAAAAGAACATTCTTTAATTTATTAAAACATACACATTTTAAATTTCAAAATGAGGTATTCAATTACTTAAATTTAAAGATAAAACTGCATCTCGTAAGTTGAGACACAATTTTATCGAATCCTTAAGTAACGAATACCGCCTCAATTTTAAAAATGATTTTTATATATCAAAATATACAATCATTAAAACATTTTACACAAACAAAATGGGAAAATATACATATGATTTTGCAAAATGAGAAAATGACAAAAATAAAAATACAAGTAACATTAAAATGAAAAATATGAAATTAAACAACAATTGAATCTTGAATATCGAATGAAAGATAAGAATATTTGAAAAAAAAAACAAAGGGACTTAATTGATTTTTTTAAAAAAAGGAGGAACAAAATACAAAAGAAAAATTTAAAATACGAAAAATATAGGTAACATAAATAATATAGAAAAAGAATTTATCCCCTTTTTTAGTTTTTAGAAGAATATGAAAAGACTAATTTTGAATTTAAAATGAAAATTTTTAAGAAAAAAGTGAAAATAAGAAAAAAAAAAAAAAATGGGGTCAAAAATGAAAATTTGGAAAGATTGAGGTCAAAATGTAATTTTTCAAAAAGTTTAAGGGTCTAAATGAAATTTTTAGAAAGTTTAAGGGCTAAAATGCAATTTTTAGAAAATTCGAGGCTAAAATGCAATTTTTAGAAAGTTTGAGGGCTAAAATGCAATTTTTAGAAAGTTTAAGGTTTAGGGTTTAAGGTCAAAATGTAATGTTCGAGGACCAAAATGTAATTTTTAGAAAATTTGAGCATCAAAATATAATTTTTAGAATAAAATAAAAGCTTCGTAGGCAATAAACCCAAAAAATAAACACGTGTCAACCTCATGGTCATTTTTGAGTCAAGGACCAAATTGAAAAATATTTAAAATTATTGGGAAAATTTAAAAAAGTTAAAAATATAACAAATGTCCTAATTGAAATTTTTAAAAAAAGAGGAAGGACCAGGGGAATAAATATCCCCCTGACCAAAAACACGTGGACCTTGAGGGTTCGATGGGTCAAAGCGGGTCGAGTCCTGGGTATGGTGTGTAAACGACGCCGATTTGGGTGTTAAAACACCCTTCCAAAACGACGCCGATTTTGGTGTTAAAACACCTTTCCAAAACGACGTCGTTATCAAAGCCTATAAAAGGCTAAAAATTTTGAAAAAAATCATATCTTCTCATGCTTAGAAAAAAAATCATTTTTTCTTCAAAGATTCTCTCAACTCTTCCAGCTCCAACCCAAGGCAAGGGTCTCCGACTGTCGATCATTGGTGTCGGCGACCACCGCCTACAACGGTCGAACATTCAAAAATATTTTTTTTAGATTTTTCTTTTTAAAATTTAGATCTAGGCTTTAAAACCCTCAAATCCAACCCAAATATTTTTAAAAAAATTCTAAAGTTTTGATTTTTAGGTTTTTTTCGAAATCTGTTTCTGGGTGATATGAGTTGCAAGGCCCAAATTCAAGCTTATAAATGTGATGGGATCAAAGTTTCTCAAGGCCCAATAACGAGGTCGAAGGCCAAGCAAATTCGAGCAAGATTGACTGGGACCATCCAAGACTTCGTTACCAAGGCCCTAGATGCGCACACGGCCAAAAAGGAAAATCAAGATTCATTTTCTTGTTTTCAAGAAAATCAAGAAACCAAATTTTGGTCCAATTTTTACATTCCAAACAATTTCAAGAATCAAGAAAATCAAGATTTAAAATCTTGGAAATCTTGGTCCAAGAAACCGAAGCTGCCAATTTTCAAGTTGGGGAAATCAGCAGAATTGCAATGACTTTTTGTATGGGATCTAGGAATTTATGGGTTGAGATGTCTGCATGGATTTTGAAGATCTATCTCTTATCTTCGAAACACACTTTGAATCACTTGATTTCAAGTTCGGGAGCTCAAGTTATTATCATTTTAATAAAACTGCACGGGCAGAATTTCTAGACGTGATTGTGAAGGGAATTACGAGTTTCGGGCTTTTAATTCGAGTTTAAATCATATTGGGTTCGGGTTTTAATATAATTTTTATTATATATGAGCCAATATTTTATTATCAGCTCTTATTATTTTATTGTTATTTTTATTCCGAATTTTGAATAATTATTAAGTTGTTTAAGTTTTTAGGAGTTTTATGTCAACAAGAAAGTTTAGTTTAAAACTACTTCTTGTTTAGATTAGTTAGAGTTCTAGTTTAATTAAGCGTTTTAATTAGATTTATTTAACTTGCCTATATATAGGCCTTGGAATTGTAAACAAAAACACTTGATTTTGATTATTTTGAGTTAATAATAATTCTCTTTGAGTTTTTCTTCAAGAATTGCTCTTGAGTTTTTTTTAGAAGTTGTTAAAACAATCTTTCAGGTTATGGGAATCATCTTCAAGGTTTTTCTTGCCAAGATCTCTTTCTTGGAGGGGAAATTAGAGCCATTGAAGGGAGTTTTGGTTTCTTATTGTTTCCAAGGCTTCTTAGGACGTTATATTCTCTTTTCTATCTTTAATCTATTGTTTTAGTTTGATCTAGTTTATTTCTTGCTGTTTAGGGTTATTGATTTAGTTGTTTTCATTCTAGGTTGAAATTGCTTCAAGAGGGACGTTCTCCTACCTTGATCCATCAAGGAACACATAAAAAATTAGGAGATTCAATCTTTTCTTGCTGTTTCAATCATTCTTGCTTAACAGTTTACTTTTATCTTTTAAATCACTTCTAACGAATTTGTTTGTGTTCTTATTTTCCAGATCTGGTTGGGACGTTTTCTTGAGGTCCAAGGACGATTTCTTTCATCCAAGAAACCCTAATTCCGTTCTCTATTAGATCCGTTATCAGCCATTCATCTTTCTTTCATTTTAATTTCGTTTGATTATTCTTCTTGTCAATTAATCTATCTTTCTTTTTTTTTCGTTTCAGATTACATTTGTCTAGAGCTTTGGGGTAGACCCGCGACTTGACAACTTTACGATCCTCTTCTGCATTTCGTTTCGTATCACTGGGTTTTTCAATTTTTATTTAAATTGTCTCCTCACTGGAGCCCCTCTGCCGCCGTAAACATAAATGGGTTCGGAGAGACTCCTTACGGTGACGATGGCAGTAACAGGTATGAACCCTAACCATTTTTATTTATTATTTATTTAATATTTCTTTTCGAAATAAGAAAGAAAAAAATAAAAATAAATAGAATATAGAATATATATATATATATACACACAACAATATACCTTGAGTTCCCTATATTTCGAATATTAATTGTGGATGATAGTTTAATTTCTCCGTAATTTTTTGTGTTTTTCTATTGATTGAATCTGTGTGTAACATTACAGAGCAATGGTAATGGCTTTTATAGCCAAAAAAGTACATCGATAGTTGTTCTTTTATTTGCTTCTTGCTTCGTATCTGTTTCTGCTTCTGTTTTTCTCTCTTTTTTGTAGGTATCACCACAATAGTGGTCTTTTACGATCAACAGCGTCTTTGAGAGCTGCACCCTTGCCATTTCGGTGAAATAGCAGCAGAAAGGACCTTGGAAGCCGAGAAGTCAGAAGTCTAAGGGTCAAAAGTTGAGGGATCGATAGTCGAGAAATAAAAAATCGAAGGATCACATGGCTGACATGATGCTGACACGGCACAATGGTGACGTGGCAGGGAGTAACGCAAAAGGACCTAGGCAGATTAGGGTTTTGCTTTTTTAGTTAAGGTTATGGGCTAGTTTGGATTGGGCTTAGGTTGGTAATTGGGCATTGGACTTGTATATATTTTTTAGTTTTAATTTGGGTATGTGATTTGGACATTTCAAATAAAATGTATTTTGGGTAAATAAATAAAAAAAATTTTAGTTTTATTTGTTTTTGTTGGGCTTCATTTACTAGGCCGAGTGAAATTGTGGTGTTATAGGCATACCAAACAAGTCTTCACATAGGTCTCCACATCATCACCCATGTGAGGCCAATAAAACCGATCCTCCAAGAGAGCCAAAGTGCGATGCATACCTGGATGGCCAGCCCATTTCGAATCATGACATTCCTTCATGACTTTTTTTGTGCAAATTCCCATATTGAGGCACATAAAGACGGCATCCCCGAGTGAATAGCAATTCTCCCTCAAGCCAAAATCGCCTTGTTTTTCCATCTTTGGCAAGCTCCATTAAATTTTTGGTTGTGGGATCATGGGCCAATCCCTCTCGAACACGCTTCAATAGAGAACTATCAGGTTGACTTATTGTTGCAAATTTCATCTTCCGGCTAAGCGTATCAGCCACAATGTTGGCATTCTCTGGCTTGTATTCCAAGCTAAAATCAAACTCTGCTATTTGCAACATTATCAGTGTATACCACGAACCTAAAACCCAACAAATAGTGCCTCCATTGTGCAAACAGTGCACCACAGCGGTCATCTCTTGGACCGTATATCGTTGCTCCGTCCCATTGAGCTTCCAACTCTTGAAAGCCAGTGGATGACCATCTTGCATCAGTACTCCCCCAATTGCATAGTCTGATGCATCTGTGAGTACTTCATACGCCTTATAAAAATTTGGTAAAGCAAGTACCGACTCACTCTCATTGCTTGCTTCACTTGCTTAAAAGCATTCTCGCACCGAGGATCCCAATCCCACACTTTACCCTTCTTCAACAAATCCGTCAAAGGTGTAGTGATTTTGGAGAAGCCCTCAATAAAGCATCTATAGTAGTTCGCCAACCCAAGGAAAGACCGCAATTTCGTTACCTTGGTTGGTGGCTCCCAATCAGCAATGACCCAAACTTTGCTTTCATTTATACGAATCTTACCACATCCCACAATGTGGCCATGAAATGACATCTCTCATTGGGCAAATGAGCATTTCTCCTCTTTTACATATAGCTCATTTTCTCTCAAAGTCTGGAACACCTCTCTGAAATGTACCACGTGCTCTTCAAAAAACTTACTCTACACCACAATGTCATCAAGATAAATAACCATGAAACGATCTAGGAATGGATGCAATACCTTGTTCATTAGTGTTGAGAATGTGGTTGGAGCATTCGTCAGCCCAAAAGGCATCACAAGGAACTCAAAGGACCCATATCGAGTCACACAAGCAGTCTTGGACTCATCCTTTTCAACTATTCTCACTTATTGGTACCCTGATTGTAAATCCAACTTAGTAAAGCATCTCACGCTACCAAGTTGATCGAAAAAATATGTAATAAGAGGAATGGGATACATGTTCTTCGTACTAATCTTGTTTAAGGCCCGATAATCGATATACAATCTCAAAGACCCATCGTGCTTCTTTTGGAACAACACGGCACACCAAATGGGGCTTGAGATGGTTTAATGAACCCGACATCTAAAAGCTCTGTCTACTATTTTCGCAATTCCTCCAACTCAGGCGAAGACATTCTATATAAGGCCTTAGCTGTCGGCTCTAAATTGGGCATCAACTCGATCCTGTGGTCCACCTCCCTCTTAGGTAGTAACTTTTTGGGCAATTCAGTTGGCATCATGTCTTGAAAGGACTTCAATAACTAGCCCACTTCTCTTATAATTTCACCAACGGATTTCAAACCCTCATCAACCTTCAAGGTGGTTAAGTAGAAGACTTCATCTCTACGTACTCCTTTAGCAAATTGGATTGTTGACAAGGTTTTTCCCTCTATGCTTGATTTCCTTTTCATTCGCACCATACATTAATGGTTTGAATCGTTGATCACCATATAATTACCGGAAGAAAAAATACCCACATCAACCCGATCAAGTAAGCTTAAACCAACCACAAAGTCATAATCATCAAGTGGCATTACCTTAATGGTGGCTTTATTACTCTATTCGCTAAGTTGGAGTTCCACTCCTTTTGCTAAACCCGTTATAGGCACGCTCTCTGAGTTCACCGTTTTGATACGACTCGAATCTTTCTTAATTTTGAGATCAAGTTCCCTCACCATCTCCTCGGACATGAATAAGTCTGATGCACTAGTGTCAACAAGCGCATTCAATCTTCTGTCAGCCATAATGATGTCCACAAACATCAGCCCCTTACTCATCTTATCTTCGACACCTCTCAAAATTGCATTGAGATTTTTTGTCTTTTTCAGTTTCCTTGGAAACCCCATGTGCCTCCATGGCATTGAAGGCTTCTTCTTTCGGACAATCCTTTATTCTATGTGGGCCTTGACAAAGATAGCACTTCATTGGCCCCTTTCGCTCCCATGGCTTGCCTTGACTAGCTTTTGGGCATTTGTCATTCTTCTTGGCTTGATCCTTGTCTCCCCTACCATTACCCTTCGATTTTGGCTTGGGCCTGAAAGACTCATTACTCTAGGACTTTCTTCCCCAAATCTCCAAGAAATTTTCTACCTCAGCCATGGCTACAGTTAGTTTAGTGATGCCTTGGCGACGTAACTCTTGCTTTGCCCACATTTTCAACCCATCCTCGAACCAATAGAATGCCTCTTTCTCGTTCAAGTCTGAGATCTGAAGCATCAACTCGTTGAACTCCCATACATACTCTCGAGTAGTGCCTTATTACGTAAGCCAGTGCAACTTGGTTCGAGCCTCTTTTTCAACAGGCTGCGAGTAAAATTGCTTCTTTAACTCTCCTTGGAACTCCTCCCAAGTCCCAATAGTTGTTCCTTCTCGTTTCACATCCGTGGGCCTATGATGTCACCATAAGAGAGCAACATCAATAAAGTAAATCGAAGCAATGTTTACCTTGGTGGCATCATCCTTGATGCCCATCGCTTGAAAGTATTGCTTCGATTCTTACAAGAAGTTATCCACTTCTCTTGCGAACCTAGCCCCCTCGAACTTCTCAGGTTTAGGAACATCCACTTTCCATTGCTTTGATCCCAAAGCCATCATCCCACTTCCCAAGCCAGCCTTATAGATAATGAGCTCCCCCTTAAGCTCAACAATATCCTCCTTCAAAGCCGTCACCACGACCTCAAGGACATCATCTCATACCGTCAACTATCAGCAGTGGATTTAAGAGCATTATCCTACTTCCCAAGGCAACCTTGTAGATAGTGAGCTCCCCCTTACAATCTCCTCTTTTCAAGGCCGTCACCATGACCTCAAGAGCATCATCTCTTCCCGTCAGCTTATCAGCGATGGATTTAAGAGAATCCATCACAAACTCTTTGCTATCCTCCATCAGATCCTCGATACAACTCATGGCAATCTCAAGTGTCTCTTTCATGTCACCAACGGACTCTTCGAGATTGACCACCTGATTTTCCAAGCTCGACAGCATGTCCCTCGATCGACTAGACTTCATAGTCCTTTGCGGGTCTCCATAGGCTCAACTTGTTCAACGATTTCTTTCGAATATCATGGAGTTAGATTTTTCCCACGCAATCCATGGGCCTTAGGTCGTTTCTTTGCTCCAAAAACGCCTAAGTCAGCCTAACTTTCAACAGTTGAGGATTCAACAGAATTCCTCTAAGGCACCAACACAAAAACAAAAGCAACTCAAGATGAACAAAAGAAGAACGAAGAACAAAGGCAAAGAAAACTAAGAACATAAGAGAGAGTTTTTGTAACACCCAAAACCCGTAATTGTCGTCAGTTTAAGGTCTTAGGGGTTCACAAAACTTTTCGAGTTTTTTTACATACAAATCAATCACAATTTATTTAATAACAAACTTGCAACTCAGAATACTAACTCTATTTAATCTTACATATTCATTTACAACATTTCAATCAATCAAGAATCAATATTCATATCACATATCATGACATCCATTTTTCATATCTATAACACCTAAGACCCAAAACCATCGTCGGTTAGGGTCTCGGTGTCTTTCTATTCATTTATCACTGTTCATCTTTTAATATCATGTTATAAACAATCATAACTTAATAAGGGCAAAAACGTCATTTCCATGATTTTTGGATACTTCTATCGATACTTGTTGGACAAGTATCGATAGTTTTCAAGTCAGTAAATTGTTCAAGAATAATGCAGACTTCTACTGATACTTGAGACAATACTACCGATACAAGTATGACTTTCTATCAAAACATGTCATGCTTCTACCGATACTAAAAACTCCAGAGAGCTAAGAAGTTTTTCCCTACAACTTCTACCGATACAAGTATTCAGACTACCGATACTACTATGAAAATAACTACCGATACAATGTAAGTCAGTAACCAACCTCTCCTCTACTCTATACTTCTACCGACACATGCAAGAATTCTACGGAAACAAGTATACAAAATTTGATTATTCACACAAGTCCTTAAGTTTATCAACCATCATTCAACACAAGACTCTTATTCAAATTCTCATTCTGCAAAATCTATACATGACAATACTTGTTTCATCATATATCACAAAATACAACCAATCATCACAAGGATTATTAAATTCACATGTCAATTCATTACCAAACATATTTGCTTAATTACAACATCAAGCAAGCAAGCAAGTTTAGTTCAACAAAGAAACTAACAATCCAAAATCAAACATTCCAAGGGTAACATCATCCTAGTACATGTCATATAACCAAGTGATGTAAATACTACCGAACGAGCTCTCGAGATAGTGTGATTTCTTCGAGGTGATTCGATCTCTAAGCCAGCAAAATAGAACATACAAAATAGCAACAATTCACTGGTAAGCTTTCATAGCTTAATAAGTTCGCAAGGTTTATCAATTTATCGAATAACACGTGTTTAAAAAATTCGTAAATCAGTCGAGCCAAATCAGAACTGTACTTCGGTGATCGATATTCGAAGGTCATGATTACTCCCTGTTGACCCAAAGGTCATGCTTACTCCTTGTTAACCCAAAGGTCATGATGCTCATTTTACTCCCTGTTGATCCAAAAGTCATGCTTGTTACCAGTATACGATGCTAGTCTTAGCCATTGATACGGTATATCTGTTCCCTACGATGTTGCTCACACTAAGCTGACAAGAATATGCAAACAAGCATAAATCTCAGCCATTGTAGGGCCTGTAATCCTTTCTTGGATTCTATTCACCTTATAGTGACTCACGATGCTGTAGAGAATCCGCAACAAATGCAGGATCTCAGCCATCGGACCATTTTCCATCTTTGGCACAAGGCCGGGAAATTCTCATCTCGTCGTTTCTATCTTTCATGTTTCCAATCATCTTTTCTCATTTCCAACAATCATTAGAAAGGTAGTTATAAGAAATTATTAATAAAAATTTAACATTAAGAACTTACCGGACGAAATTGCAGTTAAAGAAAACTCCAAGGGTAAATCCGTAATTTTTCTTTTTTACGATCATGACACGATCTTGATCTATTACAATAATTTCATTAAATTATTTAAATCAACATGAATTTTTAATCATTCGATGCTATAGTACTATAGTACTATAGATTTATAACCCTTAACTTTTTACTTTTATTCAATTTAGTCCTTTAGCTCAAACTTGCAAATTTAACCATTTTTAAACAAAATCAAGTTCAGCCGAATACTATAGTACTTCAGTACAACCACTTTTGTAATTATTTCACCTTAAGTCCATGCAAATTTATCACTTTAACATTTTAGTCCTTAAACATTAAAATCATCAAAAACTACTTTACAAAATAATCAAATCTAACAACTAAGCTTATAAATCTTACATAAACTTTCAAGAACAAGCTTAGTCATCAATGAAAAAATTTATAACATTTGAAAAAATCACAAATTAGTCCTTGGGTTAGCTAGATCAAGCTAATACGGACTCAAAAACATAAAAATTACCAAAAACGGACAAGGTTTACTCACCTAATCTCCAAGCCAAAGTTGGTCGAATGTTTTCTCTCAACCTCCTAAGGTTCGGCTATGAAGAAAGGAAGAAGAAGAAGATTTTATTTCATCTTTGTTTTAATTTAATATAACCTTTTAAAGGAATTACAATTTTATCCTTTAAATTTCACTTTTAATTTGGCTTAATAAGTGCCCAAAATCGTCCACTACACCCCTTAAGGGTATAATTACCCTTTAAGGGATTTTATAGGCCATCCCTTTACAATTTAACATATTTAATCAATGATTTCTACATTTTGCAGCTTTTACGATTTAGTCCTTTTTGCTTAATTAACTATCTAAACAGTAAAATTTCATAACATAATTTTAATACAATACTAATGACCTTGTAAATATTAATTATTTAATATTTACGATCTTACACATCAAAGTTGTGGCCTCAAAACCACCATTCCCGATCACATTAAATTAAACTAATTAGTAAATCCTTATTTTATTAGGATTTAATTGCAATTTATCAAAATCTAAAGAATTTCATATCATTTCTATATTAGTCCATTTAAAGAGGGTCCAATTTCATAATTGGTCCTTCAATTATATTAAATTTCGATTAAACAAACTTCTTTTCAATTTAGTCCTAAACTAATTAGGACTAAATGAATAAATAACCCAAAAGTTAATGGAATCAATCATATCCACCAACTGCTTGGACTTTTTTACCATGGTTTAATTACCATTTTGGCCCTTTTACTATTTTTAATCTATAACAATTAACTTTTACCTCTTTTACAATTTACTCTTTTTTCCTTAATTAAGCAATTAATTATCAAAATTACCCAACCAGACTTCAATTCACATATAATAATACTCTATAAATATTTAATAAAAATATTTACGACTATAAATTTCAGAAACGAGGTCCCAATACCTCGTTTTCTAAAACCACTTGACTTTTGAACCAAATCGCTTATACTAACTTTTAATTCAATAATTAAAATTCCTCAATTTAAAATTCCATATAAAATTAATATTGACTTATTTAATTTAATTACTCAATATAAAAAAAATTTGTCAGGTTTGTGGTCTCAAAACCATTGTTTCCGACACTACTGAAAAATGGGCTGTTACAATTTTTGAGTGAATGCTCTTAATAATTCTTATTGCTCAAGAATGAAGTGATTTACAATGAGGGGAAGAGACCTTTATTTATAGTTGAGCCTCCCCAAAATCAACGGTACAGATCAAAGCACTTCAATGACTAAGATTGAAAAGTATCTACAAAATGAATCTCTAAGATTACAATCAATTTTCTAATATTATAAGGACCATATCTTTTAAGATTTACATATCATATCTAGGATTGCATATCTTGAAGATTGCGTTCCATATTTGCCGACTTTCCAAGCACTGGGCCAGTCTGATTGGTCCAAAAAACCTCCCTTGAACTCAATGGATCACACAATTGTGCCATGATTGTGGGCTCCCATGCTCAACCCATGACACTAGGTCACTACTGTACAAATCATGTAAGATTAGATATTTTTTTTTTAGATTTTTATATAAAAAAACCAGTTATAAGTAGATATGGCATGATGGTTATACAATAAATCATATTTTTTTATTTTATTGCGTCAAAAAAATCTAAATTATGTATTCAAGTAAGAAAAAATTCTATTCATACTATTATTATTTAAGAATTTTACTTAATTATATTATGAATTAATCCAACCTCAAAATAATTGTGAATTTATTTAAAAAGTTAATTATTTTATATACTGGAGGAAAAAAATTCCATCTAGGTTGATGTCATTTGTTTTTAGAGTATAATAAAATAATAATTAAAAAATATTTGGCATTAATTTAAATATGCTTGTTGAGTTTTTTACTCCCTCAATATTCAATTACCCTATTAAAAATTTATCATTTATACCAAATAACAAATAATATAATCTTTTTATATGAAATAAATATTATTTTAAATATATTTTTATCTTTTGGGTTATTTTTATCATCAATAAAATAAACATTTTTTTTGAATTCTGGGCGGCTGCATCTCAAAACCACCCCAAGGTCGGCTTTGTGTGTTATGGTACTTTCTGATAAGATAATCAAATGATGAAATTTATATCCTATGACTAGTGACTTTGTCATTAATTGTCTAATTATATCATAAATTTAGAGTGTGTTTGGTTTTTTTTTTTTTTTAAATCAATTTCGATTTCTCTGTTGTAAATAAAAAATACTAAAAAATGGGTTTTATTTAAAAAAATAAAAATTGATTTCTGAAATGTGAAAATGAAAATATGAGGAACTTAAAACAAATTTTGTGCAACCTTTTAAGGGATATGTGTAACAAATTTCATGGAATTATAATGGAATCTTTTCATAAGCAAGGGAGCCTGAATATGATAGTATGATTATCATTCCATAAATACGAGATATGCGATCAAGTAGTATTATGAATAAATATCTTTGCATAATATATGATTTAATTGGGGAAATTTTTGAAAGATTTGTTGAAAATTAGTCAACCATGTTGCTATGATAATTTTGTTGAAGACAATGCAACTTGTAACCATGCTGTAGCTCGTATGTTTGTGGTAACAATAATATTTTTTGTTTAGTTACATTGTAATTAAACCTAGTTGAAAATGAACAAGTTGATGACAACTTTATATGTTTAGGTGTTAAATGATTAGTTTAGTGTACAAGCAATGTTTCATAACTTATTAAACTGAGTGGTTGTGTTTGTTAAAAAAAAAATGTCTATAAAAGGCATATATTGCTTTGTTAATGGTAATGAAAAATGAATGAAAATAAGTTTTTCATTGCTTGCTGCACGTTTGTGAGTAACTAAAATATTTCTTGCATCTTACTTCTTTGTTCTGTGTCCTGTTTTTTTCCTTTGCTGCTCTGAAACGCCAACAAGATTTATGCAAATAGATATGATCATTGAAGGTTTGTAGTAGGAAATTCCTCAAACTGTGATAGTGCTTGAAGTTGATGAATCCCCCAAGGAAGTGTTACAAATAGATATTCAAAAAGATCAGACTGTTGTCGATTAAACTAAGTTTTTGAAACAAGAAGCAAGGCAATGAAAAATGGCTTTGCAAAAAAGAAGATAGTTGATAAAAGGGAAGGCTCCAACCAATCCTGATTATGATGCCATTCCATTATTATCCTTTGTGCCTCAAAAAAGGAGAAATTTACTTCCGAGGATTAAAACAAGTGACCGAAGAAGATTGGTGTTGCTAAGCTACCAGAGAATGTTGATTTTACCCCTAAGACAGAAAAGCCAGTTTTTTATTACTTGTGCAAAAAAGAAATAAGATAATGGTGGAAAAGAGCTTCACTAAAGGCTTGGATTGGAATTCTGTGGGTTGGTATGACAATTAAAAGTATTCATTACCTTAAGTATTGGTGTGATTTGGGTTTGAATTGCGTCAGTCGCATTATTGTTAAGGCTTTATCCTCCCCTTATAATTTATCAAAAAAGGTATGGATTGATGTGATCTTGGCTTTTCTACACTATTACCTATGTAAAGCCTTAAGTGAAGGTTGGCTGCTGTTCTTGAGTTATATTTGAACCTTCAAAAGCATTCATACTGATGTAAAGTCTATGCTTAAAGAAATTAAGTATTGTTGAGAATAAATTTGAGATTTTTTGTTTAACGTACATAAATAAAATTATATATTTTTATTTTAAAATATATATATATATATATATTTCAAGAGTTGTGGCTTGAGTAATGGATTCGTTGAAAATAGAAATTGCAGGATGATACCAGATTTGATGAAAAATATTGATATCAGGTGCTCAAAAACGAAAGAGGAACTCTATGGGGATGAACATAGAGTAAAAGTCAATGTAAGTAAGCTTTTTATGTTCATGAACGTTTGATGAATTGTTCGTGAACTGTTCGTATAACATTCGTTTATGTTTGTTTACTAAGTTATATAAACGAGTATGAACAAAATTTTTATGTTCGTTTAATAAACAAACGAACACGAATAGAGGTGTGTTCGGTTCGTTTATGTTTATGAACAAGCTCGTTTATAAACTTGTTTATTGACTCGTTAATTTATTAATAATATTTTCTTATAAAATATTAAAATATTATCTGTGTATGTATTTATTGTTTGTTTGTTTATTATTCATTAGCATTATTTGTGAACATGTTCAATTATATGTTCATGAACATGTTCGTTAAATGTTCGTCAACATGTTCGATTAAGTTGAATGAACATGTTCGTGAACATTAAACAAACGAACATGAACACACGGAATTTTAAATAAACGAACATGAACAAAAATTTTGAAATTCTTAACGAACACAAATAAACTTAAAAATAAACAAACAAATACGAAAATAAATTTATTTGTACAAGCTCAGTTCATATACAGCCCTAATTCATGAAAAGGGAAGGGAATGGAAAATAAAATAAAATAATTAATTTTTAATTAGGTAATATTTATTTATAAATCCTTATTTATATAATTATTTTACTTATTAATGAGGTCGCATGTTGAAATAAACCGATGTTGCAAGAGTTTCATGAAAGTGAATTAAATAAATGGACAAATTTATCTTTTATTAATTATTATATTTACCTTTTTTATTCAATAATTTTTAATTAAAAATATAATTAATTTAATTATTATCAAATTAAATTATAATATAATCATATCTCAAATATAATACAATTTTTTTATTAATATATGTAAGTTTTTTTTAAGTTACAAGTACATAACAATTGCAATTATAAAAAATAGATTCATATAATTATAACTAAAAATAATCATTATAAAACACAATCGGACTGATAATTAAAATATATTCAAATATAAATCATCCATACATGATAAAATATAAATCATGATAAATATAAACTGAGAACACATATAATTTATATAATGTGTGAGTCGAATCAAAATCTTGAAATTCTCGAGACCTTGCAAGTTTACTTTTAAAACAATCATTATCACTGACAATTATATTTTGTTTTTGTCTTTTCTTTTACATTTTGTTTCTTTTTAAATAATTTTTATACAAACACATGTTAAATATTTAAAATTTAGTTTTAATTTAATTATATATATTAACTTTGAGAAATTTTATTTTTTATATTTATAATCTTCTAAATAAAAGTAATTAATTGTTAAGACATGAAGTAGTTGTTAAAGTTTTTGTCTGACACTTAAATGATACGAGTTCAAACCTTATCATTTCATGTTCTTTCCCATAATATTATATTAATAATTAATTTTAATTGTAGTCAAATGTAAATTTTATATGAAGTCAAACATATTTAATTTTAGGCTTAATAGTAAAAATAATCTTTAGTCAAAAAATCAATTAAGCACTTAGCAAAATTTAGCACCCAAGTGAGTCTTTAAGGATGACAAATTAATAAATCAAGTCCTTCTATTAATGTTGATCAAATTTAATTGTTAAGTTTCGTTCACGTGGTTGACAAATTAATCGAATGATGCACGTGATAATCATGTGTACATCATCTGGCCACGTCAATAAATATTTTTTGAAAAAAAATAAAAAATTCTAAAAAATAAATATTTTAAAAAATAATTATTTAAAAAATCACATAAACTTAGATAGATGGCTGTCCGAAATTTATTTACTTGGACAACATTTTGACCAAATTCATCCTAAATGTGATTTTGCAAATAATTATTAAAAAAATTATAAAAATTAATTTTTTGGTACAAAATTATTAATAATTATAAGGAATTATTAAATTTATTTTTAAAATGAAAAGATATTTAAAATTTTATTGGGGAGAGCGGGATTCTGTTCGAATCTAAGGGGGATGACTGAGTATTTTAAAATAAAATAAAAATAATTTTAAATTTCAGTGTTAGAGGGAAATGGAGTTAATTAGAATGAAGTAAAATATATGGTGTCACTGTCATATCTGTGGAGTTGGGAAGAAAGACAGGAAATATGAACCGAATTTAATTTAATATAATAGGGATTAGTTTGACTATGTACGGCACTGAAGACGGGCGGCTATCTTAACCAACTTCTTTAATTAAAAGTTTTATCTGTCCCACAAAGATTTTTTTTATGTACACAGACACCCTATTCTTATTCTGTAGCTGGGTTTAATTATAATAATAATTGTCACATCTATTTTGGAATTCTATCTAGCAGTTTAATCCTAAAGTATAAGATGAATTATACTAAATATGTTGTATAATAATAATGATGGAATATTTAGATGTATTTATTTACTATTAATATAAAAACAAACGCATTGTATCACATTTTATCGTTCATCCAAATTCAAAATTCTCAGAAAACAAATTAAAGCCTTCTTCAATTAGGCTATTTGCATTTGTGACACTTTTAAAGTTGTTATCCGGATCAATTGATTAGAAAAGTGCATTCGGAAGTTATGCATTTTAAATAACATTATTGCAGGAGGAAAGGCCAATGTTTCGGTCCCGCTGAAAGCAAAATGGTCAAAAAAATCTCTTATTTATATCTAAAAGGTCAAGTACGCATAACCATAAATTAATTGCACAAAAAAAAAATTTAGTATATCAACCTACTTAAAAAGGGCAAAAAGTCGATGTTTGACATCCCATCAAAGTTATATCAACTCTACAAGTCTACAACTGCCATCACATCCTGTCTGTCTGTCCGCCCATTTACTAGAAATAAATCATATTAATTTGACACAAGGATAGGTTTCTTTTACAGCATAATAAACAGCTTCAAAGTGAAAGGAACATGCTTTTTGTTACCAAATAATTATATTAATGATAATTCATTAATACCATGTACAACTTTCAAAACTAATGAATAATGATATATCATGAAAAACAAAGAGCCTGGACATTACAAGTCAGTAGTCACCATTTAATGATAATTCATTAATACCATGTACAACTTTCAAAACTAATGAATAATGATATATCATGAAAAACAAAGAGCCTGGACATTACAAGTCAGTAGTCACCATTGAAGCTAAATCCAAGTCTTCATCAGAATCAATCACCTCCTCAAAGTCATAGTACGGATTCACCTGCGCATGTGGCATTTATCTTTATGATGTTTACAGCAACAGCCAAATCTAAACCCATTAATACAAGCCAGTTTGATACCTTGGGTCTTGGGGTAATTGCTTCAAAACTATGGAATTCAGGATTATCAAAACCAGGGGGCTTTAGTACAACATATGCTCCTTTGTTATTGTATCTCTCTTCTGTTGCCTGCATCATAGAAACATCTTTTTAGTTAAATAAAAATAAAGTGCTGTGGCTGTTCTAAGGAAAATGCTGAAATCTGCTTTACCAGTCAAAATACCAATAGATACAAGATATGGAGAATACGCCCCCACAGCAAATATGTTGCTCTGGTTCCCACTAGAATTTTATCCAAAGTTTTCCTTTATATATGACACCAACATAAAATAGATAGATATACTTATATGCTAGACCCGGATCTTTAACAGGTATAAGCACCATCACATACAGTTATTACTGTTACCTTCATCCATGAGTGATGTCAAACCCCACACCCTTGATAGCTATAATGGACGTTCTATATGGAGGGCTAGGAATACAAGATAGGATTAGTTTTTCGTATCCACTACTTCATGGTAACATGATTAAGTAAAATTCCAGAATGACAACACGACCCTAAACAATAAGTGCTGGGACTTAATGTCAGACTACTAAGAGCCACCACCAGCAAAAGATGAGTGCAGTTGAGATAAGACAGCTATAATGGATGTACTGATATTTAAGAAAAACCAGGAACAAATACTTGAGTGAGTTGGAAGAATGAAGCAACAAAGCATATATATGATAAAGGTGATATGGTGTTAAAGGAACCTGCTCTTGATGATCTAGACAACATATCTCCTTAAAGCACACAATTGCAGAAAAATGTTCTTTTTAGTGCTGATTACTTTGTAATAGGGAGGTCCTTTGTTTTTTTTTTTGGGAGGGGGGTACTAATAATACATTCATTATACCAAAAATACAAACTAACAAATGGAAAAGCAAAAAGTTCCAAAACATTAGATCATTCTACTTTAGTAATTCACTTGAGCAAGATATTCATAAACAGATACCTCACTTGCATGCATAAAAGACACAAATCAACCTTGGTACATCATGTATGTGTAAATTTTAAGATATGTATACCCTTCTGAGTTTTGATGCATTTCAACAAGACCACATAACTTCAACCTAACCATGTCCAAGAAACAAAACAGGTTTTTACTTCCAATATGGAAGCCAAAAGATACATTAATAGGCATTCAAACCTCCTAAAACACTTCAATGATATCAAAGGACATCCACATATAACCACAAAAAGTAACAGTAATATAAAGTCTAGGTACAGATCCATAGAAAATATTCAAGAAGATGTTGTGCACGAAACTTAAGCCAAAAGATGTACATAATTTGTCATTTGTTTTCGAGATCAAAGCAGAAACCAGGCATTTAAATCCTGAGGGACAACAAATAAAGCATTGGGGATCATGAAGATACCTGAAATTGTGGGTAGTCTGGAGCACTAAATACAGTTATCAGTTTCCCCGACTCCACATCATGATCTATTGTGTATCCTTCATCCATTCGTCCAAGACCAGGCCTTTTTTCTCTTGCATCAGGGCCTTCATGTGACCTGATAATTAGCTGAGGCAATTGCACCAAACAACAACCACACTGTCAATATTTTGCAACTCAAAACAAAAGCTAGCTGATAAAATTAACGGATGTGATGACTAATATGCAATTATGTAACATAAGACTTAATTTCACTCAAACAATTAAAATAATATCAATTATATTGAACAAAAAGAATGGCAAAGTCTGACAAAGAAATAAGAGTGTAAAAGTTAAATTTTACAGCATCAAGTTACTATCTTACTTGTAATCTCCACACTTGCAAGTTGCAACCGAAGTGCAAGTTTTGACAGGCAAGCTCTACAAGTCATTCCCCTAACACACACTATAACAGATATGCATGTTCAAATCATACCCAGATGTAGACTAATTACCATTTAGCAGTCCCAGATTTAGACTCAAATCTAGAAAAAAAATTTGTATAAGATATTCCTTCAAAATTGTCCAGTTCATACCAGAACCACTGCCAACTCTACTCTTTCTACATCCTAATATAGGGTCAAAACCTAATTTCCACATAGCTTACCACGAATCACACAGGTTTAGACCCCAAAAAGAAATTCACTTGTCCAACCTGAACTGCATTTTCTCCATATTTTTTTCCAACCCTGCATCTTACTGAGATAAATAGTTTTAACTTTCAGCAGTCTCTAGTATAACTCCATTTCACAGCCTTCCATTAGAAAACCAACAACTGTTTTATCAAATCTTTGTTGATAGACAACAATTGATGGTTCATCCTCATTATATTGCAGATTGAATGTATGAATTTAGGATAGAAAGCACCTAAGAACATCTCTGTTGTGGATGCTTGGTAGTTGTTAGGCAGGACTATTAAGAGAAGTTGTTTGTAGGACTCTTTAGAATAAATTGTTTTCGGACACTTAAAATAGAAGTTGTGTTTGGTAGGACTTTATTTACTTTCTTTAATTATTGTAATCTCCATTTAAAGGGATGATTAATAGGGTTGAATTTTACCAAAACCCTAAAAAGAGATTTAGGTCTGTAACGAGTCCTAAGGTTTTAGTCTCCCTATCAATCCCAAATTCACGGATGTAACAAATTCATATCAAAGCCAACAATTAGCGGTAGGCAAAGTGGCAATATGCACAAAGATCAAGTATATGAGAAGAGAGATAGAATAAATATGCAAGCAGCAAGTGGATGAATTTTTTGCTGAAAACAAAACTCAAGTGTCCGATCAAATGCTTGAAAGAATGGATAACATGATTGCTAGTAAACAAATTTGTAACTCTAGGATAGATATCAAGGTAGACCCCTAACTAAACAAAAGCATACCATGGCAGCCTCTACTGATTTCACTTCCCTATCTTGGTTTCATAGGTTTAAACTTGGTGAGGTAATTCTGTAAATTGTGAATGTTGGTAAGAAGTTTGAAAGATTTATTCAATGCTCGTATATAAGAATGAATTTGTGGAAGTTCACAACCCCTATCAATTTCAACTGTTAGTAATGGAAAGGAATAATTAGCAGTCATTCTATCAAATAAAATGACCTTTGATTCGACTAAAAGGAAAAGGATGACCAATGGATGTGTAAGCACCAAACCAGTGCCAATCTCTCTTGAGGAAGCTACCTTTCGCCAAGTTTATCCTAACTCTGAGCTTGAGGACAAGCTCTTTTCCAGGAGCGTAGTATTTTGTGGATGCTTAGTAGTTGTTAGGTAGGATTTCTAGGAATTGTTAGAAGGAATCTTAGAATAAAGTTGTTTTACGACTCTTAAAATAGAAGTTGTGTTTGGTAGGACTTCATTTAATTTCTTTAATTGTTGTAATCTCTATTTAAACAAAGGCAAGTCAAATTTTACCAAAACCCTAAAAGGAGATTTGGGTCCCTCTCTAACCAGTCCTAAGATTTGCGTCTCCCTTTTTTAATGAGATGAAACATCAATCCCAAATTCACATACTGGAATAACAGTATGTTAGATAACATCCTCTTCTCTTATTAAACATAGAACTAAAAGAAAAATAAATAGCATGTTCACATTAAGAGAAATAAACCATCTAGTAAAAAATTAACCGAATACCAAACTACTTAAATGCCTCTACTAATGTTGATGGAGAGTGGCAGAAAATAAAATTTAATTACAAAATGACCAATTCATTTGTTAAAAATTTAACCACAAATGCTTTAAATGAAAAACATAATCACAATAATACCTTTAGTTTGAACTTTTTTAAGAATTCCTCTGTGCAGTCAGGGCCCCATAACAGGCCAATGCCCCTCTCCTTATTTGGGGAAAGACCAGGTTTCATTGATGGATCTGACCATAGCACATCACCAGGAATCAAATTCAATCCTTCCCAAGGAGGATCGAGGACTGATCTTCGAGCTTTAGATAATTCCTCCAAAGAACCAAGGCATAAAGTGTTGGCTTCAGGGACGAGATTTATCCTACGATTCTTCTTCCCTTTTGACCTTTTAGAAGGGGTGACAGAAATGCTGCGGAAAAGCCCCCCATGAGCAGTATATACACGCTCAGCAATTATAGAGGCCAAAGGTAGTCCTTCAAAGCATCCCAAACAT
Source organism: Kokia cookei (assembly GCA_039519145.1). NCBI lineage: Eukaryota > Viridiplantae > Streptophyta > Magnoliopsida > Malvales > Malvaceae > Kokia > Kokia cookei. The sequence goes on along the minus strand of CM076904.1, from coordinate 12,272,666 downwards.
TTTCGATACACATGCTTACCTTTATCCCCATACTTTGTCAAAACTTCCTTCTCAAACCCATAAGTAGAGGTGCAGTATTTGGATTCATGATTTCCACGAAGAAGATACACTCTATGCGGCATGAAAACCTAGAAGAATATGGTATCTTGTCACACGTAATTTAATTACCGAAATAGCATATAGTATCTAGTTTTACCAATAAATCAGTGCGAATATCAAAATCCAATGTTTTTCAAGGAAAAATATTATTAGCTTACTTTCTGGAACATGAAGTGGGTCTTTAGATTAACCACAAGGGGCAAGCATGATTAGAAGTAGGCTTCTACAGCATGGTTCGCAATCAAAAACAAAATGAAAATGGCATGCTAATGACAAATGCTACTCTATAAATGATTGTCAGATCGATAATCGAGAGTTTTACGAAGCTCCGTTCTAGTTGTAGGGTCAAAGTCATTTACAAACAGAGTATGAAAGAAGGTATTCGTAAATTACTAAGAACTAAAGGAATAAAAGAGTATTCTTTGTAAAGAGTAGTTGAAAATTGGAAGTACCTTCCAGGCTAGCAAGAGCAAGAAAGTCTCAAGACCCCAAGCTCCCCTGTCAACATAATCCCCATTGAAGACAAGGATCCGATTTTGGGAAGGAAAGCCAGCGTCTTGGAGCAGGAATAGAAGATCATGCAATTGGCCATGAAGATCCCCAACCACTACGACCGTTGAATCGGAGTCGGGGGTGTTGATTTGGAGGCAATTGGGTTCTTTGTGGAGGATCTTGGAAGCAGTAAGAACGAGGGCATCGAAAACGGGAACTGGAAACACGGAGGGTAAAGCCGCGGGGGCCAGATTTCTTGAACTCCACTCGAACGCGGACATGAGATGCTGGATCCACTCAAGGCAGAGCTTGCCATTAGGGGGCCAAAACAGAGGGTCCGGAGCAACAGTTAGCAGTGAGGACGGAGAGGGGTTGTCGCTGGAGGTGACGGCGGTGGAGGAGGGGGAGCATGCATCCGCATCCGCATCCGCATCCCTTGAAATTGGACTGATATTATTGCTGTCATCAGAAGACATAGTTTATTTTAAAGAAAAAAGAAATCCTTCGAGAAAGGTTGCTTTTTTCCTATATTTCAGACGACAAACTGTTTCAAGAAATTTGGAAACCCTAGCTGGAACATTCAATTGCAAAAATTATGTTGTTTTGGTTGATGACTGCGCATTCCCCACTGCTAGAAATATAGGCACTCTCTACTTCATAAAATTTGTCAAAAAGGAAAATATTGCGCAATGAGAAATATATACACACGTAATTTACAGTGAGCTTCCATAACCTCCCCTGTCTTTGATTGTAAATAGTTTATCTGATAATTAGGTAAAACAATCTTTTTCATAATTTTTCATATTTTCTCGTAATTTTTTTATGCCATCAGGATTTCTAATATTTTACTAGAAAAAATCAATTTTTTTATGTAAAATAAATATTTGTGCGTACTAATAGTATTTGTTACATCTACTAATTTAGAATTAAAAAAATAAATAACTTTATTAAATTTTATAAGATGAACCAGTATTTGGTAGTCTCTTACAACTCCCTCATGCTTTTTGGTGAAGGAACACCAAAAAAATGAGAAAGAATGAGAGGATACCAAAATTGGGGAGGGATACCAATTTTTGGTTTGTCTCATAATTTTTTTTCATTTATTTAATTTTCGTATTCTTTTAAATTTTTATGAAATATAACTTTTTCAGTATTAATTTTTAGCATTAAAATTATAATTTAAGAGTTGTAAATTTTTTCCATTACAAAATCACATAGAAATTTATTACTATTTAAACATAATATTTTTATTTAGTGTAAACTTATATCCCGTACCAAACATACATCCGAAACAATACCAATATGATAAAATACCAAGAATTATAAGAAAGCACCAAAAAAAATTGTAACATTCAATAATTTACTAAAATATAATAAATTACAAAGAAAGTATCAAGAAAATATAATTATAAGAAAGTACTAAGAAAATAATAAATTACAAAACAAATGAAAATAAATCTTAAACCTAAGAGAAACTGAAAACTAAATTACAAAGGAAATTCTAAAATCTGAAAAGTCGTCCCTAAACAAGTGTCTAATGAGTCTCTTTATAGAGTTAGGGTTGGTCGTCGTCCTTAGCTCTAGGTCGGTTGACCTTTTTATGTAAAAATACATTGTGCAAACCAAAACGCCTTCAACTCGTAATTATTTCCCATACAGGGTCGGTGACACGACACCTAGTGCTTGTGTTGCAACACTGAAGGTAGTTTGCCTTGGCTCAAGTTCAGCTTTAAGGGTGTATTGCGAAATCCTCTGGTTGTGTCACGACACCAAAGGCAGTCTTGGAATTTTTGCACTCTATCCTCTATGTTGCAACATTGGGACTCCCATGTTTACATATATTAAGAATATACAAGGTATTTCAACTAGAAAGAAAATAGAAAATAAGAATATACGAGAAATTTCAACTAAAAAGAAAATAGAAAATTCGATTAATTCATTGCTAGAATAGTTACATAGGAGAGTAGAAGAGTCTAAGTTCATCCATTTTAGAAAGTAACACCCAACACTCGGATCCGGTTGGTCAGGTCGGGTGGAGGGCATTACAAAAATAAGTTGAACATTGAAAATTCTCCACAAGTGCTACAAAGTAAGAAAGGTAAGGAAATATTAGAAATTGATTTAAGAAGTCATACCTTGAATTTTTTTTTAATAAGTATGCTATTGATGTTGTTTGTAAAATATTTCCTTACGACATGTTTTCTCATTGTCAAGTTTCAATAAATTGTGTTCTAGAAGTTCAATTGATTTTATGGGTTTATCTAGATTTGTAAAGGTTAAAAATAATAATTTTGTTGCACTAGATAGGTTTATTAAAGCATTTTATACATTTTCACTTGCAACAAAATTTTCTATATTGACCTTTAACAATGAATTTTTCATAATAATTTTAACCTACTTGATTTTTATTGTTATAATAATTTTGTTGCAGTAGATAGGTTTATTAAAGCATTTTATACATTTGCACTTACAACAAAATTTTCTATATTGACCTTTAACAATGAATTTTTTCATAATAATCTTAACCTTCTTGATTTTTATTGTTATGCGAAATTATTGACTCATCATTGGAAATTCTTATGGATAACCATGCATATTTATAAAAAGTTACAAGTTATTTTTTATTTAAACACTCATGTACCTAAAATTTCTTTGTTTAGAGTTGATGGTTTGTGTTTGAAGGAGAAGCATGTGATCCATGCATATTTGAGGGATCAAAATAATATCTTTGAACTTGGAGATAGTTTTGGTGCATAAGAAGCTTAGGTAAGTATTTGTTTGCTTTTATTGTTATTAATTATAATCATTTTTTTCTACAGCTAAAGATTCTTGGACGAATCTTCTTGAAGAATAGGGGAATAATGCGAGTCTGAAGGTCCAATTTTAGACCCATGAAAGTGATGGTTTTACATTACCTCAAGGCCCAATAACAATGTCAAAGGCCAAGCAAATCAAACCAAGATTCAATCAAAGACAATACGTGAGGATGAATCTTTTCGAGCAAAAGGAAAATGATACATGCATAGAATGAGTGAAATTTATTAAAGTCAATTTAACCAAGACAATTTTCAAGCTGAAAAGATTAGTTAACTTGCAACAAATTTTTGGATGGGATCCAGACATTTATGGGCTTAGATGTTTGAATACTGGTTGAAGAGCTATGTAATATCCTGAGATCGGGCTTGGAAGTTTTGGCCTCACAAGTAAGGGATCGCTAGTGTTTCAGCAAACAAGGGGTTCGCCAAGGTTTCGATGAATTGGGAGTTTGCCAAAAGAAGTTTAACAAGGTGTTCGCCAGAGATTCGACGAAGCAGTATACACAAAAAGATGCAATAAGGTAGTTTGCTAGATTCATTTCCAATTGGGTTCACTAGTGTGTTTGGCGAGCTAGTGTTCGCCAGTCTGTTTGGTGAGCTATTGTTCACTAGTCAAAGTCAAGTCAAACTAAATTAGGAAATAAAGATATCGTGTATCTAGGAATACTTTTTGTGCACGTAACTCCTTCTTGAGTCAAGTAGGGTATCCGAAGATTTCCAGGACATTTAGGCCTATAAAAAAGTCCTTAATTCCATGAAAATTTTTCTTCGAATATTAGGTTGTTAAGTCTCTGTTTCGAATCAAGTTCATAGCACCCAAGGTAAGTCTCTATCCTGTTAGGTTTGATTGTCCAAAAAGATAGGTTTGCTTGCATGAATGAATCTTGTAAGTTGTCTATTTAAGTAATATGTGTGTGTGTTTATGCATGTTGCGAACTAGCCAGACCATCTACCAGTAAGGATAAAGGCAAAGCCAAGCTTGTTTAATTGTCAGTTTGTTGGTGAGTGGTTAAGAATTGCCATAAGTGTACTAACTATTAGGCTTTTCAATATGAATGCTCAAGGTTCGTAACTCATGTGCGAATTGTTATGTTTTCCAAGAACTTTGTTTTTAAACTAAGCTCCAAGAGTAAATTTTTCTACAAAACCCTATTCTCAACTTTTAAGACTATGTTTTAAAGCTAAGTTTTATGTGAGCTCCTAAGCGAGCCTATGTTTTAAGATATGATTTTAAAATATGCTTTTATAAATTATGTTTTTACGAGCTTTTTTGTGAGATCTATATGAATATGTGTTTTCAAGCAAACTCCCTATGCGAGCTCTATGTGATAAGTTTTCGTGCAAGCTCCTTTGCAAGCCCTTATGTTGGATATATTGGTATACCAAAGCATTGTGAAAACTCACCTATAAGTTCTTTGTTTTGGACGTTGATTCCCTTGGACATGTGGAGAGATAAGGGAATGTCGAGCTGAGTCTATTCATTGGGACATGTTAGTGTACTGGAGAGTGTATAGCTTCACGCAACACTTATGAGACATGTTATAAGGACTCTATGAGTCATTTTAAGACGTTATAAGGAGATCTGTATATCCAATAGATAAGTAAGTTAATAGAAGTGTGAGAACATATATTATGTTCCTCAACCATTCTGATAAGACAAGTATGTGAGCATGTTTCATGCTATACAATTTCTGTTTGCAAGCTAAGTTTTTAAGTATGATTTTCATCAAGCACAATTGAAACTGTTTTTACAAACTTATATGTTTTCTAACAAGCAGGATTTACGAATTAGGTCTCGCAACCTTCACTGCAAACCCGACACGTGTTACGATTTTTTAGACTAAGTCTTCTTATTGTTTTAAACTCTGTATTTTAAGCACACTTTGATAATTCCTAATTATTCACTAAGTTCGCAATGAACTCACCTACTCCTCTCTTTGGATTTACTTAGCTAGCATATATAAAGGCCTCTTCATTGTACACAATTATTCATCACTCAATTCATTCATTATTCGTTTTGAGTTAATAAAATTCTCTTCGAGTTTTTTTTTAAGAATTTCTTTTGAGTTTTCTTTTAGAAGAGTTTTAATAATCTTTTCATATTGCGGGGATCATCTTTAAGCTTTTTCTTGCCAAGTTTTCTTCCTTGAGGGGAAAATTAGAGTCATTTGAAGAGGGTTATGTATTCATCGGGTTCCCAAGGCTCCTTAGGACTTTTATACACCATCTTCATCTTTTCCATCAATTTGTTTTATTTTCTCCTTTATTCTATTTTTTTCATATTTAATTATTCAAATATTTGATTTATTTAATCGTTTTTCTATCTTAATTATCTATTTTAATTGCTTTCTTTAATTTTTAAATTTTTAGATCTGACTTGGATTTGTTTGCGTTTCAAGTTGTTTCAAAATTCAAGTTTCTTTCCAATCGTCTAGAGCCCTAAGTCAAATCCACAACTTGGACAAACTTGATATAATCATATAATGCTATGACTTGAATAATTTAAATACTATTGAGCTTTATCACTTAGCATTCGGTTTGTTTTCCATGCGTAGGTTAGGTTCATATTGAGATCCTGAGCATCGATTCAACATCCAGACAAAGATCCTAGACTCAACAATGTTTGTATAGTTCTTTTGTTGGTTATATGACATGTACCTAGATTGAGTAGGTTTGGATATTTTACTATGTTTTAAGAATATTGAATTGAAAGTTTGGTAAATGGACTTAATCACAGGGATGCAGATTGTGTATAAGTTTGTCATATGGTTTAGAAATGTATAAAAAATGTATTTGCAAATGGTACTTGTGAATAGTATATATGATTAAATCTTGAATGAATTAGGCTAGTTAATGAACTTAAATGTAATGTGACATTGGTCTGTAGTTGTTTAAGGTAAATATGATTAATGTGTGTTAAAACTAATTTTTGAAAAAGTCCCGACTTTAATTTTGAAACACGAAAATGGAGTCGGCACCAATCCTTTTTAAATAGATGTGATTGGTCAACTTGTAAAAATTTTAAAATCATTAAACCAATAATTTTGGTCTTTGAAACCATAAAACGGGTTCAAGAGTCGGTTACGTATGAGGAAGGATTAGCACCCTCACACGCCTAAAATTGGTACCTAATCGATTATTTAATGTCTTAATTGTTGAAAATCGAAAACTCAAGAAAAATTTAAAATGCGATCTTTAAATGCATAATGACATGTTTCTATGTTTTAGAAAATTGAATTTTACGAAGAAAGCTCGTTATTTCGAGATAATCGAGAAGAAGAGTCATGTCAAGTAAGTTAGGCCACAACACCTCGAATCTTCGAAAATAACAAGCGTTTCTAATTAGTATCTCAAATATCATATATTTTAATTTTAAAATTAGGGTGTTTGATTATCTCGGTTCAAAAATAAAACCACACATAGTAAGTTAGGGCATAATTCTCTCCAATTCTCGAAATAAAGAACATTACCTCGATTTTTAAAAATGATTTATGTATTTTTAAAAAAAAAATTAAAGTGTCAAGTAATTTATTTATCAAAATATTTTACAATAAATGAATGAATACGTACATGTATAATTTGCAAATCAATAATAACAAAAATAAAAATTTACATACATGAATAAGGTAAAACAAATATATACAATAAATAACGAATGATACAAATAAAAAAATAATGATAACAAACAAAATAACAATAATAATCATGGCAATAAGCATTAATTGATTAATAATATAAGCTACAATAAGTATATGAAATACAAACATAAAAAATCTAATATAATTAAATTAAGAATTAAATAATAATATGTAATTAAATAATAAAATAATAAAATAAAGCACAAAACAAAAAAGTAAGAACAAGATAATAACAATAAATAAAAATTAAATAAGAAACATAAAATAAAAACAACAAATAAATAAAGCACATAAAAACAATAAAGAAATAAAATTAAATAAAAACGGGAATATAAATAACATAAAAATAAATAACAAACAAATAAATAAAGGGACAATAAAAAATGAATAAAATTAAATAGCAAATAAAACGATTCAAATAAATAAATGAAATTGGGATCAAATTAAATAAAATAAAAATAGTAGGGTCTAAATTAAAAAAATAAATGGGCAAAATTAAATAAAGGACTAAATTGTAAATGAAAACAAATTAAAGGTGCGAATTAAAAACAAAAACAAAATAAAAATTTTAGGGACCAAAGGAATAAATATCCCCTCTTTTGTACACGTGTCATTCCCTAAAAGGGTCCTATTGGTCAAAGTACCAAATTGTGAAGCCACTAAAATTTAAAGGCTAAGTTAAAATAAAAAAAATGGAAAAGGACTAAATTGTAACACCTTAAAAATAAAGAAGGGCCAAATGGGCAATTGACCCATCCTTAAAAAACACGCGGACCCTACGTTCCGAACGGGTCGGGTCGTCAGGCCATACACCAAAATGGCATCGTTTTGAGACCTATAGGATTAGGCCAAAACGACATTGTTTTGAAGGCTTTATAAAAGCCAATTATTTTCTATAAGCCTCATTTTCCCTTCCCCTCTTAAAAAACAAATTCCTTTTTTTTATCTCATATTTCTTAAAGCCCGACCATTGGGGGATGACGGGTTTTCACCGTAAACCGTCGATCATTAGTGGTGGTCACCACTGCCTACGGTGGTCAAAAACCCCAGAGTGCTCCCCTTGGCCCTTTCAAACCCTCCGAACCCAGATCTAGGGTTCTTTTACCCAAAAATGAGACCAAAATGCTTCAAAAGGCTCGAAAACCTCTCGATTTTCTTGAATTTTAAAAAAAAACTAAGCTCCAAAGAGATTCAGAGATCCTTACCTATGAAGATGCTATCTATCATCAAGATAGCTACCTCAAGGTGTTTACGACGGTGACGGGAGCCGAAACATCAAGGTAAAAAAAAACTTAAAAATCTATCTTTATTATATATTTTGAGAATAAAGAAACAAGTTGTATACCTTGAATTTCTTTTATTTTTTGCTATTGAATCATGTTCTTGATTGCTAAAAAATACGTGTCTGAATATTATTAAAAAAAATTGTCTTTTACATTCGGATTTGTGTTTTTCATAGCATGAATATTACAATCTTTTTATTTTATTTTATTTCCTTTTTTCTTCTGATTTTGCAGATTTGCGAATCTTGGAAGATCCTTGAGCAAGTAGGGGCAGCAGCGACCGAATGTTAGGGGAGTAGAGGCGGCTAGGGTTTCCCTTCTTTGTTTTTAGTTTAGGGTTTTTTATATAAATGGGCTTATAAAATTTGGGCTAGGGTTATTGGGCTTTAGGTTAATTTAATTGTTTTGGGTTTGGGGCATTTGAGTTAATTGGACTTTGGACTTTTTAATTTGAAGAAAAATAGGTTTATTTTTATTTATTTTTTGTTTATAAAAATAGGGTTTTTTTATTAAAATGGGCCGGACGAAATATAGGTCCTACGGCTGCCCCTTTTTGCTCTTTGTTGTGTAATGAGAAAGGAGCAAAGATTCCAAGGAGGAAAAATTTTGTCTGGTCCTGATGAATCTTGACTTCTGGTGCCTCTCTTTTCCAAGCAACCCACTATTTCATTTCGTTGGTTACTCTACTCCACTGTATCCGCTTCACTACAATTTTAGGAAGATAGGATTTCGTGTCACAGTTTCATCTTGCTCCATTGCAACTTCAAGGAGATAAAATTTGTTATTGTAGTTTCATTTTAAATCGTTGAAACATCAAAGTGATTGTTTTTTGATCCGCTTCACTGCAACTTCAGGAAGATAAGATTTGCTTTTGTAAATTCAATCTATCTCGTTGCAATTTTAGAGGTATGAGATTTGGTGTGATAGTTTCATCTTGCTCTACTGCAACTTCAGATAGATAAAGATTTGCTATCTTATCTTTAATCCAGTCCTTGCAACTTCAAGGATATAAGATTTGTCCATTCCACTGCAAACTTCAGTGGAGACTGAGGTATTTTACTTTGAGTTTTAATTTGCCCCTTTACAACTTTAAGGGTATAGGATTTGGTATGACTTCACTCCATTCCACTGCAACTTCAGTGGAGATTGAGATTTGCTACTGGTTTTACTCCGCCACTCTACAATTTTAGGGGTGTGGGAGTTGTTATTCTGTCGCACCACTCTCTAGGGATATGACCTACAGAATCTATTTTGTGGGCCTTTATCTAGGCCATGCAACTAGGATGCCATGATTTGAATGAATCAAATGTTCTTATCTAAATGTGTATGAATGGTGTTAATATGAATGCAAAGATATCATATTTTAGAATGATTTTGTTTTTTTAGTCCTTAGTTTAATATTGGCTGTCTTTTGCTGAAGTTCCATCACTGATGTGTCATCATATCTTCTTTTCAAGTTTGGTGTCCTCAATATGAAATCCAAAAAGGTAGTCATACTCTGAGCTACTTCTTTTAGGATCCTTTCGACCCTCAGATTTGGTTATTTCCAACTAGTAGTCCTGTTTCAGGTCCCTGTACTTTTTTAGAAATTTTCCAAAGCTATATGAGAAATCTTTTTGTACCTTATATTGTCAAGTCCATGAACTGTTATTTCAATGCAAAGAATGCCTTGAAAAAGGTTATGAAAAATGGATAAAATTGAAGTTATTGGAGACAAGACTTAAATGAGATGTAATGATAACATCGATAAAAAAGTGGCAAAAATTAAATAATGGCCAAAGATTACAAACATTGGTCAAAAATAGCAAATATTGGTAAAAAATAGCAAACATTAATCAAAAGTTGCTAAAGTGAGCAAAAGGAATACAACCAGATGCCCTAAATATCAACGTATGAGTTTCTTCGAGCAAACTTGATGAGGACCATTTTGAGCCTGATGTGTACCCATGAAAACTGTTGTACTTTGTCGATGCCCAAGATGTAACGTCTCTCCATCCTGTTACTTTTGAGAGAGAAGACTATTTCGTGCCCAATCTTTGATCCAAATCTGAGCCGCCCTTTCGGGTTTTCGACTCAAATCTCCTTAGGCTTCAAAATGCCCTTTGTGGGTTTTCATCTCGACCCCGCCCCTTTTTTTTGAAATGCCCTTTACGAGTTTTCATTTCGATCTCTCTTTTTTTAGGCGAAGTATTTCTTCATTGCATTTGAGTTCACTGGGTTTAATAAATCCTTGCCATCCATCTCAGCTAGGAGTAAAACTCCTCCATAAAAGACTTTCCTTACCATATATGAGCCTTCCCAATTTGGCATCCATTTTCTTCAGAAGTCCTTTTGTATAGGAAGAATCTTTTTCAAAACTAGATCTCCCTTATGGAATTCTCTAGGGTGAACCTTTTTGTCATAAGCATGCATCATCCATTTTTGGTACATCTGGCCGTGCTGGATAGCTTTCAACCTCTTTTCCTCAATCAGGTTTAACTGGTCATATCTCAATTGGATTCATTCTGCCTTATCTAACTTTACTTCTGATAAAATTTGAAGGGAAGAAATCTCGACTTCAGTGGGCAGAATTGCCTTCATTCCATATACCAATGAAAAAGGTGTTGTCTCAGTAGAAGTTCTGATAGACGTTAGATAGGCGAAGAGAGCAAATGGTAACTTCTCATGCTAATCTTTGTAGGTCTTTGTCATTTTCCCAACAATCTTCTTAATATTCTTATTAGCTGCCTCCACTACCTTATTCATTTTCGGACGATATGATATTAAATTATGATGCTTGATCTTGAACTAATTATAGACCTCTGCTATCGTGCTGTTGTTCAAGTTCAAAACATTATCAGATATGATCTTTTCTGACATTCTATACCGATATATGATTTCTTTCTTCAAGAATTTGTTGACCATTGATTTCGTAACATTAGCATAGGAAACAGCTTCTACCCATTTTGTGAAGTAATCGATGACCACAAAAATGAATCTATGCCCATTAAAAGCCTTTGGCGAGATTGACCCAATAACGTCCATGCCCCACATAGAAAAAGGCCATGGCAAAGTCATAACATGAAGTGGTGAAGGAGGTACATGAATTTTGTCCTCATAGATTTGACATTTGTGACATTGCTTAGCATATCTAATGCAATCTCCTTCCATGGTTGACCAATAATATTCGAATCTCATAATCTGCCTAGTCATTGTAAAACCATTAGCACGCATTCCACAAACGCCCTCATGGACTTCTTCTAGAATTTTCTTGGCCTCAACAGCGTCGACACATCTTAACAAAACCTGATCTTTCCTTTTTTTGTACAGAATATCCCTATCAAGTACATAATTAATTACGAGCCTTCATAACATCCTTTAATCATTCTCAATAGTTTCTCAGGTTATTTTTGGCCTTTTACGTATTATAATATTTCCTGGTACCAAAAATGATTATCCCTTTCTTCCCCTTCAATGTTGTAGCTATGAGCTGGAACCTCATAGATGCTCATCTGAATGGGCTTTACATATTCTTGCTTATTGACCTTAATCATGGAGGCAAGGGTAACCAAAGTATCAGCCATCTGATTTTCATCTCGCGGGAGGTAATGGAAGGTGATGTCTTCAAATTTTTTAATTAACTCGAGAACCAGCTTTTAATAATCAATCAACTTGGAGTCTTTCGTTTCCCATTCACCCTTAAGTTGATAAATTACCAATGTAGAATCTTCATACACCTATAGAACCTGGATCTTGTGCTCTATAGCTGCATGGATACCCATGATACATGCTTCGTATTCTGCCATGTTATTTGTACAATCGAAGTCAAGTTTGCTTGGGAGAGTGTAATGATATCCTTCTGGAGGTACCAGAACTGCTCCAATTCCTTTACCAGTAGCATTTGAAGTGCCATCAAAATTCATTTTCCAAAGATATTCTTCTGGAGTTCCTTTTTCGATGACTGCAACGTACATCAGATCTTTATTCGGGAAATCGAAACTTAATGGCTTATAGTCTTCGGGAGCTCTGCTAGCCAGAAAGTCTGCTATTACACTTCCTATTATCACCTTTTGATTCACATAGACTATGTCGAATTCAAAGAGCAAAATTTTCCATCTAACCATTCTTGCATTCAATGCTGTCAACCCCATCATGAACTTAAGAGGGTCCAATTTTGAAATCAACCAAGTTGTAAGGTATAACATGTACTGCCTCAATCTTCGAGTAGTCCAGACTAGAGCGTAACACAGTTTCTCAATTGACAAATATCTTATCTCACATTCAGTGAACTTCTTGCTGAGATAATGGATTGCTCTTTCTTCTTTTCTTGACTCATCATGTTGGCCTAGTACGCATCCCATAGAGTTTTCAAATACAGCCAAATATAAGATCAAAGGTTTATCCAGATTCGATGGCATCAAAACTGGAGCATTAGACAAGTAATGTTTAACCTTGTCGAAAGTCCTTCGGCATTCATCATCCCATACTCCTAGGTTATTCTTCTTAAGAAGACAAACGATAGGATCACATTTCTCGGTTAGTTGTGAGATGAACCTAGCGATGTAATTTAGTCTTCCTAGGAACCCTCGAACTTTCTTTTGAGTATGTGGCGGTGGTAACTCCTGTATATCTCAAACTTTATTAGGATCGATCTCAATTCCCCTTTTACTGACCACAAAGCTTAATAACTTCCCTAAAGTAGCCTCGAAAGTACATTTGTTTGGGTTCAACTTCAACTGGAATTTTTTCAGTCTCAAGAATAATTTTCTCAAAATCTTCACATGTTCTTCTCCTTTTTGAGACTTTGCAATCATATCGTCGACATAGACCTCAATCTCCTTGTGCATCATATCATGTAACAAAGTCACTATAACCTTTTGATATGTCACCCCTACATTCTTTAGTCCAAATGTCATAACTTTGTAGCAAAAGGTTCCCCACATGATAACGAATGTAGTTTTATCCATATCCTCAAGATGTATATTTATTTGATTGTATTCGAAAAAACCATCCATAAAGGAGAGAAGGGATGATCTGCTGTGTTGTCCACCAAGGTGTCAATATGAGGTAGTAGAAAATTATCCTTCGAGCTAGCTTTGTTTAGGTCCCGATAATCCATGCACATTCATACCTTTCCATCTTTCTTAGGAACTGACACTATGTTGGCTACTCATCTGAGTATTTAACCACTTGTAGGAAACTAGCATCAAGCTGTTTCTTGACCTATTCTTTTATCTTCAACAATACATCAAGCCTAATTGTTCGAAGCTTCTGCTGGAGCGATTTACATTCTTCTCTTATAGGGAGCTTATGCACCACAATATCAGTACTTAGATCGAGCATGTCTTGATATGACCATGTGAATACATCTTTGGACACTCGAAGAAATCCAATGTGTTCTCGCCTCATTTCTTCAGAGATACGAGTCCCAATCTTCACCTCTCTTTTTTCTTTTTGGTTCGCTAAACTCACAACTTCTTTTGATTCTTTGTAAGGTAAGATCTATTTCTCATCTTGCTCAACCATCCGTAGCAGATCAGGAGATAAATTACAATCTTGAGCATCTTCGAAATCCTGAGATTCTTTTGAACACACATCCTGCTCAAAATGAGGCTTTAGGTCGGCAACAATGTTACTCATGTCATTGATATCAAGGGACCTGACATATGGACAAAAGGGATCCGAAGAATAAATGAATTTAAGAATGATTTATTACGGGATGAAACAAATGAAAAGAATAACAAGAATGTTTTCCAATTGGGATAAAAAATGCATCATTTTTATTGAAATAAAAGATAGCGGTCATGTGCCCTTTACAAAAAGATCCCTATTGCTCTCGAGCTTAGAGTAACAAGGGTGTTCTGAACATTACTCTAGAAAAGTCCTAAAAATTACAGGGAGCTCGTCTGCAGTCCAGTTGTCCCAAACACTTCCAAAGGTGTAAGGACAAATTCCTGACAAGTTTCCTTTTTCACTCTTCTCTTCGGAAATAGCATTAATGCTTAGGCTTTTCATTATTCCCACCATCTTATTCATTGTTAGCTTTCATTCAGGGATGATAATACCCCTCGACATGAATGTTTCCAATATGTGAGGAAAGACTATTGGTTCCCATTTGATCTCTTCCCCACTTATTTGTGCTCTTCTTTTTTCCTGCCTTTTGTGCAATTCTTTTTTTTCATTTGTCTCGTATTTGGCTTGAATCCCAAGCCCAAACAATCTTTTTTTTTTACCAATATCGACACACTAACTCTTCCTTGAAGATATTTCCCCAATCCTCTTCCAAGTAAAGCTCATTTTCTAACTGTCATTTTTAGACCTATCCTAGTAGTTGCAAACATCTTTGGTGTGGGGATCTTATTTCCTTCAACAATGAAGGTAGCATTACAGATTTCAAGGATTTGAAACAACATTCCATGGCTTCCTCATCTACCCCAATGTAAGGTGCATCACTGGTTATTGATGCAATGATGTCCTCCTTAGCATTTATTGTGATTAATCAGCCCTCTGTCACCAATTTTAGCTTCTGATGCAGCGATAATGGCATTTCCCCTTCTGAATGGATCCACGGTCTTCCCAATAAACAAATTATAAGTGGGCTTGATGTCCATCACCAAAAAGTCCACTTCATATGTGTTCGGCCCAATTTGGAGTGGTATCTTAATTCTCCCCATTACCCCTCTTTCGGTTCCATAAAATGCCCTCACTATGTTGTGGCATGTCTTCATGTGAGAGCTATTGATTGGCAACCTGTTTAATGTCATCAATGGTAGCGCATTAAAGGCACAGCCATTGTCATCAATACTCTCGGTAACGCGTATCATTTGCATCGGGTCGTGATGTGTAGAGCTTTTGTTGAGCCCATGCCTCTCAGAGGTATTTCATCATCATTGAAGAAGATGAAATTATCTGCACCTAGATTATTAACCAGTCGATCCAACTTGTTTACCGAGATATCATCAGTAACATGTCTCGTTCAACAATTACATTAACGCTCTGAGATGTGTTTCTAAACTTAGCAGCAGGGCTAAAACTGATATGTAAGTTGGTTGCTTATGTAAGTGTTCCACCACACTATACTAATTAAGTTTTAGGAATTTCAAGAATTCCTTGGCTTCCTTTTCAGTTATCGACTCATTCACTGGCAACTCGCGTTTATTGGTCCTCTTCTCTTTAGGCTCAACCATCAGGGCTTTCCCTTTGTTTGCTTCATTTCTTCATCCGCCTAGTTATAGCATCTCTCATTGTGTGTGACGAGAATTACTTCATTTTTTGATCCTTCCCCTTTTTGTACCATCACATTGTAGTCATAACACTATGGGACCTTTTTACTGTCCTTATAAGGAAATGCTACAGGTTTTTGAATGATGACTCGTGGTGTCATTTGTTCTCCAGCCTCATTGCCCCTGGGCCTAGATATGGTTACCACTTTTAGATTAGCCTTGTAAGTTTTTTTAGATGCCCTTTCTTTAGAAGCACAAATATCTTTTCCTTTTATATCTTCCATCTCCTCAAAAAACTCGAGCTTCTTATTATCCATTAGTTTTTGTACCAAGGCTCTAAATTCGACACACTCTTGGATTCTATGCCCCACAGTAGCATGAAACTCATAGTAATTTTCAACTTTTATTACTACGTCTTCCACATATTATATGATCAAGCCTGTGTTGACCATCTACTGCTAGACCCATTTTAATAGAGATTTGACCTTCCCAATATCAGTTTTAATCCTCTTGCTCTTTGTAATATCCCTAAATCGGATCTAGTAGTTTCGGGTATATTTTTTGGGTTTCGAGCATCAATTTAGGAATTTATTGAGTTAATAGTAATTTTTAATTTAATTTAGGAGGTCAATTTCATCTAAAATCGATTAAACAATAATCCAAAAAAATAAAAATATTTTTCAAAAATTAATTTCAAAGTAATCAAATACTTATTAGTGAAAATAATTACTTTTGGGTTGAAAAAGAATTTTAAAATAATTTTTATTGGTGGTTAATTTGAATTAAATTTAAATATTAGTTAAATTGGATTTAATTGTAAAATAAGGGAAATTTTGGAGTATTTATTTGGTAAATAATCCTTTAAATTTAGAATTTTTGAGGGAAAGGATCAAATGGTAATGTAAGGGAAATGTGGAAGTGACCATTGGGCAAATTCCAAATTTTTAAATTTTTGGTGAGTTATTTCAGTTTTAAAAACAATATATCTAGCCTACTTTTCACACCATTTACATCATATTAGAGAGCTTTAAAATCAGCTTTCTTTGCATGGTTTTAAAGATCTATCATGAGAGAATAGATTTAACAAATTCTCTTCTCAAAATACTCTCTCTTTTCACCCGAAATTATTCACAAAAGTAACAAAAAATATTTTGAAATTTCTTAAGATTATTGAATCAAGATTTTCAATCAAAGGATTTAGAACGAATCAAAGGTAATTACTATTTCTAAACTTATATTTATGATGATTAGAAACATATTTACATGATTTGAATGATAATTACATAATTTTTTATCAATGTCATCTTTTTCAAAAGCTTAAGGTGCTTTAATGGTGGATCTTGGATTTTGAGAAGAAATCCACAAATCAATGGATTTTCCTACTCAAAATGGATCTATTAAAAGGTTTTTGATCTTATTTGTCAAGATTAAACATGTTTTGTAAGGTGATTTAAAGAAATTTGAATTTCATCATCTTCATGAACCGATTTTTTGGATTTTTGTGAAATTGATTTAAATGTGAAATTGATGCTTAGTATATCTTTATTTTGTCTAGTATTGATGATTGGAAGTGATTAGGAGGTCTAGAGTGATCGATTTTATGAGGAATCGAGTTTTCAACTTGTTGATACAAATCCGATAACTTTGACAGATAATTTCGTGTAGCCTAGTTGATGAAAATTTGTGTTTGATATATCTTTTGAAAGGTGGTAATATCTATTTGATCTATGCTAAAGCTCCGAATCTTGAAGTGAATCGAGCTAATCGAAATTGAAACTTGGATTTGTTTGGTTGATCACTTGGTTATGGTTGAGTTGATTGTGTGGTGAGTGTTATTAAAGGGTGATTTGATAAATTGAATCTCATTTATACTTAATTAGATGATTAATTACTAATTAAAAATATTTAATTAAATTTTGGTTGGTTAATTTTGCAAGATTATTAATATTTGTCTAAATGGTGAAAATTTTATTAAGTGTTGGTAAGTGTGCATGTAGTGGTTTTATGTGTTTTGATTGGATTGATTATAATGATGATTTAAGCATGCATGCTGGAGTTTTTGGTTCATGGTATGTTGATATTTCAATTGATAATGAACATTGATAATTGGTAATTGGTATGCTTGATTTAAATTGATGTTAAAATGGTTATGTTACATGTGTCACATAAGCATTTTGACACTTTAAATTGAGCACATTATTAACTGAAATTATGTTATGATTGATTGATTATATTGGTATTAGCATGGTGGATCCATTGGATATAGTTGACATGCCATAGGATTTGCGAGTACTCACCATATTGATATGTTATTTCTGAGTAATGAGGCTCTAGGTGGATTGATTTGGAGTAGATAAGGGAGTGTTAAGCTTGTGTCTCCACTCAACAAGACTATTCTGAGGCGATATAAGGGAGCATGTGGCTCCGGCCTGCTCAAACCAGGACTGATTCTAATTCTGATTGGGAGTAAGGAGATCCATTTATCCGATGTATGATCACTCGATTAAGCCATGATTGTATATGCCAATATAGATGTGTGAAATATTATATGCATGATTAATTATGATTTTTTATATATGGTTAAGCATATTACATCTAACCATTATGGATTGATATTGTGACTAAAAATTTATATTTGATTGGTTTCGATTTAAGCATGATTTGGGTGCTAATTTACTCTTAGTTTTATTAACATTCACTCGGCTTTTTGAAAAACCCGGTCTTGATATAACCAGATAGAGACATGTTTAATTAATCTAGAACATAAATTTCCAATTAACTTTCAAAACATTACACAATCACAGCTCCCAATTCAAGATCACTAAACACCATACACTTCCTCATTACTAGCGATTGATGTATGCAGAATAACTCTATAACATCGATTCAAACTTGAAAATGGATTGTACAAATTTTATATGAAAAAGGACTTCTACCGGTACCTTACTTGATAAGTATTGGTAGAACACGAGCTGATTAACTACAGAAAAATACAGCAGTAAACTATCGAAACTACAGAAGTTTTATCAGTACAACTATCCCCTCCATCGATACCACTCGCCTTTCTACTGACACTTTGAATCACAGTGAATAATACTAACTAGCCTGGAACTTTCTACCAATACTTCGATCCTATTTATCGATACTATATAAGGTTTTACTGATACCTAGATTTGTTACTACCGGAACCAAATAAGTTAGTAACCAAGATTCCAAATCCATGTACTTCTACTGATACTTTGCAGAGTTGTACCAACACAACTCAAGTCAGTAGCTAGCATGTCCCATATTCACAAATTTCTACGATACTATATAGGTTGTTCCGAAACAACCCATTATAGTACTTAAGATCCTAACATAACTCTCCTAAACAACTATCCACGTCCATCAACAAAGCATCATCAACTTCCTTCCTAAACATATTGGTATATATATATATGCTTGAACTTTACATTTAAAAATATTAAGGACAATCAACATACAAACATTGGCACCAACATCATTCAAAACATACCTTATTGGTTTCATAACTTATCAGTTATAGTTAGGTAATACATTTTATTACTCCTAAACAAAATAGAAATACATATTCCCACATTCAAGTATATGTTAACAACTACTCGACAGCATTAACCTAAAAGTCCTATGTACATGCCATTTTTAACCCTGAAAACATAAGTAGTAAAAGCTACCCAAAAGAGGTTGATAGTGTGACTTCCAATCTTTCTAATTTACTAGTTATATCCGATGACCTACACCACAATAAAAGCAACAACTAGATAAGTTTGGGTATGACATTTAAAGTTATAACTTGCCATTTAAACACTTTAACCGACATTCCATAAGCAACATAACCAATCTCCTCATCTAACCTCACATGGACATCACAAGAACCTATAAATTTATTTAAACATCTATTATTCCTTTCCACTCTCAACTCATCACATAATAAACCATTTCTAAATTCATTTATTCCAACTGATAATTTCTCATCTCCTATGTCTTACAACCTCTTACTAGTGACTCATTCATCATTCTTAACCTTTGCTATATGCTTGTACCATACGATTTCACCGGCGTACCGCCTGCTAAGCTATAGCTTGGCTTGAATTAATACATCGGCTTATACCTTCTAAACCGTAGCCTGCTAAGCCGTAGTTTGAATTGTTTTACACCAGCTTATAGCCTGCTAAGCCATAGCTTGAGTTGATTCAAACATAACTGAACAATGCTTCTTTTTCTCATCCAACAACCACATTTTTATCCAAGCAATCCAAAATATGAGCTTAACAATTAGCATATATATAAGATTTTTAATAAAAATAAAGAGCAACTAATTAAATAAAAATTATTGTAAGTTATGAACTTACCTCACAAAATGACAGCAACACTCGAAGACCTCTATTCGAAAACCTTACTTATTCCCCGATTATCCATGCCCACACTCGTCTCTTGCTCTATAATTTAATAATAATCTTATTAAACAATGCTCAAATCCATACTCTTTTAAGCATCCAATTTTTCATATATATATTTCAACTTTCAAATTAAAAGACTTTGTACATTTGCACCCAACTTCCTTTCTTATGCAAGATACTCTTCATTCTAGAAGATCATTAAATTACTTTATATCAAGAATTAATAAGAGACTTATACTTGAAATCTTTACTTTCAAACTATCTTCAACTAATTAGATTTTTAACTAAGAATCCTATAAATATTTAATCTTACAGCAATCAAGCCTTCCATTAGGTAGAATAAACATGATTTGAAGTTAGTTTAACCAAAATGATACCACATTATGAGCTTACCCACTACTGCCCACAAACATATAAATTTCCTCCCTAATGCTAAACATTTATTCATATTTTTTCATGAAATGAGCCTCATTTAGCATGATCTAAACCATCCATTCCATAGAAACACACCATACAAACAAGAAGAAGCTAGAATTACTTACATGCAAACCCTTTTTTCCAACCGATTGCCAAGCTTCTATCCTATTGCTAATTTCTCTTATTAGAATCGGCAAGAACAAAAGAAACAAGAGAAAATTCCCTTTTTCTTTTCTTTGTCTTTCATTTAATTTTGTATACTTTAGTTAATTACTCATTTACCCTTATTTTATTCTTTCTACTTTGATTTTTCCCCAAGCCCTAAATTATCCACCCATCAATTAATTAAGTAATTACCTTTTAAATACCTCATCTTATAACTCCCTAATGAATAACTCCTTTAACTTTTATCTCCCATATTTTCCCACTCATTCAATTCACTTCCTTAATTTAAATTTCTCAATTAAACACACTTCAACTATTGGGGCATTACAATTCTTCCCACCTAAGGGATTTTTGTCCCTAAAAATCTTACTAAAGAAAAGGTTTGGATACTGTTTCCTCATGAGTTCCTCGGTTTCCCATGTGGCTTCTTCCACACCATGTCTTTTCCATATAACTTTCACTAATAGTACTCGTTAGCTCCGGATTTCCTTTACTTCCAGAGCCACGACCTTTATTGGTTCCTCCTTGTGTGACATATCTGTTTTCAACTCAATCTCCTCTAGAGAAATCACATGTGTAGGATTAGAGCGATATCTTCGTAGCATCGACACATGAAACACATTGTGAATTTTCTCTAGCTCAATTGGTAACGCCAATCTATACGCCACTGGACCTATCCTCTTAATAATCTCATATGGTCCTATAAACTTTGGGCTGAGTTTTCCTTTCCGTTCGAACCGTAAAATATTTTTCCATGGCGAAACTTTCAGGAATACTTTCTCATCTACCCGATTTCTCTTTAGATCAGCATGTAACTTATGACGACCCGATGCAGCTTTTAGGCAATCCCTAACAATTTTCACTTTCTCTTCCGTCTCCCGTACAAGATTAGAACCAAAAATCTTCCCATCACTTAATTTCGATCACATAATGGAGTTCTGTAATTTTGGCCATACAAAGCTTCGTACTGGTGCCATCTTAATACTAGAATGGTAGCTATTACTGTAAGCAAATTCTGCTAATTGCATGAATCTTTCCCAGCTACCTTCAAACTCAAGGATGCAACATCGAAGCATATCTTCTAAAACTTGAATTACTCGTTTTGATTGGCCATCATTTTGTGGATGAACGTTGTGCTAAATTTCAATTTCATACCCAAATCATCATCTAACTTGTTCAACCATGAAGTAAACCTCGGATCACGATATGAAATGATTGATAAGGGCACTCCATGTAATTGAACAATTTTAGAGATATAGATCTCTGCCAATTTTCCTAACGAGTAATCGATACGTATTTGGATGAAATGTGATGATTTGGTTAATTGATCTACAATAACCTAGATTGCATCTCTCTTCTTTGGCATTAGCGGCAACCCTGACACGAAATCCATGGTGACATGTTCATATTTCCATTCTAGAATCATAAGTGGTTGCTGTAGCCCTGACCGAACCTGATGTTCAACTTTCACTTGTTGGCATACCAAACATCTTGCTACAAATTTAGAAACTTTGCGCTTCATTCTCGGCCACCAAAATCTTTGCTTTAAATCACAGTACTTTTTTGTACTATCCGGATATAAAGAATACATGCTGTTGTGGGCCTCTGTTAAAATTTCTTGTTTTAACTGTAAATCTCTGGGTACACATAGTCGATTCTTATAGTACAAGTTACCATCGTTCCCAACCCTGAAGTCATTTAACTACCCTTGTCGCACCAATTCTCGTTTAGCTATCAAATTTAGGTCTTTGAGTTGTAGCTCTTTAATTCTTTGTAAAAACAAGGGTTTAATTTGAAGCTCAGCTAAAATAGGCCGGTTATCATTCAACCCTAGTCGAGTATTCATTAGTCTAAGAGCAAAGAGGGACTTTCTACTTAAGGCATCCGCAACGACATTTGCTTTTCTTGGATGATAATCTATGACCAGTTCATAATCCTTTAACAACTCTAACCACCTTCGTTGTCGCAAATTCTGCTATTTTTGAGCCATCAGATACTTTAAACTTTTGTGGTCGGTATACACATGACATTTCTCTCCGTACAGATAATGTCGCCATATTTTCAACTTGAACATTATTGCCGCTAACTCAAGATCGTCCGTCGGATAATTTTTCTCATGTGTTTTAAGCTGTCTCGACGTATAAGCGATAACATTCCCTTCTTGCATCAATACAAACCCGAGCCTGCTTAGTGAAGCATCGCTGAATAAAATAAACTCTTTCCCTATTTCTATTTGTTTCAAAATTGGTGCTTCAATCAACATTTTCTTCAATTTATTAAAACTCAGCTGACAGCCTTCAGACCATTCAAACTTTACATCTTTCTGCAGTAACCTTGTCATTGGTAACGCGATTATAGAGAAGTTCTTAACGAAACATAGATAATATCTAGTTAACCCCAAGAAGCTTCGTACTTCAAAAATATTTTGCGATGGCTTCCAATTGAGAACTATGGAAATTTTACTACGATAAACTCGTATGCCTTCTACCAAAACCACATGACCGAGGAATCTAACTTCCTTAAGCCAAAATTCACACTTATTGAATTTTGCATACAACTTCTTTTCTCAAAGGATTTGTAGCACTATTTTCAGGTGCTGCTCATGCTCAACTTTATTTGCAGAATAGATCAATATGTCTTCAATAAATACTACAGCGAACTTATCTAGGTGATTTCTAAATATGCGATTCGTCATATCTATGAATTATGTAGAGGCATTGGTCAATCCAAAAGGCATAACCAAAAATTCGTAATGCCCGTAACGAGTTTTGAATGTAGTTTTAGACACATCCACCTCTTTAACTTTCAATTGATAATAACCGGATCTGAGGTCAATCTTGGAAAATGCCATGACATCCTTCAGTTGATCGAATAAATCATCAATATGAGGTAAAGGGTGTTTATTTTTTACTGTAACCTTGTTCAATTGTCGGTAATCTATACACAACCTCATCGAATCGTCTTTCTTCTTTACAAATAATACCGGTGCTCCCCAAGGCGAACTACTTGGTTGAATGAAGCCTCTATCCAACAACTCTTGTAACTGAGCTTTTAACTCTTTCAACTAAACTGGAACCATTCTATAAGGAGATATTGATATTGGAGTAGTCCCTGGTACTAACTCGTTAACACTCAACATCTCATTTTGGAGGTAAACCAGATAACTCTTCAGGAAATACGTCCTAGAACTCTCGAACCATTGGCACTTGATCGACCTTCACTTCCGACCCTTTGGAATCAAGGATATATGCCAAATAAGAATTACACCCCTTTACCATCTGACGTGCCTTCATAGCAGGGACTATTTTTGTACCAATGTCAAATTTTTTAGAGGCAATTGTGACTACTTCACCATCTTGAGTCTTCAGGTTTACCACTTTCCCTCGACAGTTAACTACAACATCATGAACATTCAATCAATCCATTCCTAGGATAACATCAAATTCGTTGAAGGGAAATAACATTAAGTCCGTAGGGAATTCATGACCTTGAATTTTCAGCAGACATTGCTTACATACTAGATCCACTATAACACTATAACCTAAAGGGTTAATTACCTTAACAACACATTCAGTTGATTCAACAGGAAATTTCTTTTCAGATGCTAGTTTATTACATATATATAAAGAATGGGTTGATCCTAGATCAATTAAAGCATAAACATTTACATCGAATAAAGAAAATGTACCCGCGATGAAACACCCAAAACCCAAAAACCATCGTCGATTAAGGTCCTGATGTCTCTCTATTCATCAATCACTGTTTATATTTGAAAATTGTGTCATTAAATCTTATATTATTAAAGAAATACACCCAAAATATCATAAATCATTAATAAATTATATCCATAATTCAAATTTTTGGCCAAATGGTCATTTCCAAGATTTTTGGAGACATCTACCGGTATTTGGTTGACAAGTATCGGTAGTTTTCAAGTCAGTAAATAGTTCAGGAATAGTGCAGACTTCTACCGATACAAGTATGACTCCTATCGAAACATGTCATGCTTCTATTGATACAAAAAACTCTAGAGCGCTAAGAAGTCTTACCCTGTAACTTCTACTGATACAAGTACATAGACTACCAATAATTCTAAGTGCAGAACTACTAATACCTACTATGCAACTATCGGTACAACTTAAGCTAGTGAACAACCTCTCTCCTACCCTGTACTTCTATCGATACATGTACGAGTTCTACCGAAACAAGTATGCAAAATCTCAAGAATTATTTCAAACACAAGTTTATCAACACATACCATTCATATGTCCAAAATGCATTAAACCATTACAAAATTCATAATTTCCAAATCATTACATTATACTACTAAACCTAGATTCCAACTTGAACAAGCAAACATTACCACATTCAGTATTTCATTAAAACATATCAAAATCATCACAATTATGAACGAGTAAAACAAAAGATAACATTATCCTAGTACATGTCGTATAACTAAGTGATGAAGGACTACTGATAGCATTACAAATGACATATATTTTCTCTTTAAATTGGTGTTTTATTGTCTCTTTTGCATCTCATTTAGCATGCATCATGAGCATTTTATACTTAGTATTATACTAGTTAGTTTAAATTACTGTTATTTTTATCTCTTTTTATACTAATGTCGAGACAAGTAGTCGTTGTATTGTGCCTTAGAATTGTCAACGCAAGAATTTAGCCTAGAAGATTAATGCTGGAAGAAGAATGCAGCCACAAGCTTGTAATTGCGACCAGAGATGTCGCTGCACAGAATTGTTAAACTTAAGCTGAATTCACATCTGGAAGCACCAGTGCAGGAACATCACAAGAGTCACCGTAATTACGATCTCAGATTGCACCCAGCAATGTAGCGACAACCTGCAGATCTTTGAAGAAAACATTAAATCTGCGTGAGTGCATAGCTGTACTCTAACTAACTTTGACAGCTGCAAAATCTAGATTTGGATCTGAAAATGGGAGGCTAAAACCTACAAATTTTGAAGGCTATAAATAGAAGAATGAAGAAAGAAGAAATGATCAAGAGGTAGAGGGTTAAATTTTG
Organism: Kokia cookei; assembly: GCA_039519145.1. Taxonomy (NCBI): domain Eukaryota; kingdom Viridiplantae; phylum Streptophyta; class Magnoliopsida; order Malvales; family Malvaceae; genus Kokia; species Kokia cookei. The sequence goes on along the minus strand of CM076904.1, from coordinate 12,247,092 downwards.
CAATTTCTGTGTGCTTTGGAGACTTTAGCCAGAACGGTGAATTGGTGGAGTGAGGAAGCAACCACTTCTGACGAGAGGTGCTCGATGCAAAGCAAGAGGAACGATTAAGGAGTAGTCCTAGTAGTCTAGAGATAGTAAGCTTCGATTGTATTCTTTAATCCTTCTTTTATGCTAATGGATTTTAATGACATTTTAATGAATACGAGAGTATCTTTCATTGTTAGATCACTTTGACTCTTATTTAATGCTTTTTATCTGATTATTCTTATTTAATGCTTTTTATCTGATTATTCTTAGATCTAATCGCATCAAACATGAGAGTGGCTTTGCAGTCTTCCGACATCGAGAGATACGATGACATGTTAGGTTAACAAGTAAGACAACAAGAGTTGCTTGTGACTGGAAGAGATTCTAGTTTCTTGTTCTTAATTGCACAACGTTATCGCACCGAGAGGTGGAGTGATTGTGGGTACTTAAGTCTTGAGTAAATGGAAGATTGTTATTGATAAGAGTTCATTAGTGCGTTATTACTATGACATTTCATCTATAAAATACCTTGTCGGCGCATCCAGCCTTGCGATTTAGCGAAATCAGTGATCCACTCCAATCCTTCTCACTTGATCATATTTACATTTCATGCATTTAAATATTCAACACTCAACACTCAACACATTTGATTTACTTTCAGTATATTAACATTTAACCTTTGACATTTAACTCTAATTGCGTTGACAATATTAACTATTTTAGTCTGCAGATTTGACGTAATTGCACTAACATCATTACTCACATTTTACTTAATTTCAGTATTAGTTGCTCCGACATTTAAACATCAAGAACCCATTTCCTTGTGGGATCAATATCCGATAGAATTATCTCTCAACTATACTTGCATCGACATGTGTTCGCTTGCATAATCGTTGTGACGTTTCAAACGCGATAAAGTTTTTGGCGTTGTTTCCGGGGAAATTGGCATTTGTTGGATGTTTTCTTTTGTTATTACAATTAATTCTACTTACTTAACTCCTAACCTTTACTAATTTGTTTACTTTTTTGTTGTTTTCTTTTTCAGTTTTGTAGGCATTGCATGTCCACAACGAGAAATCCTAACAACTTTGTTAGTTTTGATCCGGAGCTTGAAAGGACATTGAGGAGGAGAAGGTAAGAACAAAGAAGAATGGCTGGTAACAAAAATAACAATAATTTACCACCGTTGCTGCCACAAGATGGAGTCCTCCAGTACTGTCACAAATTGTTAATGATATAACACCATCGCCTCCACAAGTTGAACAAGTGCAAAATAGGATAATAAGAGATTTTGTTGTGCCTATACTCGATGATTTACAACCAGGGGTTGTACGATTGGCTATTCAAGCTAGTAATTGTGAGCTGAAATTGGTGATGTTTCAGATATTAAATTCAAATGGTCAATATTCTAGTTTTCCTTATGAAGACGCAAGAGAACACTTAAAATCATTTCTGCTTATCTTTGCATACTTTAGTCAACATGGTGTCCCTGACGATGCCTTAAAAATGTAGTTATTTCCATATTCGTTGCAGGGTAAAGCAAGAACATGGTTTTTAGGATTGCTGGTTGGATCCATTACATCTTGGAACATGCTAGCAACGAAGTTTGTTTTGTGTTTCAATCCATTGACAATGAATGCAAGGTTGCGAAATGATATTACTTCTTATCATCAGTTGGATGATGAGAACTTACATACAACCTGGGAGCATTACAAAACATTGCTTCGACGTTGCCCAATGCATGGTATTCAACAAGAGACTCAAATACAAATCTTTTACAAAGGTTTGAATGCTCAGACAAGGAATCTTATCGATGCATCTGCTAATGGTCCATTGTTGGACTGTACTTATAATGAAGCTGTAAGAATTCTAGAGAGGATTGCTTAGAACGACTATCAATATCCAATCTCTCGTTCTGCACAGGTAAAAACTAACCTTGGAGTTTTTGAGTTAGGTGCGATTTCTACTTTGCCAGCATAGGTATCCTCATTGGCCAATATCATATAGAATATGAAGGGGACAAGTGACATTGCCCCTATTCTAGTGGCCCAGCAATTAGATGCACCGATATTTTCATGTGAAATTTGCATCGACAAGCATAGTTACGAGGACTACCCATAACATGCAAAAAATGCTTTCTACGTTAACAACATCAAAGGGGGTTCATTTGGTAACTCATACAACAATCGATCTCAACAACCTTGGGGGAATCAAAATACTTCCACATTTAGATATGGAAATTCCTCAAATCAAGAAGGTTATCGACAAGGGAGTTACAATACCAACCCACAACAGAATTATAATCAAAATTCGTAGGTAAGTTCTCAACAAATACAGTCACATAGCCAGATGCAACCACAATCTCGATTACAGCCACAACAATCTGTGTTGCCATAAAAAATCAAGGACAACATCATCAACATCAACAGCAGCAGTTTTCTTAACCTAAGTCAAATCCTATGGCTACTCTTGAGGCGTTGATGCGTGAGCATATCACATGGACTGAAGAAATAGTGCAAGGCAACTCTTCTTCCATCCGAGCATTGAAAGCACAACTAGGACAGTTGACTTCTAATCTCAGCACAAGGTCACCGAGCATTTTCCCTAGTGATAGTAAGAATCCTAAGCAAAGAGGGAAGGAGCATTGCAAAGCAATCACGCTGAGAAGTGGGAAGTAGATGGCTGAACCGAGCAGTTTTAATCAAGACCATGTCAATGCATCTGAACCACAACAACCAAAAGAGGATGCAGCTGAAGGAAGCCAAGTAGAAGTAAATGAAGAGGAACCAACTGTAATGCCATCTATGCCTATAATTTGCCCAACAAAGTTATTGATGCAATTACCAACGTTGACACCATCGAGTTTTCACAACAACCCACTACTACAATACCTTTGCCATTTCCGTAAAGATTTAAAGAGAAAGTCCATTATAAAGAGTATCAAAAGTTTATTTCTACTCTGAAACAAGTACACATTAATATACCTCTTGTTGATGCTCTTGTGTAGATACCTAACTATGGGAAATTTATGAAAGAGCTTTTGTCAAAGAAAAAGAAATTGTCTGATATCGAGACGATTGCACTCACAGAGGGGTACAACGCTGTGCTTACAAATAAGTTGCCAACTAAGATGAAAGACCCTAGCAGCTTCACAATCCCATGCTCCATTGGGAATCATTACTTAGGTAAGGCTGCACAATCTTTGGATTTGTCGAACAGGACAATCCCAGTGTTTAAACCATCTATTGAGCAAGCTCTTACATTGGAGTTGAAGCCATTGTCAACGCACTTAAAATATGTCTTTCTTGGTGACAATAAGACATTACTAGTTATAGTCAACGCATCCCTCGACACAACACAAGAAGATAAGCTCATCGCCATTCTAAAAGAACACAAAAGAGCCATAGCCTGGAGCATTACAGATATCAGAGGCATCAATCCCTCTTTTTTTGAGAAGACTTAATGAGAAAATGAAGGAAGTAGTGAAGAAGGAAATTATCAAATGGTTAGATGCAGACATCATATACCCTATTTTTTATAGCAATTGGGTGAGCCCCCTCTAATGTGTGCCTAAGAAGAGTGGTTTCTCAGTTGTGACCAATGATAAGAACGAGTTGATCCCTACTCGCATTGCGACTGGCTAGCGAGTATGCATGGATTATCGTCGACTGAATGCGACCACAAAGAATGACCATTTCCCATTACCTTTCATTGACTAGATGCTGGATAGGCTAGCTGGTAAGGCCTATTATTGCTTCTTAGATGGCTACTCTGGTTACAACCAAATTGCCATTGCGCCGGAGGATCAAGCAAAGACTACGTTCACATGCCCTTTTGAAACCTTTGCTTTTCAACGTATGTCGTTTGGGTTATGTAATGCACCAGCAACATTCCAGAGGTGTATCATGGCGATCTTCTCGGACATGATCAAGGACTCTCTTGAGGTATTCATGGATGATTTCTTTGTTTATGGACAAAATTTTGATCAATGCGTTGACAACCTAGCAAAAGTTTTGAAGAGATGCGAGGACACAAATCTAGTTCTAAATTTGGAGAAATGCCACTTCATGGCAACTGAAGGCATTGTCCTTGGTCATCGCATATCTTGTCAAGACATTGAAGTTGATAAAAAAAAGGTCAAAATCATCAAGAAACTACCACCACCCACCAATGTGAAAGGAATAAGAAGCTTTCTTAGACATGCTAGTTTTTACAAAAGATTCATACGTGATTTTTCCAAGATTGCTAAACCTTTATGTTCACTTTTAGAGCAAAATAAAAAGTTTGTGTTCGACGACGTTTGTTTGGACACATTCATAACAATGAAAAAGCAGTTGGTACAAGCTCCAACTGTCATTGCATCGGACTGGACGCAACCGTTTGAACTAATGTGTGACGCAAGTGATTTTGTTGTGGGAGCTGTACTAGGCCGAAGAAAAGAGAAGGTATTTCATTCTATTTACTATGCTAGTAAAACTCTAACTGAAGCACAGGTTAATTACACTACTACTGAGAAAGAGTTGCTAACAGTAGTCTTTGCATTTGACAAGTTCCGTTCATATATTGTTAGTGCAAAGATTACAGAATACACAAACCACTCAGCATTGAAATATCTTCTGATACGAGTCGCAAGGGAAAAATTCAAGCTTATGAATGTAATGGGATTAAAGTTTCTCAAGGCCCAACAATTAGGTCAAAGGCCAAGCAAATTCGAGTAAGATTGAACGGGACCATCCAAGACTTCGTTACCAAGGCCCTAGATGTGCACATGGCCGAAAAAGAAAATCAAGATTCACTTTCTTGTTTTCAAGAAAATCAAGAAACCAAATTTTGGTCCAAATTTTCCATTCCAAAAAATTTCAAGAACCAAGAAAATCAAGACTTCAAATCTTGAAAATCTTGGTCCAAGAAACCGAAGCTGCCAATTTTCAAGTTGGGGAAATCCTCAGGCTTGTGATGACTTTTTGGATGGGATCCAGGAATTTATGGATTGAGATGTCTGCATGGATTTCGAATATCTATCTCTTATCTTCGAAACACACTTTAAATCACTTGATTTCAAGTTCGGGAGCTCAAGTTATGATCGTTTTAATAAAGACTGTGCAAGTAGAATTTCTGGACGTGATTATGACGGGAATTACGAGTTTCGGGCTTTTAATTCGAGTTTAAATCATATTGGGTTCAATTTTTAAGTTTAATTTTTATTATATATGAGCCCAATATTGTATTATCAGCTTTTATTATTTTATTTTTATTTTTTTATTCCGAATTTTTAATAATTATTAAGTAGTTTAAGTTTTTAGGAGTTTTAAGTCAACAAGAAAGTTTCTTGTTTAGATTAGTTAGAGTTCTAGTTTAATTAAGAGTTTTATTTAGATTTATTTAGCTAGCCTATATATATGCCTAGAAATTGTACACAAAAACACTGCATTTTGATTATTTTGAGTTAATAATAATTCTCTTTGAGTTTTTCTTCAAGAGTTGCTCTTGAGTTTTTTTTAGAAGTTGTTTTAACAATCTTTCAGGTTGTGGGAATCATCTTCAAGTTTTTTCTTGCCAAGATCTCTTTCTTAGAGGGGAAATTAGAGCCATTGAAGGGAGTGGTGGATTCTTATTGTTTCCAAGACTTCTTAGGACGTTATCTTCTCTTTTCCATCTTTAATCTATCGTTCTAGTTTGATCTAGTTTATTTCTTACTGTTTAGGGTTACTGATTTAGTTGGTTTTCGTTCTTGGTTGAAATTGCTTCAAGAGGGACGTTCTCCTACCTTGATCCATCAAGAAACACATCAAAATTAGGAGATCCAATCTTTTATTGCTGTTTCAATCATTCTTGCCTAAATAGTTCGCTTTTATCTATTAAATCACTTCTAACGAATCTATTTGTGTTTTTATTTTCCAGATCTGGTAGATACGTTTTCTTAAGGTCCAAAGACGGTTTCTTTCATCCAAGAAACCCTAATTTCGTTCTCTATTGGATTAGTTACCAGCCATTCATCTTTCTTTTGTTTTAATTTCGTTTGATTATTCTTCTTGTCAATTAATGTGTCTTTCTTTGTTTTCATTTCAGATTACATTTGTCTAGAGCTTTAGGGTAGATCCGTGACTTGACAACTTTACGTTCCTCTTCCGCTCGCGTCTCGTATCATTTGGTATCAGATTTTGGGCATTTTGGTGTTCTTCGTTGCTTTCTATACTAATTCCCATTACTAATAGCTAATCAGCAATTTTTACCCAATAATTTTTCAGAAAAAAATAAATTTGAGTGGGTAAACGTTTTTCAATTGATCTAAAATTTTATATACTGATTTTTGGCACCATATTATAGTATAAAAAAATATTTCCCACAAAAAAAGTGACCAAGAAAGTAGAGAAAAAAGAAAAATACGAGAAAAAGAAAAAAACAAAAAAAATATTTCATGGGTTGAATTTTGTGTCGAAAATTTCCATATCAAAAGCACATTATTTGTAGAGGCTCCAATTTAAATTTCGTGATTTTTGGACATCGGGAATACCTCGAATGAAGTTTTTCAAGTTGTTTCATAGTTTTTGGTTTTTCGGGTTTCTGCGATTTTATTGATTCTTAGTTTTAGATTTTCATTTGTTTTTGCTTTTTATTGTTTCTTTACACATTCTATCACTTTCTTATTTCTTGTGTTAGTACGTTAACGAATGTTGCACCTTCCTTCCTCTGTGCAACACAATTCTTTGGTGTCTAGCTGATTTTGGACTCATAGTGCCATTATGATTACTTTGATAGTTTGATTCTAATATATGCTGATTGATTGACATAAATACTTCTAAAGGACACATAAGATTAATTCTTACCTCATTGAGAATTTAATTTTTCTTTTTGAGTACATAATGGTGAGGTTTGTTTAATTTTTTCTTCTTAAGTGCTGTGTTTTTTTTCCAGATTTGTCACAATGTCTCATAGTAGAAAGAGAGTGATGACCAGAGTGACAAACCGCTAGTTAACATCGAAAATCTTGCTGGTGTCGCAAAAAATTTAGATCTCCATGTCATCACTGATAAGTTCAAAACCATGTTCAATCAGTTGAACAATACCTTAAATCAGTTGCGAATTGAAAAAAGGACTCAATGTTGGGGTGCTAATGATGATGACGGGTTTGAACAACCTCGTGCGCGTAGACATCAAGCTAGATGTGTACCTCGTGTGGATGAAGATCCTTTGGTTCCCAATAATCGCGGAAGCCTTCGTTGGCAAAGCCGAAGTTCACAATTCCTCAATTTCATGGAAATAATGATCTCGAAGCATACTATGATTGGGAATAAAAAATAAAGCTTATGTTTCGTTACTATAAATGCCCAGAAGATGAGAAAGTTTCATTGGTGACCCTTGAGTTTTCAGGCTATGCGTTGAGTTGGTGGACTCAACTTGGTATAAGTCGCCAACGAAACTATAAGAGAGAAATTACCACATGGGATGAGTTGGAACAAGTTATCTGAAAACGCTTTATCCCAACACATTATTATAGGGAGGTCAAAACTAGACTTCGATGATTTGGTCAAGGAAGTAGATCAGTTGATGAGTACTTCACGAAGAGATGGCCAAAAGAAAGAAGGATTCCAAGTGATCTCTCACATTTTGAGCAATGTTATTGGTGTAGTTCAAAAGATCATGAGAGTTTTCGATGTCCAATCCAATATCCAACTAGAGAAGAAAGTAAGGATGACTTTGTGCCTTTTGTTGACTCTTACTCTAGTGAAAAAAAGATTTGTTATGGTGGTGAACTTTGTGAACCGGAAAAGGATGATAATGAGAAATTTTCCGTTAAGTCTATAGATGAAGTAAAAACGTCATGTTCTCTTACTGAGATGCCTTGTACTGAATTGAATATTCAAAATACTTGTGAAGGGGATATGGGAAGTGAGGAAAAAATATGTGAAAAGGCCAAGAGAAAAGAGATCTTGAGTGATAAAAGTCTACTTGATGGTCCAAATTTGGTGAGTGATAATCCATATGAGGTAAAATTGGAGAGTTCTCAAGAGGAAAAAAAAATGAAAAACAAGAAGAAAAAGAAAATGAAAAACAAGAAGATACCCATACAAAAGTGAGGAATGATTATGTTTTAACTAACCATAACTTAAATTTGTTTTGTGGTGTTTCCTTGTTATAGGGTTTTAAAGATCCATTGGTAGACTTCCAATTACATTACTCTACCATCAATCAATACTTTTACTTGTGGGAGAGAGCTAAAGATTCGAGGACGAATCTTCTTTAGGAAGTGGGGAATGATATGAGTCACAAGGACCAAATCAAGCTTATGAATGTGATGGGATCAAAGTTTTTCAAGGCCAAATAATGAGATCGAAGGCCAAGCAAATTCGAGCAAGATTGAACGGGACCATCCAAGACTTCGATACTAAGGCCATAGATGTGCGCATGGACGAAAAAGAAAATCAAGATTCACTTTCTTGTTTGCAAGAAAATCAATAAACCAAATCTTGGTCCAAATTTTCCATTCCAAACAATTTCAAGAATCAAGAAAATCAAGATTTCAAATCTTGGAAATCTTGGTCCAGGAAACTGATGCTGCCAATTTTCAAGTTGGGGAAATCAATGGGTTTGAGATGACTCTTTGGATGGGATCTAGGAATTTATGAGTTGAGATGTCTCCATGGATTTCGAAGATCTTTCTCTTATCTTTAAAACGCACTTTGAATCACTTGATTTTAAGTTCGAGAGCTCAAGTATGATCGTTTAATAAAGACTGCGCAAGTAGAATTTTTGGACATGATTATGATGGGAATTACGAGTTTCAGGCTTTTAATTTGAGTTTAAATCATATTGGGTTCGGTTTTTAGGTTTAATTTTTATTATATATGAGCCCAATATTGTATTATAAGCTTTTATTATTTTATTATTATTTTTTTATTCCGAATTTTTAATAATTATTAAGTAGTTTAAATTTTTAGGAGTTTTATGTCAACAAGAAAGTTTCTTGTTTAGATTAGTTAGAGTTCTAGTTTAATTAAGACTTGTATTTAGATTTATTTAACTTGCCTATATATAGACCTTGGAATTGTAAACAAAAACACTGGATTTTGATTATTTTGAGTTAATAATAATTCTCTTTGAGTTTTTCTTCAATAATTGCTCTTGAGTTTTTTTAGAAGTTGTTTTAACAATCTTTCAGGTTGTGAGAATCATCTTCAAGCTTTTTCTTGCCATGATCTCTTTCTTGGAGGGGAAATTAGAGACATTGAAGGGAGTTGTGGATTCTTATTGTTTCCAAGGCTTCTTAGGACGTTATCTTCTCTTTTCCATCTTTAATCTATCGTTCTAGTTTGATCTAGTTTATTTCTTGCTGTTTAGGGTTACTGATTTTGTTTATTTTCATTCTTGGTTGAAATTGCTTCAAGAGGGACGTTCTCCTACCTTGATCCATCAAGAAACATAACAAAATTAGGAGATCCAATCTTTTCTTACTGTTTCAATCATTCTTCCCTAAATAGTTTGCTTTTATCTATTAAATCACTTCTAACGGATGTGTTTGTGTTTTTATTTTCCAGATCTGGTTGGGACATTTTCTTGAGGTCCAAAGATGGTTTCTTTCATCCAAGAAACCCTAATTTCATTCTCTATTGGATCTGTTACCAGCCATTCATCTTTCTTTCGTTTTAATTTCGTTTGATTATTCTTCATGTCAATTAATCCGTCTTTCTTTGTTTTCGTTTTAAATTACATTTGTCTAGAGCTTTAGGGTAGATCCGTGACTTGACAACTTTTCGATCCTGTTCCACCCGCGCTCGTATCATTTGGCATCAGATTTTGGTCGTTTTGGGTGTTTTTCATTGCTTTATACACTGATTTGCATTACTAATAGTCAATTAGCAATTTTTACCCAGTAAATTTTTTGAAAAAAAATTAAATTTGAGTAGGTAAACGTTTTTCAATTAATCTAAAATTTTATGTACTGATTCTTGGCACCATATTACAGTATAAAAAAAATATTTCCCACAAAAAAATTGATCAAGAAAGTAGAGAAAAAAAGAAAAATACAAGAAAAAGAAAAAAAGGAAAAATATTTCGTGGGTTGAATTTTGTGCCAAAAATTTCTAGATCAAAAGAACATTATTTGTAGAGGCACCAATTTAAATTTCATAATTTTTGGACATCGGGAACACCGCAAACGAAGTTTGTCAAGTTGCTACACAGTTTTTGGGTTTTCGGGTTTCTGCGATTTTATTGATTCTTAGTTTTAGGTTTTTATTTGTTTTTGCTTTTTATTGTTTCTTTACACATTCTAACACTTTCTTTTTTCTTGTGTTAGTAGGTTAATGAATGTTGCACCTTCCTTCCTCCATGCAACACAATTCTTTGGTGTCTAGCTGATTTTGGACTCATAGTGCCATTAGGATTACTTTGATAGTTTGATTCTAATACATCCTGGTTGATTGACATAAATACTTCTAAAGGACTCATAAGATTAATTCTTACCTCATTGAGAATTTAATTTTTCTTTTTGAGTACATAATGGTGAGTTTTTTTTAATTTTTCTTTTTGAGTGCTGTGTTTTTTTTTCCAGATTTGTCACAATGTCTCATAGTAGAAAAGGGAGTGATGACCAGAGTGACAAACTGCTAGTTAACTTCGAAAATCTTGCTGGTGTCACAACAAAGTTAGATCTCCATGCTATCACTGATAAGTTCGAAACCATGTTCAATCAGTTGAACAATACCTTAAATCAGTTGAGAACTGAGCAAAGGACCTAATGTTGGGGTGCAAATGATGATGATGGGTTCGAACAACCTCGTGCTTGTAGACGTCAAGCTAGACGTGTACCTCGTCTGGATGAAGATCCTTTGGTTCCCAATAATCACGGAAGCCTTCGTTGGCAAAGCCGAAGTCCACAATTCCTCAATTTCGTGGAAAGAATGATCCCGTAGCATACTTTGAATGGGAATAAAAAGTAGACCTTATGTTTCGTTACTAAATGCCCAGAAGATGAGAAAGATTCATAGGCGACCCTTGAGTTTTTAGACTAGGCTTTGAGTTGGTGGACTCAACTTGGTATAAGTCGCCAATGAAACTATGAGAGAGAAATTACCTCATGGGATGAGTTCAAACAATTTATGCGAAAACGCTTTATCCCAACACATTATTATAGGGAGGTCAAAACCAGACTTCGACGATTTGGTCAAGGAAGTAGATCAGTTTATGAGTACTTCACGAAGAGATGGCCAAAAGAAAGGAGGATTCCAAGTGATCTCTCACATTTTGGGCAATGTTATTGGTGTAGTTCAAAAGATCATGAGAGTTTTCGATGTCCAATCCAATATCCAACTAGAGAAGAAAGTAAGTATGACTTTGTGCCTTTTGTTGACTCTTACTCTAGTGAAAAAAAAGATTTGTTATGTTGAACTTTGTGAGCCGGAAAAGGATGATAATGAGAAATTTTCCGTTGAGTCTATAGATGAAGTAGAAACGTCATGTTCTCCTACTGAGATGCCTTGTACTGAATTGGATATTCAAAATACTTGTGAGCGGGATATGGGAAGTGAGGAAAAAAATATGTGAAAAGGCCGAGAGAAAAGAGGTCTTGAGTGATAAAAGTCTACTTGATGGTCCAAATTTGGTGAGTGATAATCCATATGAGGTAAAATTGGAGAGTTCTCAAGAGGAAAAAGAAAATGAAAAACAAGAAGAAAAAGAAAATGAAAAACAAGAAGATACCCATACAAAAGTGAGGAATGATTATGTTTTAACTAACCATAACTCGAATTTGTTTTGTGGTGTTTCCTTGTTATAGGATTTTAAAGATCCATTGGTAGACTTCCAATTACATTACTATACCATCAATCGATACTTTTACTTGTGGGAGAGAGCTAAAGATTCGAGGACGAATCTTCTTGAGGAAGTGGGGAATGATACGAGTCGTAAGGACCAAATTCAAGGTTATGAATGTGATGGGATCAAAGTTTTTCAAGGCCAAATAATGAGATCGAAGGCCAAGCAAATTCGAGCAAGATTGAACGGGGCCATCCAAGACTTCGATACTAAGGCCCTAGATGTGCACATGGACGAAAAAGAAAATCAAGATTCACTTTCTTGTTTGCAAGAAAATCAATAAACCAAATCTTGGTCCAAATTTTCCATTCCAAACAATTTCAAGAATTAAGAAAATCAAGATTTCAAATCTTGGAAATCTTGGTCCAGTAAACCGAAGCTGTCAATTTTCAAGTTGGGGAAATCAGTAGGCTTGTGATGACTTTTTGGATGGGATTTAGGAATTTGTTATCTTTGAAACGCACTTTGAATGACTTGATTTCAAGTTCGGGAGCTCAATTTATAATCGTTTTAATAAAGACTGCACAAGTAGAATTTCTAGACGTGATTATGATGGAAATTATGAGTTTCGGGCTTTTAATTCGAGTTTAAATCATATTGGGTTTGATTTTTGGGTTTGATTTTTATTATATATGAGTCTAATATTGTATTATCAGCTTTTATTATTTTATTGTTATTTTTTTATTCCGAATTTTTAATAATTATTAAGTAGTTTAAGTTTTTAGGAGTTTTATGTCAATAAGAATCTTTCTTGTTTAGATTAGTTAGAGTTCTAGTTTAATTAAGAATTTTATATAGATTTATTTAGCTTGCCTATATATAGGCCTTGGAATTGTAAACAAAAACACTAGATTTTGATTATTTTGAGTTAATAATAATTCTCTTTGAGTTTTTCTTCAAGAATTGCTCTTGAGTTTTTTTAGAAGTTGTTTAAACAATCTTTCAGGTTGTGGGAATCATCTTCAAGCATTTTTTTACCAAGATCTCTTTCTTGGAGGGGAAATTAGAGCCATTGAAGGGAGTTGTGGATTCTTATTGTTTCCAAGGCTTCTTAGGACGTTATCTTCTCTTTTTCATCTTTAATCTATCGTTCTAGTTTGATCTAGTTTATTTCTTGCTGTTTATGGTTACTGATTTTGTTGATTTTCATTCTTGGTTGAAATTGCTTCAAGAGGGATGTTCTCCTACCTTGATCCATCAAGAAACATAACAAAATTAGGAGATTCAATCTTTTCTTACTGTTTCAATCATTCTTCCCTAAATAGTTTGCTTTTATCTATTAAATCACTTCTAACGAATGTGTTTGTTCTTTTATTTTCCAAATCTGGTTGGAACATTTTATTGAGGTCCAAGGATGGTTTCTTTCATCCAAGAGACCCTAATTTCATTCTCTATTGGATCCGTTACCAACCATTCATCTTTCTTTCGTTTTTAATTTCGTTTGATTATTCTTCTTGTCAATTAATCTGTCTCTCTTTGTTTTCGTTTCAGATTACATTTGTCTAGAGCTTTGGGGTATATCCGTGACTTGACAACTTTACGATCCTCTTCCACTTTCATTTCATACCATCTTCTTACAAAGAAAGACTCCATGCTTACACTGATACGATGGATCCTACTCCTTCAAGAATTTGATGTTGAAATCAAGGATAAGAAATGATCTGAAAATCATGTAGCTGACCACTTGTCTCGACTGGAAGTTGGAAGTGAAGATGGGCAGGCGTCTCAAATTGTCGAAGCATTTCCAGATGAACAATTATTCTTTGTTGACACATCCCCTAGTATGCTGATGTTGTCAATTACCTTGTCTATAGGAAGCTACCCCTGAATGCTACTGGTCACAAAAAGATCAAGTTCATACGCGATGCTGCAAAATATCACTAGAACGAGCCATACCTATTCAAGGTATACGCTGACAACATTATCCGTCGCTATGTACCTGAAGAAGAAATGACTTTAATCCTGTGACATTGCCACGATGCCCCTTATGGAGGACATTTTGGTGGTACAAGGACTGTTGCAAAGGTCCTACAATTAGGATTCTATTGGCCCACATTATTTTGTGACACCCACAATTTCGCTCAACAATGTGATAAATGTCAACGCATTGAATAGATATCTCGGTACAATGAGATGCTCTAATAGCCGATTATGGAAGTACAACTCTTCGACGTTCAGGGTATAGATTTCATGGGACCATGAATGTGTACATCTTAGTTGCTGTTGACTATGTATCGAAGTGGATCGAGGCAATTGCGGTGCCAAAAGATGATGCTCGAATGATGTTGAAATTCTTTAACACTTACATTCTTACAAGGTTTGGAACATCGAGAGCATTAATAAGTGACCAAGGAACTCATTTTCATAACAACCAAGTTGTCACAGCATTGAAGAGATATGGTGTGAAGCATCGTATGGCTACTACGTATCATCCACAAACCAATGGTCAAGCCAAGGTATCCAATCGACAAATAAAAAGCATCCTTGAGAAGGTGGTTAATCCATCTAGGAAGGATTGATCTTCGAGGCTACATGATGCATTGTGGATGCTTTGCACTACATATAAAACCCCATTGAGAATGTTGCCATATCAATTAGTGTTTGGTAAGTCTTGTCACCTGCCAATTGAGATTGAACATAAGGCCATGTGGGCAATCAAGCAGGTGAATATGGATTATAATGCTGTCGGAAGAAAAAGATTATTGGACATCATTGAACTAGAAGAGATATGCCAACATGCTTATGAGAATGCCGCAATATACAAGGAAAAGACTAAGAAATGGCATGATAATATCATCTTGCATCGACAATTTAGTCCTGGTTAGTAGTGCTTTTATTTAACTCATGTTTAAAATTGCATCCAGGTAAATTGTGATCAAGATGGTCAGACCCTTTCAAAGTTGTCGAGGCATTCCAGAGTGGTGCGATGACAATTGAAAATCTAAAGGATGGACAACAATTCAAAGTGAATAGCCAACGTCTAAAGCATTATGTGAGCCCAGATGTTAAAGAACCAGACAAGGCTATCAATCTGGTCACATTTAAATAATGTTGACGCATTTTTCTATTTACTTTTATTTGTTTCACTTTTACTTGTGTTGTTTCAAATTCCTTGTAGAAATAAAAATCGTCTTTTTGTTGAAGCATCGAAGTCGAATTGTCGGTGCATTCTGTGATGAGTCAGCATAGCTTTTTCAGTAAGAATCGTGCTGGTTGGTCTCTCTTCTCTCCTAGCCGTTCGATCAAAATGAAACAGTATGATTTATAGCCTGACAATTAATGACTACAGACGCAACGATTCTCGTAATCTTTTCAATCATCACACCTAGGTTATAAACCTCTCTCCTGTAGTTTTCTTTTCTCTTCACATCCTCCATTGTTGCTACAACTTGTTCTTTTCATTGCCTCTATATTTCTTTCCTGTTTACAAGCTCTTTTATTTTTTTGCAATCTTTCTAACTTTCTTCATCAGTTATAATGGCAAAAACCCCAAGCATCGAAAAACCCTTCCAAGACTCCTCCCAAAAACACCCCAACAACTTCAACTAATGTGGCTCCGAAAACAACACCAACTCCGTCCATAAGGTCGATCCTATTCTTGACAACTACGGTCAAGGATCGTTACCAGAATACCATGTTGAAGCGTAACCTCCACCCTGAACAAGGTCTGTAATTGTCACTGCATCAGGCCTTAGGGAAACTTATTGCTCGTACCATCAGTCACCTTGGATGGGCGTTCTTTTGCGAACATCCCTCTAGTTACTCCCCTACAATGGTCTGGGAGTTCTATGCCAACTTGGTGGATCCAGAGCAAAAATTCATTTTTGTAAGGGAAGGGCTCATTCCATGGAGTGCTGCTCAAATCAACATGCTGTTGAGGATTCCTGAGCGAGTGGATGACTACTCACCATTTATACATCACTTGGACGATGAAAGTACTACTCAAATGATGAAGGACCTTTGTGTCGATGGAGCCACCTGGACTGCTAACGGATTCCACAACTACACCATGCACAGAAAGTATCTCACAACCTATAACAATGTGTGGTTCCACTTCATCAACAGTCGCATCATGCCTTCGACACATAGCACTACGACGACATTAGATCGTATGTGTCTCTTGCATTCTATCCTACACTTTTGACACATCGATATCGGAGAGATCATCCACGATCAAATCACGAAAGCCGTTGGAAAGCAAACTGGTATACTCTTATTCCCCTCTCTAATCATGTTGCTTTGTAAATAAAAGGGCATTGTGCCCAGAAATGGTGAGGAGATATTAGAGAACAAAGGCCCGATCAATAATATCTCTATTGAACAGATGATTCATGGCCAAAAGACACCAGTGGCCAAAGAAGCTTCGAAGAAGAAGGATAGAAACAAAGGGAAAAGAAGGCAAAACAATCAGATGCGCCCACAAACTCACAAGTGGTGAAGAAGCTAGCTCTAATGGAAGTACATCTTGACCGTATTGACATGCGCTCAATCCACACTGACGGTGTCATCGATGACATGGATTACAGGCTGCATAAATTTTATGCTTACACAAAGGCTTGGAACAAGGCTATTGTCACTGCACTATGTCACATCAAACCCAATCCATTGCCAGACTTTCCAGCCTTTCCATCCATCTTCCGCCAGATGCAGTACTCGTCATCCGATCAACCTACCCCTGATGGTAGGCCTGCCTTGTACCAACACGGATTTACATCTTCGATGATGACAAAGAAAAAGGACACTCGAAGTCTAATGAGGACTTCTATCGTAACATTGCCCATCTGTTCGAGGATGAATTCTCCAACAGTCTTGGTACGAATATGGCTGAACGTGAGGTTATTGTGGGTGAAGATGTCGACGTAATGGAATAAGCTGACATTGGTCTAAATGAACCAGTGCAGCATGCGAATGACGGTGCGGATCAGAGAGATGACCAACTGAAGGAAAAAGAAGAAGAAGAGAACGAAGAGAAGGACCCTGCCAAGGTGCAAGTAGAAATGGAAAAGGATGCCCTGACAACGATCGCTGAGGATGTTGTCAGCACACCAGAGAGTGTGAGGGCATCCAGCTCTGATGAGGCTCGACCTGATTTGAGCTAGGTTGAAGTTGTTATGGGAGAAATCGAGGAACTAAATCCTCTTGATATCGTGCCATATGTGGCACCGCTCGTCAAAATCTATCCATCAGAAGTGACAACCGATGAGGCCACCACCCAACCTATCGAGGAGGAGCAATCTATCGAGCTGGTTGGTATGATGGATAAGAAGAGAAAAAGGCTCAAGGATAAAAGAAGAAGAAGCACTAGGACGAAAAGGAGCGCCCAAAGAAGAGGAAAAAGAAAACAAAGGCAGCCTCTGCATCAGCTGCTGACAAATAAGTTAGTACATTTCTTTTTAGATAGTTTTCATGCATTTTTATTGTCTCTGCATCCTTTTTGTTAACTTAGTTGCATTGTAGTTGCATTTCCATTATTTTTGTATATTATTGTTAGTGCGTTGGGGATAATATAGACATTAAGTTTGGGGGGAGATAATGTGAAATGGAAATGCAGTTACACCTACATATTTGAATTCTACTTGTTTCTTTGGTTAATGAGAATTGACAAAATTTCAACAGAAATGTGCCTACAATTTTTTATTTTGATGCATAATTCTTGAATTATTTGGATGCTGATGTGGAAATTGGATGAATATGAATGAATGATGAGTCTGTTATTTTTGAATGAATGATAAGTCTGCTATTTTTGAATGAATGATTGAAATTGCTTTAGTAATGAATGGATAGTGTAATGTTAGAATCTTGAACTAACTGACCAATTGCAGCGACATTGTATTAATAAAAGACACTCTAATGTGAGTGCATTATGACTTTCCAAGGGAGAACACTTCGCTGCAGGTTTAGAAAAATCATTTAGCCAAAGGTTGTCACTGCAAAAATATGTGTCGGCACAATTATATACCTCCTGGGGGTTTGTTGCACCCCATCGTTACTGCCCAAGAATAAAGGTAGAATAAGGCAATGACATCTCTCAGTCACTTGAAAAAACAAAATGAGAAAAAGAAAGAAAAAGAAAAGAAGAAAAAAATGTTTGCTATAAATGTTGTATTGGTTCAAGGAAGAATAAGATTCAATGCATAATACTAACATTAATAAAGTTGCAGTTTTAGTAATTCATGCCTATAAATTGTCGACGCATTATTCTATCATATGAATACAATTTGTGTATTAGGATTTCAGGAAATTCAAGTTACGAGAATAATGATTATGGTGACATTTTTTGCTTAAGACTTTGCTAATTTTTGTTTACTTGAGGACAAGTAAAACTCAAGTTTGGGGGTGTAATAGCATTACAAATGACATATATTTTCTCTTTAAATTGGTGTTTTTATTATCTCTTTTACATCTCTTTTAGCATGCATCATGAGCATTTTATACTTAGTTTTTTATATTTTTCAACTCACTGCTAGTTAGTTTAAATTCTTGTTATTTTTATCTCTTTTTGTACTAATGTCGACACAAGCAGTCGTTTTATTGCACCTTAGAATTGTCAGTGCAGGAATTCAGCCCAAAAGATTAATGCTGAAAGAAGAATGCAGCCACAAGATCAGCTTGGAATTACGACCAGAGATATTGCTGCATAGAATTGGTAAACTCAAGATGAATTCACATCTGGAAGCACCAACGCAGGAACATCACAGGTGTCGCCGCAATTACGATCTTAGATTGCACCTAGCAATACAGCAACAACCTGCAGATCTCTGAAGAAAACATTAAATCTACGTGAGTGCACAGCTGTACTCTAACTAACTTTGACAGCTGCAAAATCTAGATCTAGATCTGAGGAATGGGAGGCTGAAACCTGCAACTTTTGAAGGCTATAAATAGAAGAATGAAGAAAGAAGAAATCATCAAGAGGTATATGATTAAATTTTGCAATTTCTGTGTGATTTGGGGACTTTAGCCGAAATAGTGAACTGGTAGAGCAAGGGAGCAACCACTTCTAACGAGAGGTGCTCGATGCAAAGTAAGAGGAACGATTAAGGAGTAGTTCTAGTAGTCTAGAGATAATAAGCTTCGATTGTATTCTTTAATCCTTCTTTTATGCTGATGGATTCTAATGACATTTGAATGAATACGAGAGTATCTTTCATTGTTAGATCACTTTGACTCTTATTTAATGCTTTTTATTTGATTATTCTTGGATCTAATCGTATCAAACACGAGAGTGACTTTGCAGTCTTTCGACATCGAGAGATGCGGTGACAGGTTAGGTTAACAAGTAAGATAACGAGAGTTGCTTGGGACTAGAAGAGATTCTAGTTACTTGTTCTTGATTGCAGAACATTGCTCGCACCGAGAGGTAGAGTGATTATGCATACTTAAGTCTTGAGTAAATGGAAGATTGTTATTAATAAGAGTTCATTAGTGTGTTATTGCTGTGACATTTCATCTATACAATACCTTATCGGCACATCCAGCGTTGCGACTTAGCGAAATCAGTGATCCACTCCAATCCTTCTCACTTGATCATTACTCACATTTTACTTAATTTCAGTATTAGTTGCTTCGACATTTAAACATCAAGAACTCATTTTCTCATGGGATCGATATTCGATAAAATTATCTATCAACTATACTTGCATCGATGTGTGTTCACTTGCACAATCGCTGTAACGTTTCAAACGCGATCAACTACAAAATGAACTCTCGAAATAGTGTGATTCTTCAAGGTGATCTGATCTTCAGATAGTAAAATGTATCTATAAAACAATAACAGATACACATGTAAGCTTATTTAAGCTTAGGAAGTTCACAAAAATCATTATCTTACTGAATAACCAAATGGTTTAAAAATAATAGCAAGTATGTATTCATAATCCTATGAACAGTAACAAACCTATTCTTTTCCAGTCCTCTAGAATTTTAGCTTATATGAGCTCAGACAGAATTAGCTCTTACAAGCCAAGAAAGGTTAAACAATATACGATGCTGCTCACACAAGCTAATGAGAATCTGCAATGTATGCTGAGACTTAACCATCGATACGGTCCAAAATTTCCCACCATGATGCCACTCATGCAAGCTGATGAGAATCTGTCAACTAGCGATGCTGCTCACACAAGCTGTCAGGATACTACAACATATGCAGAATCCCAACCATCGCATTAGATCAGATAATCGGCCCTAGGCCTGACATATCATTTCTTCCTTCGTCTTTTCTATCATCTCAAATGTTTTAACTTTCCTCGAGCTGCTACAACAATAGTGAATACACAAAGAACATACAATGCATATAAATTAACACTACGAACTTACCAGACAAAATTGGAGTTTGAGTAAAACTCTAGGGACTATTTTGCTAATTTCCCTTTTCCCCGTTCCGTGGTGCAATCACAATCTATTGAAGCTTTAAGCTTGGCAAAAACTTCCCTTAAGGTCTCTAGGGTTTCCTTGTTTGTTTAGTGAAGAAGATGAAGAAAAATCATTAATTTTGTTATAATTTTAAGTTAAAATCATTTCCTTTACATTTACTATTTTACCCTTTAATTAACAAGTATTTTTCTCTTATTTTCAGCCCAAATTCGTCCACTCACTTAGTTAATGGTCTAATTACCGTTTAGATACCCTAACCTATCTTCCATTATCATGTAATGCATTAAATCAATGAAATTCCACTTTTACGATTTAATCATTTTTACTCAATTCACCATTTAAACGTTAAAATTTCCTAACCAAATTTTAATATGATGTCAATGACATTATAAATATTAAAATAAATAAATTTCTAACTCAACTTGTTGAAGTTGTGATCCCGAAATCACTATTTCTGAAACCACTGAAAATCAGGTTGTTACAACTCTCCCCCTTAAAAAATTTTGTCCCCGAAATTTTATCTAGCAGTAATTGTTTTATTCTAAATTTTCTTCATAACGATAATCATTACTAGCTCACCCAATCTAGAGCATAACATTCTCATTATAATCTCGAATAATTCAAACTTTATATTGGCTTTCCTTACCTAAGATCATAATAGGCAGTAATAATTCAGAAGATATTTAATGTTTAATTTCCTTTCCAGATTCAAAGTAAATCAACAGAGATTTCCAGAGATATCTTCAGAAATTTCCATATAACAATAGAAAAATCTTTTTAGCCAAATCTACTCAAAACTAATTATCAAATTCACATAACCAAAAAGATCAACCTCACTGAACCAACTCACCATTAATAATTTTTACGTAAATCATTTTTCACACATAGCCTATCATACATTTTTCACATTTTACGAAATCATAGACCCTGCTTGAAGTCTTTCAAAATATCATGAATATTCATAATTACGACTATATCTACATATCTAGATAATATTGAACAATCTAATTCATCATCTTCATGAATCAATAGAGATAGTAGTTAACTTAGACAACGTTATCAAAATTCTTAATGATCATCTCAAGTTTCAAAGAAATTTTCAACTTCTCAAATCTTCAACTAGAACTGAATAACTAAATCTTTATCAACTTTTGGACATACTGTTACGTCCCTTTTTAATAAATCTTTTGTATGATATAAATAAGATCATTTCCTGTACAAAAACATCTGAACAACTCTAATTTATTCTATCTATTTTACCAGATTCAACCATATCAGTATATTAGTCCGACATTTAAACCAATTATTCCATTCGATAATTTACTACAATAACATTTAACTTTAGTTAATCTATTTCTAGATTAAAATACCAAATTTATGAAATGATAGTAACATCAATCAGCAGGAACCTTCAGGGGACATCCACGACACACTAGGTTAACTACGACACTATAATCCAAAGGATTTGTAACTAGTATTTCAAATTCAATCGACTCGACAGATAGGTTTTGTCAGTTGTTAACGAGTAACGATTTAAGATTGAATTCACCCTGAATCATTCAAAGCACACATAGTCACATCAAAAGATAGAATTTGCCAATCATATCTTCGGTTACAGTTGCCTCTTCTCTAGCTTGAATGATATAGGTCCATGCAGGTGCTCGGACTTCAGATCTGTGTGTATTTTCCTTAATATTGTTATGATTTTCGCCCATAATGCTACTCTGACCAAGATGTCTACCCTTTTGTGGTGTGACCGGGGGTTTTACACTCTAATTTTCTTCCTTTTCGTGTGTCATTAGGCAATTTTGTACCATGTGATCAGTTGCTCCACATCGAAAACATGCTCCTTTCCTCAAACAACACTCACCTATATGAAACCTACCACAATATTCACAAATCGAGCTAGGTGCATTACAAACACTGGCTACACTGTCTGCATTGTCTGCAGGCCTATTCTGAAATCTAGTTCCAAGTTGTGCTAATTCACTCTTACTCTGATAACCAGATGAAACTGTCACTCGGTTCTCATTTTCTCTAAATTTCTTTGGCAGAGGCAAAGAGAAAGTTTTAGAAGAAGTCTTCTTATTGAATTCTCTAGACCTCTTTTCCCTCTGTCTTTTATGGTTGTAAATTTCCTCCATTTTCTATGCTCGATCTGTTAACACTACAAACAGTCGTAATTCTGAACTGCCCACCATCATTTAACCCGTCTTCAAAACGGATACACATAGCCTGTAACAACACGTTTTTCAGTATTATCGAAAATAGTGATTTCGGGACCACAGAATCGAAAAGAAAATTTTTATAATGAGTGTTTAAATTAAATAAGTCAATAATAATTTTATATGAAATTTTTAAATTGAAGAATTTTAATTATTGGATTAAAAGTTAGTATAAGTGGTTTGGTTCAAAAGTCAAGTGGTTTTAGAAAATGAGGTATCGGGACCTCGTTTTTGGAATTAAGGGCCATAAATATTTTTATTAAATATTTATAGAGTCTTATTATATGTGAATTGAATTTTGGTTGGGTAATTTTGATGATTAATAGCTTAATTATGGAACAAGGAGTAAATTGTAAAAAAGGTAAAAGTTAATTGCTATTGAATAAAAATAGTAAAGGGACCAAAATGGTAATTAACCATGGTCAAAAAGTCCAAGCGGTGGTGGATATGATTGATTCCATTAACTTTTGAGTTATTTATTCATTTAGTCCTAATTAGTTTAGGACTAAATTGAAAATAAGTTTGTTTAATTGAAATTTAATATAATTCAAGGACCAGTTGTGTAATTAGACCCTCCTTAAATGGCCTAATAATATAAATGATGTAGAAATCTTTAGATTTTGGTAAATTGCTATTAAATCCTAATTAAATAAGGATTTACTAATTAGTCTAATTTTCTGTATGATCAAGAATGGTGATTTTTAGGTCACGACTTCGACATGGAAGACCGTAAATATTAATTATTTAATATTTAGGAGGTCATTAGTATTGTATTAAAATTTGGTTATGAAATTTAATCGTTTAGATAGTTAATTAAATGAAAAGGATTAAATCGTAAAAGGTGCAAAACTTGAATTTTCTCTAATTAAAAGTATTAGGTGTCAATTAGAGGTTTATTTAAAGCACTTAAATGGTAATTAAACCATCTTCTATGTATATGGTAATTATGCATGTTAAGTGATTTAATTAAAACAAAGGTTAATTTTGTATCATTCTTCTTCTTTTCTTCTTCCTCTAAAGCCGAACCCTAAGAAGCCATGGATGAAAACTTCGGTTGGCTTTGGTTCTTCATTTGGGTGAGTAGATTTTGTCTGTTTTTAGTAATTTTTATGTTTTTGAGTTCGTTTTAGCTTAATCTAGCTAATTCAAGGACCAATTTGTGATTTTGATAAATGTTATAATTTTTTCCATTGATGAATAAGCTTGTTCTTGAAATTTTATGGATGATTTACAAGCTTGGTTGTTAGATTTGATGATTTTGTAAAGTAATTTTTGGTAATTTTTATGTTAAAGGAATAAATTTGTAAGGACTTGAGGTGAAATATTGCAAAAAGTGGGCTGTATAAATGCTTATAAACATTCGGCAAGCTAGAAATTAAAAATAAAATGGTTAATTTGCAAGTATGAGCTAAAGAACTAAATTGAATAAAAGTTAAAAGTAAAGGGTAATTTTGTAAAAATACTAAAAATGCTTAATTGTATCAAATGATTAAAAATTCATGTTGATTTAAATAATTGAGTGAAATTATTGTAATAGATCAAGATCGTGTCACAGATCGTGGAAAGGGAAAATTTATAGATTTGTCCTTGGAATTCACTTTAATTGCAATTTCGTCCGGTAAGTTCGTAACATGAAAATTTTCATTTAAATAGTACATTATTGTATTCTTTATAATTGTTACAAAACAGGTTATGGTACGTGAAATTGAAAAAAATGAAAAAGAAATGAATAAAAGAGATATCAGGTTTTGAGCCGGTGATTTGAAACCGATGCGATGGCTTTGGTATCGCATGTGTTACGAGTCCTCAACAGCTCGTGTGAGTAGAATCGTGAGTCGAGAAATGAGTAAAGAATCCAAAAATGGATTATAGCCCCTACGATGGCTGAGATTTATGCATAAGTGCATATTCTTGACAGCTCGTGTGAGCAACATCATTAGGGAACAGTTATATGCACAAATACTGTATCGATGGTTGAGGTACCGCATGTGTTGCAAGTTCTCGACAGCTTGTGTAAGAAGAATCATGAGTCAAAAAGAGATATGAATCCTAGGATGAATTATAGGCCCTGCGATGGCTGGGACTTATGCATAACTTCATACACCTGATAGCTCATGTGAGCAGCATCATTAGGAGACTGTTATATAGATAAACACCGTACCAATGGTTGGGTATCACATATGTTACAAGTCCTTGACAGCTCGTGTGAGCAGCATCGAGTATTAGTAATAGAAATGATACAAACATGGAATTTGAAATGCTAAAATGGCTCAAGAAAGCATTGAGTTATTCTTGTTCGGTTGAGTTATAACTGCTTTATGCACATGTTGGTAACTCCTTTAGACTTTTCGAACTTACTAAGTTATAAAGCTTCCCAAAGATGTTGTTGTTGTTTTGTAGATTGTTTGATGCTTGAAGATTGGATCACCTAGAAGAATTCACACTATCTCGAGAGCTTATTCGGTAGTATTTACATCAATTGGTTATATGACATGTACTAGGATGATGTTACCCTTGAAATGCCTGATTTTAGATTGTTGGTTTCTTTGTTGAACTAAACTTGCATGCTTGCTTGATTTTCTAATTAAGCAAATGTGTTTAGTAATGAGCTGACATGTGAATTTAAGAATCCTTATGTTGATTGATTGTATTTTGTGTTATATGATGAAACAATTATTGTCATGTATAGATTTTACAAGATAAGAATTTGAATAAGAGTCTTGTATTGAATGATGATTGATAAACTAGAGGACTTGTGTGATTAAATGAATCCTGCATACTTGTATCTGTAGAACCCCTGCATGTATCGGTAGAAGTATAGGGCAGGAGAGAGGTTATTCACTGACTTGAGTTGTATCAGTAGTTGCATAATTAGTACCGGTAGTTTTTCCCATAGGAGTATTGGTAGTTTATGTACTTGTATTGGTAGAAGTTGTAGGGTAGGACATCTTAGCTCTTTAGAGTTTTTAGTACCGGTAGAAGCATGATTTGTTTTGGTAGAAGCTTCACTTGTATCGGTAGAACTGTCATAGGTATTGGTAGAAGTCTGCACTGTTTCTTGCATTGTTTATTGACTTGACAACTATCAATACTTGTCTAACAAGTATCGATAGAAGTCTCCCAAAATTGTGGAAATGACATTTTTACCCTTATTGAGTTGATAAACAAAGTAAGAATGATGATTTATAAATGTATATAATTATTAAATCAAGAATGATGTTGAAATAAGATTTGAATAGGTAACGATTTGAGGCATGAATGCATGTGACCTCGGAACCCTAACCGATGACGGTGTTGGGTTTGGGTACTATACAATGATAGTAAGAATGATTGATATAACTTGGATGATATTGTGATATTATGTTGATATGGAATATAGATGTCATAATATGTGATATGAATATTAAATCCTTTTTGCGATGTAATGATGAGCATGTTTGGGTTATAGTTTGGTTAGCTAGTGGTGAAGATTGTGTGTTTGAGACACAGGGTCATGCGATCCTTGATGGAAAATATCTATACATGATTCCTAAGTTCTTGCATGATTGAATTTGATTCTTGATTGATTGAAAGGTAGTAAATGAATGTGAAAGATTAAATGGAGTTAGTATTCTGAGTTGAAAGTTTGTAATTAAATAAATTGTGAATGAATTGTATGTATAAAAAAAAAAAGAGAGACTCAAAAATTTCTGTAAACCTTGAGACCTTAGACTAGAGATGGTTACTATTTTTGGGTGTTACATAGCCTAATCGGTTGGTACGATCTCTCGGGCATATTTATTGAGGTATAAAAATTCCCTCTTACACTCAGCAACAGACTTGTTTCCCTACTTCAGTTCCAAGAACTCTTTCTTCTTCCAGTCCAAATATAGTTTGCTGATATATTTCTTTCTAAATTCTGTTTGGAAAAATTCCCAGGTGATCTCATTCTCAAGAATCACAACCAACATCGTCGTCCACCAACTATAAGCTTCATCTTTCAGTAGTGATGCAGCACATCTCAAATAATCTTTAGGAGGACAAGCCATTCCATTCAGAACCCTCAAGGTATTTTCTAACTAGTACTGAGCTTTAGACGGACATCCTCGATACTTCCCCTGAATTCCTCGACCCCATACTTTCTAACTTTATCTGTTGGTATAAGGTATTGTCGTTCTACTATAGGGGGAGGTAGAGGCACAACCGGTGGTACCGCAGGTCGTACAACAGATTGTACAGGTGGAGGTAGAGGCTACAGAATTGCCTGATTACCTCTCATAAATTTAGAGATCCATTGGCCCATCAGGCCGAAGAACATATTTTTATCTTCACTTTTAGTAATCGGTATAATCGATACACCTCAAATCGCACCAAAATCGGTAGCTTGAACATTACTATTTACCTTGTTGGTCTCTTCGCGTTCCGAATCAAACATGTTACTTATCTGCAATAATTCAAGATTAGATCAGATCTACCACAATCACACAATCATAGGTTTATATGGCATGTAGTCTCTAAACTCTTTATTCTTAAATTCAGTCCAAGAACCGACGAAATCGTAAGCTCTAATACCACTAAATGTAACACCCAAAACCCGAAAATCGTCACCAACTAGGGTCTCGGTGTCTCTTTATTCATCTATCACTGTTCATCTTTGAAAATTGTGTCATTAAATCTTATTTATTAAAGAAATACACCCAACACGTCATAAATCATTAATAATTTATGACCACAATTCAAATTTTGGGCAAAATGGTCATTTCTAAGATTTTTGAAGACTTCTACCGGTATTTGGTTGACAAGTATCGGTAGTTGTCAAGTCAGTAAACAGTTCAAGAATAGTGTAGACTTCTACCAATACTTGAGGTAGTACTACTGATACAAGTACGACTCTTACCGAAACATGTCATGCTTCTACCAATACAAAAAAAACTCCAAAGAGCTAAGAAGTCTTACTCTACAACTTCTACCGGTACAAGTACATAAACTACCGATACTTCTAAGTGTAGAACTACCGATACCTACTATGCAACTATCGATACAACTCAAGCCAGTGAATAACCTCTCTCTTACCTTGTACTTCTACTGATACATGAAGGAGTTCTACCGAAACAAGTATGCAGAATCTCAAGAATTATGTCAAACACAAGTTTATCAACACATACCATTCATATGTCCAAAATGCATTAAACCATTACAAAATTCATAGTTTCCAAATCATTACATTATATTACTAAGCCTAGATTCCAACTTGAACAAGCAAACATTACCACATTCAGTATTTCATTAAAACATATCAGAATCATCACAATCTTGAACGAGTAAAACAAAAGATAACATCTTCCTAGTACATGCCATATAACCAAGTGATGAAGGACTACCGAACGAACTCTTGAAATAGTATGATTCTTCAAGGTGATTCGATCTTCAAATAGCAAAATGTATCTACAAAACAACAAGGATACACAAGTAAGCTTATTTAAGCTTAGTAAGTTCGTAGAAATCATTATCTTACTGTATAACCAAACGGTTTAAAAATAATAGCAAGTATGCATTCATAATCCTGTGAACGGTAACTAATCTGTTCTTTTCTAGTCCTCTAGAATTTTAGCTTAAACGAGCCCAAATAGAATTAGCTCTTACGAGCCCAAAAAGGTTAACCAGTATATGATGCTACTCACACAAGCTGATGAGAATTTGTAACGTATGCAGAGACTCAACCATCGATACGATCTAAAATTTCCCACTCATGATGCTGCTCACACAAGCTAATGAGTATCCGCAACATATGCGGAGACTCAACCATCATAGGGGTCCACATTCTTAGTATTTATTCAAAATTTGTCAACTAGTGATGCTGCTCACACAAGCTGTCAGGATATTGCAACATATGCAAAATCTAAACCATCGCGTCAGATCAGATAATTGGTCCCAAGCCTGACATATCATTTCTTTCTTCGTCTTTCCTATCATCTCAAATGTTTTAACTTTCCTCGAGTTGCTGCAACAATAGTGAATGCACAAAGAACATACAATGCATATAAACTAACACTACAAACTTAACAGATGAAATTGCAATTTGAGTAAAACTCCAAGGACTATGCTAATTTCTCCTTTCCCTGTTTCGTCGTGTAATCGCAATCTTTTGAAGCTTTAAGCCTGGCCGAACTTCCCTTAAGGTCTCTAGGGTTTCCTTGTTTGTTTAGTGAAGAAGATGAAGAAAAATCATTAATTTTGTTATGATTTTAGGTTAAAATCATTTCCTTTACGTTTATTATTTTACCCTTTAATTAACAAGTATTTTCCTCTTATTTTCAACCCAAATTCGTCCACTCTCTTAGGTAATGGTCTAATTACCATTTAGATACCCTAACCTATCTTTTAATTATCATGTAATGCATTAAATCAATGAAATTCCACTTTTACACTTTTTTACGATTTAATCTTTTTTACTCAATTTATCATTTAAACGTTAAAATTTCCTAACCAAATTTTACTATGATGTCAACGACGTTATAAATATTAAAATAAATAAATTTCTAACTCGACTTATTGGAGTTGTGGTCCCAAAATCATTGTTTTCGACACCACTGAAAACTGGGTTGTTACACGTGATAACTTCAGGAGTTGATGCCTCTTCCCAAGCATGAATAGCATAAGTTTTGGCTAGGGCTTGAATTTTTTATCTAATCGGTACTTCTTTAGTTCTTTCTCTAACATTTTCAATCAATATGGCATTTCCTGATCATCTCCCTCTAGTAGAACTTGCAACTGATCTCTCGTTTTGATCTTTGGCACTCTCAGCTCCTTTTAGGCAATCTCTCTTAAAATGATCATGTGAACCACAAATAAAGCACGTCCTTTCATTCAGTCTACAAACTCTAAGATGATAACGGCCACATTGCTTGCACTCAGACCTCCTAAAATTTTGCACACTATCAGTACTAGCTACCAATGCTGCTGGCGTTCTCACAAAATTTTGTTTGAAGCAATCTCTCCTTGGAAATCCTAAAGGCTCTGGAAATTTACCACTCATCACTTTTATCTTTTTCAATGAGAAACTTGAATAAGGTTTAGGTAAACCTCGTTTACAGAACTCATGAGGTCTCACTTCACTTTGTCTTCTACTCATGCATATTTCCTCCATCTTTTGAGCTCGATCCGCTAAGATAGCCAATTCCTGAAACTCTAACACCCCTACTAACATTCTAACATTGTAGGTATGATTTCTTTAGCGTATTTGCTTAATTGTACGAATCTTCTTCCATATTCAGCCACCGATTGATTGCCTTCCTTTAACTCTAAGAATTATTTATTCTTTCTCTCAAGATATCTTCTACTGATGTACTTCTTGAACTCAGACTTGAAAAATTCCCAAGTAATTTTCTCCCTTGGTAGAACTGCTATCACGGTGGACCACCACTAGAAAGCCTCTTTTGTCACCAAGGCTACTGAACATCTCAAACTATCCTCTAGTGAACATAACGATTCATTAAGTATTCTCTGTGGATACATTTGAACCAGAAGGTTGTAAAGAACAAGGATTTCTAGCTGTGGGATGCGCTCGTAAGTAACCCTCGAACATGTCTTGCATCATGTTCAAAAATGAGGGAGGAGCTTCTTCTTTGGGTTATCTACCTTTATTTGTATTATTTCTGCCCCTTTGTACATTAATCGGGGTGCTACTTTGCACGTCTTCGGATATTATTCGATCGGAATCGGTGGAAATCTTTGCAATCTATAAAAACATCATTTATTTGCTTACAGAAAATCATACTATCATAGGTTAGCCCGTGGCATGTACTACTATACTTTCTCGAGTTATACTCTCGTCCTAGAATCAATTAACCATCCTTTGATACCACTAAATGAAATACCTCGATCTCGATATAAGCTGATTGAGACATGTCTACTTAATCTAAAACATAAATTTTCAATTAACTTTCAAAACATTACACAATCACAGCTCCCAATTCAAGATCACTAACCACTATACACTCTCTCATTACTTAAGTGATTAATGTATGTAGAATAACTCTATAACATCGATTCAAACTTGAAAATGGATTGTACAAATTTGAGCTGATTAACTACAGAAAAATGCAATAGTGAACTACCAAAACTATAGAAATTCTATTGGTACAATTGTCCCCTGTATCGATACTACTCGCCTCTTTACTGACACTTTGAATCATAATGAACAAGACTAACTAACTTGGAACTTTGTACCGATACCTAGATTTGTTACTACCGAAACCAAATAAGTTAGTACCCAAGATTCCAAACCCCTGTACTTCTACCAATACTTTTCAGAGTAGTACTGACACTACTCAAGTCAGTAGCTATCATGTCCCATATTCACAAATTTCTACGATACTATATAGGTTGTTCCAAAACAACCCATTATAGTACTTAAGATCCTAACTTAACTCTCCTAAACAACTATCCACATCCATCAACAAAGCATCATCAACTTCTTTCCTAAACATATTAGTATATATATATGCTTAAACTTTACATTTAAAAATATTAAGGACAATCAACATACAAACGTTGGCACCAACATCATTCAAAACATACCTTATTGGTTTCTTAACTTATTAGTAATAGTTAGGTACTACCTTTTATTACTCCTAAACAAAACAGAAATACATATTCCCACATTCAAATATATGTTAACAACTACCTGACAGCATTGACATAAAAGTCCTATGTACATGTCATTTTTAACCCTAAAACCATAAGTAGTAAAAACTACCCAAAAGAGGTTGATAGTGTGATCTTCCAAGCTTTCCGATCTACTAGTTATATCCAATGACCTACAACACAATAAAAGCAACAACCAAATAAGTTTAGGTCATGACATTTAAGGTTATAACTTGACATTTAAACACTTCAACCGACATTCCATAAGCAACATAACCAATTTCCTCATCTGACCTCACATGGACATCACAAGAACTTGTAAATTTATTTAAACATCTATCATTCCTTTCCACTCTCAACTCATCACATAATAAACCATTTCTAAATTCATTTATTCAAACTGCTAATTTCTCATCTCCCATGTCTTACCACCTCTTACTAGTGACTCATTCATCATTCTTAACCTTTGCTATATGCTTGTACCATACGATTTCACCGGCGTACCACTTGCTAAGCTATAGTTTGGCTTGAATTAATACATCGGCTTATAGCCTTCTAAGCTGAAGCTTGAGTTTTTACACCAACTTGTAGCCTGCTAAGCCGTAGCTTGAGTTTTATTACACCGGCACATAGCCTGCTAAGCCGTAACTTGAATTCTTTTACACCAACTTATAGCCTGCTAAATCGTAGCTTGATTTAATTCAAACATAATTGAACAATGCTTCTTTTTCTCATCCAACAACCATATTTTTATCCATGCAATCCAAAATATGAGCTTAACAATTAGCATATAAATAGATTCTGAATAAAAATAAAAGAGCAACTAATGAAATAAAAATTACTGTAAGTTATGAACTTACCTCACAAAATGATGGCAACACTTGAAGCCTTCTATTCGACAACCTTGCTTTTTCCCCGATTATCCACTATCGCACTCGTCTCTTGCTCTAAATAATTTAATAATAATCTTATTAAGCAATGCTCAAATCCATACTCTTTTAAGCATCTAATTTTTCATACATATAAATATTTCAACTTTCAAATTAAAACACTTTTTACATTTGCACCTAACTTCCTTTCTTATACAAGATACTTTTCATTAAAAAAGATCATTAAATTACTTTATTTCAAGAATTAATAAGAGACTTGTACTTGAAATCTTTACTTTCAAACTATGTTCAACTAATTAGATTTTTATCTAAGAATCCTGTAAACATTTAATCTTACAGCAGTCAAGCCTTCCATTAGGTAGAATAAACATGATTTGAAGTTAGTTTAACCAAATGATACCACATTATGAGCTTACCCACTACTGCCCACAAACATACAAATTTCCTCCCTAATGCTACACATTGATTCATATTTTTCCATGAAATGAGCCTCATTTAGCATGATCTAAACCATCCATTCCATAGAAACACACCATACAAACAAGAAGAAGCTAGAATTACTTACATACAAACCTTTTTTCTAACTGATTGCCAAGCTTCTATCCTATTGCTAATTTCTCTTCTTAGAATCGGCAAGAACAAAAGAAACTAGAGAAAAATCCCTTTTTCTTTTCTTTATCTTTCATTTAATTTTGTAATACTTTATTTAATTACTCATTTACCCTTATTTTATTCTTTCTACTTTGACTTTTCCCCAAGCCCTAAATTATCCATCCATCAATTAATTGAGTAATTACCTTTTAAATACCTTATCTTATAACTCCCCAATGAATAGCTCCTTTGACTTTTATCTCCCATATTTCCCCACTCATTCAATTCACTTCCTTAATTTAAATTTCTCAATTAAACACACTTCAACTAATGGGGCGTTACACTTTTTAAGCTTACACCCTCACATTCGTGCAAATATCGGACGGGATTAAGGAGCTGAGGAGTCGAGCAAGAGACTTCCAAGAGATTAAGGCTCCATAAAGATTTAGTTACACGTTTTAGAGATGTTAATCGGGCATTGTGGAACTTTTGGGACTTAGTTTAATTTTGGTTGTAATTAGACTTTATAATATCATATATGCATGTTTGAGTTTAATTATTGAATAATTTACGGTGTATTGTTGCTTGATAACACGGTGATTGATAACACAGTGTGTGAGGCATGATGTTTACACTAATAATTGTTTAAATGTAGCTTCCATGGAGTGGTTTACGAGTGACTGAGGTACGCCACTTATTTGAATTAATCGGTGGGTGATATGCATGAAATTTATTATTTAATTCTATTTAATTGAGACTTAATTGGTCTTTAAAAATTCAATTGAAGATGTATGAATATGTATGGTATTTAATCATAGCTAAATCGGGTTTAATTGGCCATTAAAATACTTAAAATTGAGTTTAAAATTGAATTTTTTGCATAAAAACTGCAGTGTGTGGTGTTAAGGTTTGAATTTTGGTCTTTTTAAATTGGAGCTCTAGCCCGTGTAAATTACAAATTAGTCTTGTAACTTAGTGTTAGGGGAGGTGATTCAACACGTGTCGATTACTAATTAGAGGGCGTCGTTTGTATTCTCAGTCAGATGGGTAGTTCTGATGAGGATAAGTTGGGTTGTGCCGTATCATTGCTGATGGATGAGGCTCACAGATGGTGGTTGACTATCGAGAGGGGTACTGTGCTGGATCGTTTGACTTAGGACTTCTTCTTATCATTGTTCCAGATGAAGTTCATGGGCGAGTAGTATCACGAGGAAATGAGATGGTACACTATGGATCTTGTCTAGGGTACTCTATCAGTGGATGAGTATGAGGCTGAGTTTGTTCGATTAAGCCAGTACGCTCCTGAGTTGGTGGCTCATGAGGTGAGTCATTGTAAGAGGTTCAGGTTCGGACTAAACCGTGAGATTAAGCTCTATTTGGTTGCCCAGAGTATCGAGGTCTTTGACGAGTTGGTTAAGAAGGCTCGTGCACTTGAGGAGACTTTGGGGGAGAAGCCCAAAGCTATTTCATCTGGAGCTACTAAAAGGACGACCGATGGTGCTAGTGGTTCTGGTCGTAAGGGTAAGAGATGTCGTTTCGGTAGATTTGATCGATGTGTTACTGGTGGTTGTGGTTAGGTTAGATAGGTCATGAAAGTCGAGGTTGGTCCTGCTGGTCAGGGTCGTGCTGTGTGGACCTTGTGTGAGCACTATAATCATCGACATCCAGAAGAGTATTGGAGGATAATGGGTGCTTGTCTGGATTATGGTTTAATGGAGCATCAAGTTAGCGACTGCTTGAGGAGAGTGCTTGTTGTTCACGATCAGCCAATTATTGTTGTTACTGCATCGCTCCGGCTCGAGGAAAAGGCTGTGGCAGAGGTGATGGTGGTAGAGGTGTTGATCAGTGTGGTGTTGTTCGAGGTGGTGATGGTGGTGTTGTTATAAGAGAGGCCATTGATGTTATCACAGTTACTTTCACGCTACAGTCTTTTCCACTTCTAGCTTTAGTTTATTTTGGTGCAATAAGATCATTTATTTTGAGAGACATAGCTAGAGAGTTTAGGATTATTGTAGAGACTTCTTGTCTAAGTGTTACGATTAATAGCCCTCTAGGTAATAGTATAGTGGTGGATCGAGTATATCGTTGATGTCCTTTAATGGTTTAGGGATAAGTGTTTTTGTTGATCTGCTTGAGTTTTCATTTTAGGGTTTTAACGTCATTCTTGGCATGAATTGGTTGTCCATGAATCGAGCAAAGGTGGATTACGAGGCGAAGTTCGTGACTTTGTGTGGTGCTGGTGGTTCCAAAGTGGTTGTTGTGGGAGAGAAGTTTGAGTTGTTGTCGAATGTGATATTTTCGCTCTATGCTGAGAAGTTGGTCCGGAAAGGTTGCAAAGCTTATCTAGCCTATATCCTGAATGTCAATAGTAGGGAGATGAGGTTGGATGAGATTCAAGCTGTTTGTGATTTTCTAGATGTGTTTCTTGAGAACTTATCTGGTTTACCATCGGATAGAGAAGTCGAGTTCGGTATTGAGCACTATCCCAATACTGCTCCACTGTCTTTTATGCCCTACCGTATGGCACCAAAGGAACTGAAAGAGTTGAAACTACAGTTGCAAGGGCTTCTGGATCATGGTTTCATTCGTCCGAGTGTCTCTGTACGGAGCACCGATGTTGTTCATTAAGAAGAAAGGTAGGACTTTGAGGTTGTGCATCGACTATTTCCAGCTAAATAAGTTAACCATCAAGAATAAGTATCTGTTATTGAGGATTAATGATCTCTTTGATCAATTTCAGGGAGCTTCAGTTTTCTCGAAGATTGATCTACGGTCTAGGTACTACCAGTTGAAGGTTAAGGATTCGGATGTAATGAAGA
Source organism: Kokia cookei (assembly GCA_039519145.1). Classification (NCBI taxonomy): domain Eukaryota; kingdom Viridiplantae; phylum Streptophyta; class Magnoliopsida; order Malvales; family Malvaceae; genus Kokia; species Kokia cookei. The sequence continues at coordinate 12,211,728 of CM076904.1, read as the reverse complement.
CTGCTTTTAGGACTTGGTATGGTCATTACGGGTTTCTTGTCATGCCATTCGGATTTACGAATGCACCTGCTACTTTTATGGATATGATGAATTGAGTTTTCCACTCCTACTTGGATCGGTTCATGGTGGTCTTCATAGATGATATATTGGTGCATTCTCGATCTGAGGATGAGCATGATGAGCACTTGAGAGTAGTTCTGCAAGTTTTAGGGGAGTAGCAGTTGTATGCGAAGTTGAGTAAGTGTGAGTTTTTTATTCTAGAGGTGGTGTTTCTAGGTCATGTCATTTCATATGAGGGTATTTGGGTTGACCCGAATAAAGTTGAAGCGATTTTGGATTGGAAGCCGTCGAGGTCTATTTTTGAGGTTAGGAGTTTTCTAGGGTTAGCTGGTTATTATTGTCTCTTTGTCGAGGGGTTTTTGAGCATTGTTGCTCCTTTGACGAAGATGCTTCAGAAGAATACTACCTTTGAGTGGACTGATGAGAGGCAAAAGTGTTTCGAGAAGTTGAAGTCGGTTTTAACCAAAGCGCCTATGTTGACACAACTGGAATCCGGTAAGGAGTATGTCGTCTATAATGATGCTTCTTATAGGGGTCTAGGTTATGTGCTGATGCAGGAGGGTAGGATAGTTGCTTATGCGTCGAGGCAGTTGAGGTCGCATGAGTGTAACTATCCGACTGATAATTTGGAGTTAGCTGCTGATCAGCTGTTTAACGTCACAACAATATTGTGAAAGTGTACACTGCCGATGCAAGTATAGTAGACAAATATGAATCTGTCGGATATCGATACCATGAGGATGGTTGTCTTTTGTCTATCAATGTTAGTGCAATAAATAGATAAGAATGAGATAAATTGTGAGAATAATTATTAGAGCAATAACTTCAAAATAAAGATGAAATATGATAATGATAAAATGGGAATCCCAAAGAGAATCTTCAATAGAATACTAAGTGCTCACAAGATATAAAAGGATAGGTGATTATCGATGCAATAATTTGCAATGATTATCTTACCAAGCTTAACTTCTATATTTAATCTAAGACTTAAATATGCACATTAACCACACCTTCCGGCGATGGCAATGGAACACAATTAAGAACAAGTGGATTAAATCCCTCTAATCTCAAGCAACTTCTGTTGTCATGCTTGTTAGCTTGAACTGTCGCTGCACTTTCCAGTGGCAGTGACCGCAATAAAATTTCCATGCTAAAAATATTCAAACCTAAAGATTAAATGGTAGAAGCAAAATTGAATAAAATAACATTTAACCCAAAAATCATATGTACTTCCGTACAAACATGAAATAAAAGTAATCACCAGCATTTAGAAAATAAATATAAAAGAAACAAGCGGAGAATACTATTCCTAGACAATCTCGACTTGACCTCTCAATTCCCTCTTGTGTCGCACTCAAGGCTTCTCGTCAAGAGCTGATCTGCATCCCTTTCACGTCGATTCACCCGTAAGAGACTTAAGCCTCCATAGCCAAAAAGCTTCAAAAGATGAGTTGAAGAAGATAATGCACCAAAAAACCCTTCCTTTTCTCTTTCCTCGTGAATATTTATATTCTTCCAAATAGTACAGGTGTCATTTCATAAGAATCATGCTGCCTCAGTCCGTACAAGTTGGTTATACCAGACTGGATAGCTCACACATTTTCGTTCTTATCTGCATTGGCAACTTCTTTGACAGTTGTCGGGTGAGGTGATAGTCCTAGGCACAATCTGGAAATACTCATGCAGTGACATCAGTACCAAAACATGACAAAATTAAGGATAAATAGACTAATATCCACTGAGTTATAAAATGCAATTTACTGAACTGAAAATCCTAAAATACATGCTAAAGATAACAAAATAGGGACAAATTAATCAATAAGTAGGGAGAAAACATATGTTCTTTCTAGTACTATCGGTTGCCGTAGTCTTCACGCTTAAGATTAACGTCACTATCTGTACGATGAGAGGTGTGTGATTTACACTGATCACAAGAGTCTTAAGTATCTCCTAACCTAGAAGGAGCTGAACTTGAGATAGAGGCGTTGGATCGAGTTGCTGAAGGATTATGATTGTGTGATCAAATACAATTCGAGTAATGCAAATGTCGTCATAGATGCTCTGAGTCGCAATTCTTTGGTCGATTTGAGGGCTATGTTTGTGAGGCTGTCTATTTCAGAGGATGGTAACCTGTTGGTTGAACTTCAAGTGAGGCCGATTCTTTCGTAGCAGATTTGTGAGCGTACCTTTTGATGAGAGTTTGGCCTGTCGGATTCGTCAGGTTGAGTCGAGAGTTCAAGAAGATTTTGATCTCAACTTTTATGGTGTTTTATGTTTTTGAGGTAGTTTGTGTGTTCTGATGGACGAGGATCTGAGGCGCTTGATTCTAATTGAAGCACATAGCAGTCCTTATGCTATGCATCTCGGTAGGAACAAGATGTATCAGGATCTTCAAGTTCTATATTGGTGACCTGGGTTGAATAAGGATGTTTACGACTTTCTGGTGAGATGTTTGGTTTGTCAGAGAGTGAAAGCCTAACATCAGCAATTGTCTAGTTTGTTTCAGCCTATTAAGATTCTTAAGTGAAAATGGGAGCGGATTACGATGGACTTCGTTTCGGGATTGCCTTTAACTTCGACTTGTAAGGATTCAATCTGGGTGAGTGTGGATAGATTTACTAAGTCTACTCATTTTCTGTCTGTCCGTACGACATTTAGTTTGCATCAGTTAGTTGACCTTTATATCTGAGAGATTGTTCGTCTTTAAGGAGTTCCTGTTTCGATTATATCATATCGAGATTCGTGGTTTACTTCGAGATTCTAAAAGGCATTACACGAAGCTTTGGGTTCAAAGCTTTATTTCAGTTCAGCTTATCATCCACAATCCGATGGACAATTCGAGAGGGTGATTCAAGTTCTTAAGGACATGCTCCGTAGTTGTGTTATCGACTTTGGAGGTAGTTGGGATCGTCACTTGTCGTAAGTTGAGTTTGCTTATAATAATAGCTTCTAGAAGTTATTCAAATGGCACAATTTGAGGCTTTGTATGGTCGGAGGTATAGGACTCCTCTGTGTTGGTCCGATGTGGAGGAGAAGAGGAGCTTGGGTCCGAAGTTGGTTCGAGAAATTAAGGATAAGGCGAGAATTGTTTGCAATCAGTTAAAAGCTGTTTCTAATCGGCAGAAGTCTTACGCTGACTTGAGATGTCAAGACATTGAGTATCATGTCAAAGATAAGGTCTTCTTGAAGGTTTCGCTGTGGAATAAAGTTCTGAGGTTCGGGCGGATAGGTAAGTGTTAAAGCCCAAATTTATTAGGGATAATATTTACTTTGTTTTATTTATAAATAAAATAAATCTAAATTTCCAAGTCCATTGCATTACCCAAAAAAAAATTAAACAATCCAATTACAATAAACCCAAACACCTAACCTAATCTTTACAAGCCCAAAATTAAAAATAATAATAATAACCCTAAACTAAGAAACCTTTGCCAGTTACCTCACCCTTTTTGCTACTATCGTTACAGCCAAGGCCACACCAACCACACCGTCGCTACCTTTAGACGTTGCCCCTACCCACGATTTGCACGTAACCCAAATATGCTCGCAACCAAAAAATTGTTGTAAATCCGTGTTATAAAAACACGAAGATTGAATGTTAAAGGAAGTTTTGTTATTAAGGATATTCGACTTTTTTTAGCAATCAAAGAATACACATCTTGAGCAATCGACTACCAATTGTTTTAAAGGTATTAAACTTTTTTCCTATTTCAAAATAAAAAGAAAATAGTGAAGTTAGGGTTTGCTCTTACCTTCTTTTTTTTTGAGCTTCCGTCACCAGCCCAAACGTTCAGATCTAGCTTGAGGGTCGTCGGAGAACCTTTCTCCTCTTTGAAATTGAATAGTTTTGTTTCTTTTGGTTTCTTCAACCATTGTAGGCGGCGGTCGCCACTACCGATAAACGATGACCCATGGTGGTGCCCTGACGGAGGGTTGTCCGACCTTACGATTGGCTACGGGGTTATTGAGAGAAAAAAGAAGAGGAAGGTGGGGTTTTTTTAAAGCAAATGAAACAAATGAAGAATTTCAAAAAAAAAAGTCACTTATATTATAAGCCCTTAAAACGACGTCGTTTTATCCTAAATTAATAGGCTCCAAAACGACGTCGTATTGGCCATGACTCAAAAACCCAACCCGTTGGACTTGGGATTCGTGTGTTTTTGTGCGGATGGAAAATTTATTACCCAAGTTCTTCCACATTTTTAAAACATCTCAATTTCGTCCTTTTGTTTTTTTTATTTTAATTTTACCCTCTTATTTTAATCTCTTTACAATTCGATCTTTTTTTTAATTTCACCCTATTTAGTGTCTGTTTTTACAAAATAAACCCCACTATTTTCATTTTATTTAATTTGAACGCATTTTTTTTATTTTTTTATGTTCATATTATTTTATTCATTATTTATTTTTATTACTTTTATTTCATTCATTAAATTTACTTGTTATTTATTTTTTATGAAATTTATATCCCCATTTTTATTTAATTTAATTGTTTATTTATTTGGTATCTTATGATATTTAATTGTATTGATATTTTATTTATTTGCATGCCATATTTTGCCTTGAAATTGATTATATACCTTATTGTATCATTGATTTGACTATTTTAGAATTTTTCCCTAATTAATTAATATCAATTGTTATTATTACCATGACTATGCTATTATTTTATTATGTTGTTAATTGTTATTAATTGTACTCATTTAATTCATTCTATTTATGCATGTTTTTATTTTGTCATTATAATTGTGAACATATTCATTTATTTATTTATGCATGACATTTTAATTCATTTTAAATATATAGTTTTAAAAAAAAATTGAGGCAATGTTCTTTGTTTCGAGAATTTGAGAGAATCATGCCTTAACTCACTAGGTGTGGTTTTTTTTCCTTCGAATTGAGATATTTGAATACCCTATTTAAAATTAAAAAATACGATATTTTGAATAAATAATTAGAAATGTTTGTTATTTTCGAAATTTCGAATTGTCCTGTCCTAACATACTGGATGTGACTTTTCTTCTCGATTAATTAAAAATAACAAGCTTTCTTCGTAAATTTGTTTTTAAAATGAACTAACATGTCATTCATGCATTTAAGGATTGTAATTTAAATTTTTCTCAAGATTTTAATTTTCAATCACTAAGACTTTAAATAATCGATTAGGTATCAGTTTTGGGCATTTGGGGTGCTAATCCTTTCTCACATGTAACCGACCCCTAAACTCGATTTATGGTTTCAAAGACTAAAATAATTTCAATGATTTTAAAAATCTTACAAGGTTATCCAATTACACCTATTTTAAAAAATTATTGGTGGTCACTCCATTTTCATTTTTCAAAATATAAGTTGAGACTTTTTTTGAAAAAAAATGGTTTCGACAGCTTGGCGACTCTACTGGGGACCAATAAGAGAGTCAAACCACAAGTCGATTATTTTTGGTCTTTTTGTTGAAAATTTAAAATTTGAGTTAATTTAATTTGTGATCCTTTGCATTCCATTTTTGTGTTTTATATGTTGCTTTGATAAATATATGTTGTTATTGTTGAATACATGTCTACAGTTTTGCATACACTGCATTCGTCACTACACCTTTTAAGTGGAAGTATGAAGCTACTCCTTTGTGAGGTTTTCACCTCCGTGTAGGATAGTGGATCACTTTTGGTATACATCTGTACCTATGTTTTCGTGAAGTTTTCACTTTCATGCAAACATATGGGAAATGTGTCCCCCTGAACCGAACTCATCCGTATGAGTCTATAATGGGTAAGGACTGAGGAATCTGCTAGTCGGGTACCCTTACTTGTTTTCTTTGTGTTTTATTTTGCATTGCATTCTCATATTAGGAAAGATATTGATTTAAGCTCGATTACTAGTAGAGAACTAGTCATGGAAAAAGGGTATCTTGATAAGGTCCAAGATAACGTGGCTGTGCGTATGTGGTCAGAGGATAAACAACGTGAGAAGGGTGATAGCCTAGTTGAAGGTCATGTATCAGATTACTAGGATTTTACTCGGACTAGCGTGACTCAGAATGGTCTACAAGAGCTGAAGTAGATATAAGATCAGTGGGACGATGGAATGAAACAGACTTTCTACCGTGAGTATAAGGATCTACCATATTTACTAAAGGTTAAAATGGACAAATATCTCTTCCGAGCCCTTGCACAGCATTAGAACCCGGCCTATAGTTGTTTCACCTTCGAGAACATGGACATTGTGCCCACGATTGAAGAGTATACTGCTTTTCTTCATTACCCCAAGATTCATGTAAACAAGGCCTACTCGAGAGCTGCTAATGTCCCAACCTTTCTTAAAAAATTAATGAACATTACGGGAACGAGCGAGCAATGGGTTACAACTCGAATTAAGGTAAAGGACGACAACAACTGCATCACTTGGAAGAGCTTGCGAGATTTGATCTTAGCATATCCAAATGCAAGGAAGAGAAAGAGAAGGGAGATTTATCGATTACGCACCTCTATTGATGGTTTGGTTTCATTGCCACTTTTGGAAAGTGGAGAAGGTTTCTTACAGGGTGTTTTTTTAGAGTTATTCCCTTTTGAGGGAATTTCTGACTACACAAAGGTGAAAGGATATTTCTGAGGAGAAGTGGATGGCAATACTCCATAGTCGCCGAGACAAAGACATCGAATGGTGAGCACCATGATTCATTCTTCATGAAATTCTTTATCCATGTAGAGATTTCGATTGGGTTCCATTACTTGATATATGGGGAGCTATAGGATATGCCCCTTTGTTAGTGATGAGATAGTATAGATCAAGGCAGTTCATCCCAATGACCCAGGGTCTGGCTCAGTGTGAGTTTGCATACAAGGGTGAGAACAATAGGAAAAGGGTCCGAGAGATATCAAATGCTTGGAATCAAGTTCACAAAATGAAGATGTTTGCTACAAATCCCATGGTAATCTCGAAGTATGATGAGTTGAGGGTTAGGAGAATCAATGAGAGCATCCTCGTGCCAAATCCCGAGAATTTTCGCCCAATTGAAGTGCATTTGCAAGTAGTCCTATCAAAAATAGAGCTCATAAGGCAAGACTTGGAAAAGAAAAGTTCTGAATTGGGGAAGAAGATAGAGACATTAGAAGAAGAAAAGATGCAATTGGCATTAGATGTTGACATTAAAAGGTTAGAGGCTGAGAAGCTAAGGAAAGGAAAGAGAAAGGCTAAGGAAGACTTGAATGGTTTGAAGAAAGATTACAAGAAGCTCCGTCTATCAATGAGAACTGCTGGGTTAGGTAAGACATCAGAATAGTGCCAACAAGAAATCCAAGAGGAAAGGATTCGAGCGGATTAGTCGAAGACAAAGTTTCAAGATGCTCAAGTCCAAGAAGGTGCTATAAAAAGTGAGCTGTTAGAGAGTTAGGTCGAGAAAGTTGAGTTGAAGGCTAGAATAGTTAAGTTAGAGGAGTCTTTGCATAGGCACCCCAGTCATAACTCTGCGACAGAATTGAGGGCAAGCCAGGCTAAGAATAAAGAATTAAAGAGAAGGGTAGAAGAACTTGAAGCTTCATTAAAAATCTGTGAGATTCGGATTGAGTTCCTCGAAAGAACCTTGGAGACAAGTAATAGGAAACTTCAACACTCTCAGAGGCAAGTCAAAGATCGAGACAATGTCCTCGGTGAAGCATTGATACAAATGAGAGAAGTGGCAGAATACTTGCAGACGTTAGTTGTTCAAGCCGATGTTTTGAGCTTAGAGTATGAATTAGTGTCTGATAAGAGCCAAAAGCTAGCATGGCTCCTTCAAAAATTAAGACTCTAAGCATTAGGGCAAGGCCTTATATGTAATTATCTTATGTAAAGACATTCATTTTCTAGTAAAGTTATTCTATCAAAATTTGACTAAGAGTCAATACCTTTCTTGCATATGCATTCATGCATTCATTAGCATTGTATTTTATGCATTAAAATTTTAAGAAGACTTCCCTAATTAATTAAAATTATGACAGTTACTCTAGAAAAACAACAAATCCAACACCCTTATAATACTCGTACTAAGTCTAGAGAAATGGATTAGAGATTGGAAAATTTGGAGCAAACTCAGAAGGATATGCAAGATTAGTTGCAAGCACAGCTACATGATCAGTTAGCCAAAGTGAAGCAAGACATGAAGAATCAGATTATCGAATCCCAGAAGGATATCATCAATCAGCTAACCCAATTACTGGCTAAGGGAGCTGATAAGGGAAAGGGTCTTGCAGTAAACCCTAAGGAAGAGAGTGATGATCTTTCATATCCTTCGGGTGTCACCCCTATGCATGTCCAAACTCATCATGAGACATGTGTGCAAGGAGCATCTGTCACCATCAAACCACAACCGTACTTGATTGGCACATCAAAACTAGTAAACTACCAAATGGGCTCTAGTTTTAACCCAGGAGATAACTCAGTTAACCCTTTCGTACCAGATTTTAATGAGGTAATAAAGATAGAGAAAACAAGAGTCAAACTTTCGAATCAAATGGAGGAACGCTGTTAATGGTTGGAGCAAAGTTTCAGAGCGATGGAAGGAGATGAGTTTTATTGTGGAATGGACACTAAGGAATTTAGTTTGGTCCCAGACATAGTACTTCCCCTTAGTTTAATAGTACTTCCCCTTAGTTTAAGGCTCCGGAGTTTGAAAAATACAAAGGGATGAGTTGCCCAGAAGCGCATATCACTATGTTTTGTAGAAAGATGATGAGGTATGTCCATAATGATAAACTACTAATGCAATGTTTCCAAGACAGTTTGATAGGGATCGGCTGCAAAGTGGTACAACAAATTAAACCGTGCCAATATCAGTTCTTGGAAGGATTTGACACAGGCTTTCATGAAGCAATACGGCCATGTCACCAACATGGCTCTTGACAGGATCAAGTTGCAAAATGCAGAGAAAAAGCCGAGTGAAAACTTCAGGCAGTACACCCAAAGGTGGAGAGATATGGCCACTTAGGTACAACCACCACTATCTGAAAAAGAGACAACCATGCTCCTTTTTAGTACCTTTAAGGCATCATACATTAATCATTTGCTGGGAAATGCTACCAAGAGTTTCTCCGATATGGTCATGTCTGAAGAAATGATTGAAAACATAATTAGAAGTGGGAAGATTAATGCTAGAAAAGGTGCCAAGATATGCTCCTAGAAGGAAGGACAATGAAGTGAATAATGCAGGCTTATACAAGCCAAGTTTTGCAAAATCGATCATGGTGACACAATCTAGAGCCCCGACAACTAATTATCAAAGCATCTCAAGACAAGAATAAGCTCGAGGCCAAACATTGAAAGAGACCAATTTAGCCCTATCTCAATGTCATACTAGGAAATCTACAAAATCTATTCGATGCCTATGTTGTATCCCCATACTATTTGAAGCCAATGCAACCCCCGTTCCCAAAATGGTACGATACAAATGCTCAATGCGAGTACCATGCAGGAATAACTAGACACTCAATCGAGAATTGCACCGCCTTCAAAAAGCTAATTGAGAAGTTCATTAAGATGAGAATCATGAGGTCCAATGAACCAATAAGACCCGATGTGGCTGGAAATCCCTTGCCCAATCATCCTAATCAGAAAGTGAATGCGATAACAGAAGAAAAGAGCAAGAGGATTAAAAATGATATTGGGGAGGTCAAATATCCATTGAAATGGGTCTGGCAATAGATGGTTAACATGGGCTTGATGATACAAGATATGGAAGACATAATAATAAAAACTGAAAATTACTATGAGTTTCATACCACTGAGGGGCATAAAATCCAAGGGTGTGTCGAATTCTGAACCTTGGTACAGAAATTGATGGATAATAAGGAGCTTGAGTTCTTTAAGGAGATGGAGGATATAAAGGGAAACGATATTTGTGCTTCTAAGGAAGGTAGGGGTGTGCACAATTAGGGTAAAATCGAAAAAATTTGGTTAACCGACCGAATTCGATTAATCGGTCAGTTAACCGAATTAATATATAATATTAGCCCACTACCTAAGACCCAATCCAATATATATATAAACATAAGTACCCAACCCAACCTAATCCTAAAAATTATAAATAATTTAATAAATAAAAGGCTTAAACAACAAAATGGTACCTAAACTATACTAGTTTTCCCAAATTGGTACCTAAACTTTTTTTTTGTCAGAATTGGTATCTAAACTATTAAACTGTTACTCATTTTACCCCAACTATTAGTCCCGTTAGAAAAAAAATTCAGCCAATCATAACTTGCCACGTAGATCTCTTTTTATTTTACCCATTTTCTTATATTTTCTTCTCATCAAGCAATTTTTTCTAGATTTTTTTACATTTTCTCATCAACCAAACACCAAAAAAGCTCCCACCATTTTATCATTTTCAAACTTTAACTGTTACTACCATCTTCTAGCTTTTAATCTTTTTTCCACTCAATTCTTTCCTTACATTTAAACGGAATGTATTTAAAAAGACTCAATTTACAAAGAAGCTGAAAATTTGTTGAATTTCGCGACTTTGTATCTTATTTGATAAGAGCAAAATTAAAACCAAAGCATAAATCTCAGAATACAGACGGACTTACAAAATGCAGTACCTAGTGCTTTAGGGCTTTATCTCCCAAACTTGATTAAAGTAATCATACTTACATCGGTGTAAGTCATGATTAAAGTAAACATACTTACACCGGTGTAAGTAAGTTGTCTTCCCCTCAAACTTGCTTGCTTGACACAGTCAACAAGAGGGTTGAGGGAAAAAGAACATACTTACATCGATGTAAGTCAGTACTGATAAGGGACCAAATGAATATATTGATAAGCCATTTTGCTAACCCATCGATGCAAGTGAAGGCGGATTTTGGTTCTATTATGGATGTGCTGATGAAGTATTTGAGAGATTTTTGTAGGTATAATGCAAATTAAGATATTTTGGAGAGAAGAAATGGATACAAATGGAGAATATTAAAGACTTACATTTTAATTATAATTATATGTTAATTTCAAGACTTACGTAGTGTCTTTAATTATGTAGTGATTCAATACTTTAATTCGGTTAATTCGGGTAATTCGATTAATTCGGATAATTTTTATACCAAAAATAAAAAATATATAATTTTCAGTTAATTCGGTTAACCGACCGAATTAACCGAAAAATTTTGGTTCGATTAATGGTTAAAGATTTAATGGGGTCGATTAATTCAGTTAATGGCGGTTCGGGTCGGTTAACAGATCGGTTAATCGATTGAACACCACTAGAGAAAGGTGCATCAAAAAAAGCTTATAAGGTCAATCTACTAGTAGTAATCATATCTAAGCCAAGGGGTAATGAGGTTGGAGAACAAATGACAACACGGATTATCATTTAGAAACCTACGCTATTTCCTTATAAGGATAATAAAAGGGTCCCATGGAGTTATGACTACAATGTCATGGTGCTGAAAGGGGAAGGATCGAAGAAAGATATAAGTTTTTTCACACGAAGTGGGAGATGCTATAACTAGGCAAATGCAGAAAATGAAGCCAACAATGAAAAAGCCCTAATGGTTGAGCCTGAGGAGAGAAGGATCAATAAACCTGAGATGCTAGTGAATGAGCCGATAATTGAGGAGGAGGCAAAGGAATTCTTTAAATTCCTAAAACATAGTGAGTATAGCGTGGTGGAACAGTAGCAACCAGCTTGCATATCAAATTTAGCTCTACTATTTAGTTTAGAAACCCATCGTAGCGTGGTAATGAAAGTGTTGAACGAGACATATGTTACTGATCATATCTCAATAAACAAGCTAGACCAATTGGTTAATAACTTGAGTGTAGATAATTTCATCTTCTTCAATGATGATGAAATACCTCTTTAGGGCATGGGCTCAACAAAAGCTCTACACATCACGACTCGATGCAAAGGATACACGCTACCAGGAGTATTGATAGATAATGGCTCCGCTTTGAATGTGCTACCATTGATGACACTGAGCAGGTTGCCAATCGACAGCTCCAACATGAAGACCTGCCAAAACATAGTGAGGGCATTTGAAAGAGTGATGGGCAAAACTGAGATATCGCTCCTAATTGGGTTAAACACGTATGAGATGGACTTTTTGGTGATAGACATCAAGCCCAATTTTAATTGCTTGTTGGGAAGACCTTGGATCCATTCGGTAGGGGCAACATCGTCATCACTGTATCAAAAGTTAAAATTGGTGACAGAGGGTCGATTAATCACAATAAATGCCAAGGACGACATCATTGCATCAGTGACCAGTGATGCGCCTTACATTTGTGTAGATGAGGAGGCTATGGAATGCTCTTTCAGATCTTTGGACTTTGTAAATGCTACCTTCGTAGTTGAAGGAAATAAGATCCTAACACCGAAAATGTCTACAACTACCAGGATGGATCTGAAAATAACAGTTGGAAGAGGAGCTTTACCTGGAAGAGGACTGGGAAGATATCTCTAGGGAAGGGCCATTGCACCAGTATTTGAGATAAACGTAATCACTTTGGCTTAGGATTTAAGCCGGAAGTGAGACAAAGAAGAGAAGAATTATAGAAAAAGCAGGAAAAGAGAAGAGCATGAATAAGTGGTGAAGAGATCAAATGTGAACCAATGATCTTTCCCCATATATCAAAAACATTCATATCGGGGGTATTATTAACCCCAAGCAAAAGCTAACAAAAAATAGGATGATGGGAATAATGGAGAAGCTGAGCATCAGTGCTATTTTCGAGAAGAAGAGCGAACAAAAGAACTTGTCAGGAATTCATCCCTATGTCATCGGAAGCGTTCTAGACAATTGGACTACGGAAGAGCTCCCTATAGTTTTTAGGACTTTTCCAGAGTAATGTTCAGAACATCCAAATTGGCAAACACTTCTATTATTTTTTTCATTCATCTCATATCGCAATAAACATTCTTAAATTCATTTATTCTTTGGATCCTTTTGCTCCATATGACATGTCCCTAGATATGAGTAACATCATTGCCGACTTAGAGCCTCATTTTGAGCAGGATGTGTGTTTAGAGGAATCTCAGGATTTTAAAGATGCTCAAGATTGTAATTTATCTCCTGATCTGCTACGGATGGTTGAGCAAGACAAGAAACAGATCCTACCTTACGAAGAATCAATAGAAGTTGTGAGTTTAGGGGATGAAATTGACAAAAGAGAGGTGAAGATTGGGACCTATATTTGTGCAGAAATAAGGCGATCTTATTGATTTGCTTTAAGATTTCAAAGATGTATTTGCATGGTCGTATTAAGACATGCCCGATCTAAGTAATGATATTGTGATGCACAAGCTCCCCCATAATAGAATAGTGTAAACCAGTCCAATAGAAGCTTCGAAGAATGAGACCTGATGTACTATTGAAGATAAAAGAAGAGGTTAGAAAACAATTTGATGTTGATTTCTTATAAGTGGTAAAATACTCAGAATGGGTAGCCAACATAGTGCTAGTTCCTAAGAAGGATAGGAAAGTGCGAATGTGCGTGGATTTATCAGGACTTAATCAAGGCTAGTCTGAAAGATAATTTCTCGCTACCTCATATCGAAAGTTATGCTATTTGGACTAAAAAAATGTAAGAGCAACATATCAAAGGGCAATGGTGACTCTATTCCATAATATGATACACAAGGAGATTAAGGTTTATGTCAACGATATGATCGCAAAGTCTCGAATAGAAGAAGAAGATATGAAAGTTTTGAGAAAATTGTTCTTAAGATTGAGAAAGTTCCAGTTGAAGTTGAACCCAAACAAATGTACTTTCGGCGTTACTTCAGGCAAGTTGTTAGGCTTTGTGGTCAGCAGAAGGGGAATTGAGATTGATCATGATAAAGTCAGAGTTATACAGGAGTTACCACCACCACATACTCAAAAGGAAGTTAGAGGGTTCCTAGGGAGATTGAATTACATCGCTCGATTCATCTCACAACTAATTAAGAAGTGTGATCCTATCTTCCGTCTTCTCAAGAAGCATAACCCTGGAGTGTGGGATGATGAATACCAAAAGACTTTTGACAAAGTTAAACATTACTTGTCCAATGCTCCAGTTTTAATGTCATCGAATCCGGACAAACCTTTGATCCTGTACTTGGTCGTATTCAAAAACTCCATGGGATGCATATTAAGCCAACATGATGAGTCAGGAGAGAAAGAAAGAGCAATCTATTATCTTAGTAAGAAGTTCACTGAATGCAAGATAAGATATATGCCAATTGAGAAACTGTGTTATGCTTTGGTTTGGACTACTCGAAGGTTGAGGCAGTACATGTTATACCATACAACTTGGTTGATTTCAAAATTGGATCCTCTTAAGTTCATGATGGGGTCGACTGCATTGAATGGAAGAATGGCTAGATGGAAAATGCTGCTCTCCGAATTCGATATAGTCTCTATGAATCAGAAGGCAATAAAAAGGAGTGCAATAGTAGATTTTCTAGCTAGCAAAGCTCTTGAGGATTATGAGCCATTAGATTTTGATTTCTCAAATGAAAATATAATGTATGTTGCAACCATAGAAGAAGGAATTTTAGAAGGGCAACCATGGAAAATAAATTTTGATGGTGCTTCAAATGCCACTGGTAAAGGAATTGGGGCAGTTCTAGTATCCCTAAAAGGAGATCACTATCCTCTCACAAGCAAACTTGACTTCGATTGCACAAATAACATGGTGATATGAAACATGTATAATGGGTATTCGTGCAATTATAGAATACAATATCAAGGTTCTGGAGGTGTATGGGGATTCTGCGTTGGTAATTAACAACTCAAGGGTGAATGGGAAATGAGAGATTCCAAGTTGATTGATTATCGAAAGTTAGTTCTCGTGTTAATTAAAGAATTTGAGGACATCACCTTCCATTACCTCCCACTAGAGGAAAATTAAATGACTGATGCTTTGGCTAACCTTGTCTTCATGATTATGGTCAATAAGTAAGAAGATATGAAGTCCGTTCAAATGAGTATCTACGAGGTTCCAACTCATTGCTACAACATTGAAGGGGAAGAAAAGGATAATCACCTTTGGTACCATGAGATATTGCAATACATAAAAGATTGCAAGTACCTTGAGCAAGCCACTAAGAACGATAAAAGGACATTAAGAAGGCTCGCAATTGATTATGTCCTTGATGGAGATATTCTATACAAAAAGAGAAAAGATCATATTTTGTTTAGGTGTGTTGACGTTGTTGAGGCTAAAAAAATCTTAGAAGAAGTCCATTCGGTCATTTGTGGAACACATGTCAATGGTTTCACGATGGCCAAACAGATTATGAGATTTAGGTATTACTGATCAACCATGGAAAGAGATTGCATTACATACGCTAAAAAATGTCACAAAAGTCAAGTTTATGGAGACAAAATTCATGTACTTCCTTTACCTCTTCATGTTATGGCATGGATTTCATTGGACCAATCTTGCCAAAAGCTTCTAATGGGCATAGATTCATTTTTGTGGTCATCGATTACTTCACTAACTAGGTGGAAGCTACTTCCTATGCTAATGTTACAAAATCAACGATCAGCAAATCTTGAAGAAAGAAATCATATGTCGGTATGGAATGCCAGAAAAGATCATATCCGATAATTCTTTGAACTTAAACAATAGCACGATAGCAGAAAGTCTGCAGTCAGTTCAAGACCAAGCATCATAATTTAGCACCGTATCACCCGAAAATGTATGGGGTAGCAGAGGTAGCTAATAAGAACATCAAGAAAATCGTTAGGAAAATGACAAAGTCCTACAAAGATTGGCATGAGAAGTTACCATTTACTCTCTACGCCTATTGAATGTCTATCAAAACTTCTACTAGGACAACACCTTTCTCATTAGCATGTGAAATGGAGATAGTCTTACCCATTGAAGTCTAGATTTCTTCCCTCCAAGTCTTATTAGAAGTAAAGTTAGATGAGACAAAATGGATCTAGTCAAGAAATGATCAGCTAAACCTAATTGAGGAGAATAGGCTGAAAGTTATCCAACATGGCCAGATGTACCAAAAGCGGATGATTATGATAAAAAGGTTCGCCCTAGAGAATTCCATGAGGGAGATCTAGTTTTGAAAAAGATCCTTCCTATGCAAAAGGACTTCTGAGGCAAATGGATGCCAAGTTAGGAAGGCTCATATCTGGTAAAGAAAGTTTTTTCTAGAGGAGTTTTAATTCTAATTGAGATAGATGGCAAGGATTTGTCAAACCCTATGAACTCAGATTCAGTAAAGAAATACTTCTTCTAAAAAAGAAAAAGAAGAAGAAGAAGTTTGAGTTGAAAACCCGTAAAGGGCGTCTCAAACTCCAAAAAATAAGGGGTTGAGATGAAATCTCGTAAAGGGCATCTCAAAGCCTAGGGAGATTTGAGTCTAAAACCCAAAACGGTGGCTCAGATTTAGATCAAAGATTAGGTATAAAATGGGCTTCTCTCTCGAAAGTAACAGGATGGAGAGATGTTAAATCTTAGGCATCGATGAAGCACAATAGTTTTCATGGGTACACATCAGGCTCAAAGTGGTCTTCAACAAGTTTGCTCGAAGAAATTCATACGTTGATATCTGAGGCATCTGATTTTATTTCTCTTTCTTACTTTAACGATTCTTGATCAATGTGTGCTATTTTTGGCAACATTTCCCATTATTAGACCAATGTTGCAATTTTGGTCATTGTTTAATGTTTGTCATTCTTTGACCAATGTTTGATATTCATTCTCATTTAAGTTTTGTTTCCAATAACTTCAATCTTATTCATTTTTCATAATCTTGCTCAAAGTATTTTTTGCGTACAAATAACGATTAATGGATTTGACGATATAAGGTATAAAAGGATTTCTGCATATCGCTTTGGAAAAATTCTAAATAGTATAGGGACCTAAAACAAGACCTCTAGTTAGAAATAACCAAATCCGAGGATTAGAGGGTTCTTGAAATGAATAGTTCAATTTATGTCTACCTCTTTGGATTTCATATCGAAAACACCAGACTTGAAAGAAAGGCACGGTGACACATCAGTGTTTGAACTTAGGCAAAACACTAAACTCGCAACATATGCAGTACCTTTTTTTTGAGCTTCCGTCATCGGTCCAAACATCCGAATCTAACCTGAGGGTCATCGGAGAACCTTTTTCCTCTTTGAAACCGAATAGTTTTGTATTTTTTTAAAAAAAGTTTATAGGTTTTGATAAAAAATAACCCAAATTTGGGTTCGTGTTTAAAAAAGGTTTTGAAAAATATTTTTTTTGGTTTCTTCTGCCACCGTAGGCAATGGTCACCGTCGCCGATGAATGGTGGCCCACGATGGTGCTCCGACAGAGGGTCGTCTATCCTATGATCGACTATGGAGGGTTGTTGAGAGAGAAAAAGAAGAGGAAGGTGGTTTTTTTTAAAGTAAAAGAAACAAATGAAGATTTTCAAAAAAATGTCACTTATATAGGCCATTAAAAAAACGTCGTTTTAGCCTAACTCAATAGGCTCCAAAACGACGTTGTATTGGCCATGACCTGAAAACCTGACCTGTTGGACTTGGGATCTGCGTATTTTTGTGTAGATGAGAAATTTATTTTCCAGGTCCTTTTGTATTTTTAAAACATCTCAATTTCTTCCTTTTGTTTTTTTGTTTATTTTAATTTTACCCTCTGATTTTAATCTCTTTACAATTCGGTCCTTTTTTAAATTTCACCCCATTTAGTGTCTATTTTTACAAAATAAACCCCACTGTTTTCATTTTATTTAATTTGAACCCAGTTTTTTTATTTTTTTTATGTTCATATTATTTTATTCATTATTTATTTTTATTACTTTTATTTCATTCATTAAATTTGCTTGTTATTAGTTTTTTATGAAATTTATATCCCCATTTTTATTTAGTTTAATTATTTATTTATGTGTTATCTTATGATATTTAATTGTATTGATATTTTATTTATTTGCATGTCATGTTTTTTAATTAGAAATGCTTGTTATTTTCGAAAATTCGAATTGTCGTGTCCCAATTTACTGGATGTGACTTTTCTTCTCGATTAATCGAAATAAAAAGCTTTATTCGTAATTTTTTTAAAAATGAAAAAATATTTCATTCATCATTTAAATATTGTAATTTAAATTTTTCTCGAGTTTTTTATTTTCAACCACTAAGACTTTAATTAATCGATCAGGTACCAATTTTGAGCATGTGGGGGTGCTAATTCTTCCTCAGGCATAATCGAATACCGAATCTATTTTATGGTTTCAAAAACCAAAATTATTTTAATGATTTTAAAAATATTACAAGGTGATCCAATTACACCTATTTTAAAAAAAATATTGGTGGTGACTCCATTTTCATTTTGCAAAATATAAGTCGGGACTTTTTTTTCAAAAAATTGGTTTTAACAGTAAGCTCAGTCCGAGATTCATTGGCCCTTTTGAGGTTTTCGAAAGGATTGGCCCAGTTGCTTATTGTCTGTTACTGCCACTTGAGTTGGATCATATTCATGACGTCTTCCATGTCTCCATGTTATGGAAGTACCGATCTGATCCTTATCACGTTATGTCAGTTGAGGAGATTGAGGTTTGGTCTGATCTTTCATACGAGAAGGAATCAATTGCGATCCTAGATCATAAGGTCAAGCTACTACGAAATAAGATGGTTCCATTGGTGAAAGTTTTGTGGCGCAACCACAAAACTGAGGAAGCCACCTAGGAATCGAAATATGTGATGAAATGTCAGTATCCATACTTGTTCGATTCAGGTAAAATTTTGAGGACGAATTTCTTTTTAGAGGGGGAGAGTTGTAAAATTCCTAAACCAAGTCTAGTATTTTTGGGTATATTTTTCGGGTTTCGAGAATCAATTTAATTTAAGAGGTCAATTTCATATAAAATCGATTAAACAATAATCCGAAAAATTAAAAATATTTTTGAAAAATTAATTTTAAAGTAATCAAATAATTATTAGTGAAAATAATTAATTTGGGTTGAAAAAGAATTTTAAAATAATTTTTATTGGGGGTTAATTTGAGTTAAATTTAAACATTAGTTAAATTGAATTTAATTTTTAAATAAGGGAAATTTTGGAGTATTTATTTGGCAAAAAAACCTTTAAATTCGGAATTTTGGAGGGAAATGATCAAATGGTAAAGTAAGGGAAATGTGGAAGTGGCTATTGGGCAAATTTCCTAATTTTTAAATTTCAGGTAAGTTTCAGTTTTAAAAACAATGTATCTAGCTTACTTTTCACACCATTTATATCATATTAGAGAGCTTTAAAATTCGTTTTCTTTGCATGATTTTAAAGATCTATCATGAGAGAATAGATTTAACAAATTTTCTTCTCAAAATACTTTTCACCCGAAATTACTCACTAAAGTAGCCAAAAATATTCTAAAATTTCTTAAGATACTTGAATTAAGATTTTCAATTAAAGGATTTAGAACGAATCAAAGGTAATTATTATTCCTAAACTTATTTTTATGATGATTAGAAACATATTTATATGATTTGAGTTATAATTACATGATTTTTTATCAATGTCATCTTCTTCAAAAGCTTAAGGTGCTTTAATGGTGGATCTTGAATTTTGAGAGGAAATTCACAAATCAATGGATGTTCCTACTCAAAATGGATCTATGAAAAGGTTTTTGATCTTATTTGTCAAGATTAAACATGTTTTGTAAGGTGATTTAAAGAAATTTGAATTTCATCATCTTCATGAACCGATTTTTCAGATTTTTGTGAAATTGATGCTTAGTATATGTTTATTTGGTCTAGTATTGATTATTGGAAGTGATTAGGAGGGCTAGAGTGGTCGATTTTGTGAGGAATCGAGTTTTCAACTTGATGATATAAATCCGATAAGGTAACTTTGAGAGAGAATTTCATATAGCCTAGTTGATGAAAATTTGTGTTTAATATATCTTTTCAAAGGTGGCAATATCTATTTTATCTATGTTGAAGCTCCGAACCTTGAAGAGGATCAAGCTGATTGAAATTGAAGCTTAGATTTGCTTGGTTGATCACTTGGTTGTGGTTGAGTTGGTTGTGTGGTAAGTATTATTAAAGGGTGATTTGGTAAATTGATCCTCATTTATACTTAATTAGATGATTAATTACTAATTAAAAATATTTAATTAAGTTTTGGTTGGTTAATTTTGCAATATTATTGATATTTGTCTAAATGATGAAAATTTTATTAAGTGTTGGCAAGTGAGCATGTAGTGGTTTTATGTGCTTTGATTGGATTGATTATAATGATGATTTAAGCATGTATGCTGGAGTTTTTGGTTCATGGTATGTTGAAATTTCAATTGATAATGAACATTGATAATTGGTAATTGGTATGCTTGATTTAAATTGATGTTAAAATGGTTATGTTACATGTTTCACATAAGCATTTTGACACTTTAAATTGAGCACATTATTGACTGAAATTATGTTATGATTGATTGATCGATTATATTGGCATTAGCATGGTTAATCCATTGGATATAGTTGGCATGACATAGAATTTGTTAGTACTCACCATATTGATATGTTATTTGTGAGTAATGAGGCTCTAGGTAGATTGATTTGGAGTAGATAAAGGAGTGTTGAGCTCCACTCAACGGGTTTGTTTTGAGGCGATATAAGGGAGTGTGTGGTTTTGGCCCTCTCAATCCGGGACTGATTCTGATTCTGATTCTAATTGGGAGTAAGGAGATCCGTTTATCCGATGTATGATCACCCGATTAAGCCATGATTGTATATGCCAATATAAATGTGTGAAATGTTATATGTTAAATTGATGATTGTATGCCATGATTAAATATGATTTTTGATACTTGGTTAAGCATATGACATCAAACTATTATGGATTGATATTGTGACTAAAAATTTGTATTTTATTGGTTTTGATTTAAGCATGATTTGGGTGCTAATTTACTCGCCGTTTTATTAACATTCACTGGGCTTTTTAAGCTCACACCCTCACATTCGTATAGAAATCCGACGAGATTGAGGAGTTGAGGAGCCGAGCAAGAGAGTTCCAAGAGATTAAGGCTTAGTTTAATTTTGGTTGTAATTGGACTTGGACATTGAACAATTTTAAATTTTAATTTTGGATGGCTTTATAATATCATATATGCATGTTTAAGTTTAATTATTGAATAATTTACGGAGTATTTGTAACAGCCTGATTTTTTAGTGGTGTCGGAAACAGTGGTTTAGGGACCACAGCTCCGATGAGTCAAGTCAAAAATTTAGTTATTTAAATATTTCTAATGATATATGTGTTGTATGAATCATGATTCAAAAAATAGCCTTGATTAGATAGTTAATTGAATAGAAAGGACTAATTTATAAAAAAGATAAAAGTACAGATATTAAATTAGAAGGATCAAATGAGTAAAATAACCAAATGAGTGTTAGTTAGTGGATTGGCATGAGTTATATTAATTTTAAATAAGTTTAATTAAAACTAAAAAGTGGTTAATTAAGCTTAATGATGAAAGACTTAAAAATTACAAAATTACCATTGGTATATATATATATATATATATTAATTAAAGAAATTTTTAAGTGAAATTTCATCATTTTCATCTCACCATCTTCTTCAATCGGCTAGGAGAGGAAGAAACTAGGGTTTTGAAACACAAACTTTGAGCCTTGATTTGGGTAAGCAAACTTTGATCGTTTTTAGTATTTTTTATGTTTTTGAATCCGTATCAGCTTAAACTAGCTTATGCAAGGACTAATTTGTGAATCTGTCAAATGTTAGAAAACTTGTCATTGTTGAAATTGCTTGTTCTTGAAAGCTTTTGATGTATTTGAATGTTTGATACTTGAGTTAAATTTTTGTGCAAAGTGCTTTTTGATGAATTACGGTTAAAGGACTAAAATGTGAAATTGATGAAATTATATGGATTGATGTGGAAATAGAGATGTGAATGGGTTGAATAGGTGCCCAAGAAAATTTGACTATGGTTAGTTGGGTGAGAGAATGGTTGATTTACATGATTTGTGTTGGAAGGATTAGATTGAATAAAAGGAAACTATTAGGGGTAAAACTATAAATTTTCCCAAAAAGGACTAAATTTTTTTAAATTACTAAATTATGTAATTTAATGTGAGAATTGAATGATTTGTGAATGTAGACTACGATCATGCTACTGATTGGGGAAAAGGGAAATTAGCAGATTAGTCCCTAAAGTCTTTCCTAAACTACAATCCAGTCCGGTAAGTTCGTGGTGTAAATATTACTTAATATTTCTTGTTTACGTATATATTATGTCAATGTATAGCAAATTGGAAGCATCCAGTATTTAAGATAATCGAAGAAATGAAATGCAAAATATAGTAGGCTTTATGCCGTTGAAATAATACCGACACAATGGCTGGGGTACCGCATGTGTTGCGAGTCCTTAACAGCTCGTGTGAGCAGCACCGTGACTCAAAAAAAGAGATATGGATCCTATATGGATTACAGGTCCTACGATGGCTGGGACTGATGCTTTATGCATACTTCTAACAGCTTGTGTGAGCAGCATCGTTAGGAAACAGTTTACAGAACATATAGACACCGTACCGATGGTTGGGGTACCGTATAAGTTGCGAGTCCTTGACAGCTCGTGTGAGCAGCATCAGGTACTCGTCACAGAAAGATATGTACAGGAAGAGAAGTTGTAACTACTCTAGAGAAATGGAAACTACTTGGTTGAATGAATCATTGTTGCCAACACCATGTTGGTATTTCATAACTATTGAACTTACTAAGTTATAAAACTTACCACAGTTATTTTTGTTGTTTGTAGATCATTTTGTTAACTGAAGATCGGATCATCGACCTCACCTGAAATAACGCTATCGCGGAATCGTCGGTAGATTTTTGCATCACTTAGTCTTATGGCTAGTACAGATGTTGAAAACTTACTATCTTGATTTTGTAAATGCATGTAGTATAACTTGATGCTTAGGCTCATAATGTTTGTAAAGACTTAGAAGTTATGTGTGTATTGTGATGTTTTAATGCATAACTTATATTGGTTGTGTTTGAGGTATTACTCTTGTGTCTTGGTGTCATTAATGAAATTCTGCATACTAGTTTCGGTAGAATTATTGCATGTATTGGTAGAAGTACAGGGTAGGAGAGAGATTGTTCTCTGACTTGTATTGTATCGGTAGTTTAATTGCAGGTATCAGTAGTTCATAGTACTGATGTATCGGTAATAGATAAGTTTGTATTGGTAGAAGTTACAGGGCATGAATTTTTGCTCTCTGGAGTTTTTGGTATCAGTAGTTGCATGACTTGTAACGGTAGAAATCATACTTGTATCGGTAGAACTAGCACATGTACCGATAAAAATCTGCACAGTTCTAAAATTTTTCATTGAATTGACTACTACCGATACTTGACTATCAAGTATCGGTAGAAGTCCCCTAAAATGTTGGAAGTACCATTTTTACCCTTGATAAAATTGTGTCATGTTTAGATATCATTTTAAATTAGAGAAATAATTTTTGTATTGATTAAAGATACAAATAGTTGGATAATTGTGAAAGATGAATAGTATAAAAGGAATAGTAAACACCAGAATTCTAACTGACGACAGTGTACGGGATTTGGCTGTTACATTTAGTCGTATCAGAGCCTTCAATTTAGCCGTTCCTTGAACAGATATTGTTATAGTAAATAATTTCATAGTACATGTCATATGAACCTGTGATAGTGTGATACAGATGAATCCGATCTAAACATAGTTTTTGCAGATAAAGTAAATATGTCTGGTTCAGAAAGAGAAGAGACTAACAAAGTGAATAGCAATGACCTAAAAAATGATTCCGAGGCGAGTCATAGGGTCCCTATTATACCAATGATAAAAAGAAAAGCTAAAAATATGTTCTTCGGCTTGGGACTGTGGTTCTCGGAGTTTATGCAGAATATTTGAGTGGTGTCACCTCCTCCACCCCCAGTTACACAGCCCACAGTTCGACCCACGGCACCTCCTGTAATGCCTCCACCTTCTCCAGTAATTGAACAAAGACGTCGTATTCCAACAAATAGGGTAAGGAAGTACGAGGCAAAAGAATTTCGTGGAAATGCTGAGGATCATCTGTCCAGGGCTGAGCATTGGTTAGAAAACACCTTGAGAGTGCTGAATGAGATGGCTTGTCCACCTAAAGATTTTGTGAGATGTACTGTTTCATTACTAAAGGACGAAGCTTACAACTGGTGGGCAATGATTGCAGCAATGATACCAGAAAATGAAGTTACTTGGGAATTTTTTTAGACAAAGTTTAAAAAGAATTATGTCAGTAAGATATATTTGGATAAGAAGAAGAAAGAGTTCTTGGAGCTGAAACAGGGAAACAAGACAATGGCAGAATACGAACGGGAGTTTGTATTTCTTAGTAAGTATGCCCAAGAGATTGTCCAAGAGATTGTACCCACTAATGAGGCCATGTGTGTTCATTTTGAAGACGGGTTGAGTGATGAGATAAAGATGATGGGTGGTTTAGAAATTCGACCATTTGTCGTACTAGCCGACCGAGCACAGAAAATGGAGGAAGTATACAATAAAAAAGACAAAGAGAGAAAAGACTTTGAGATTTCTGGAAGAAAAATCCCACTCAAACTTTTTCAATGCCACCATCGAAGAAATTTAGAGATAGTGGAGCTCGCGAAGTAGTCTTTTTTGGTTTTCTGAGCAGGAATCGATCAGGACCACCAGTACCCAGATTTCAAAATCGACCTACTGACAATGTGACAAGTGTTCGTAACGTGCCAACACCAGTGTGTGAGCATTGCAAAAGAATCCATTCGGGTGAATGTTGATTGGCTAAAGGAGCTTGCTTTAAATGTGGAAATACTGGTCATTTCATGCGAAATTGTCCGATGAATTCGAAAGCAAAAGATGATCGCAGTGTTAACCCTCCGGTCACACCGCAGAAAGGAAGACGCCCGGGGTAGAGTAGCGGTGCAAGTGGAAATCGTAATAAACATAGAGACAGTGGGAGTAGGTCAAAAGCTCGAGCACCTACACGGACTTATGCCATCCGAGCTAGAGAAGAGGCTACTGCTCTTGATGTGGTGACTGGTATATTCTATCTTTTTAATGATATTATATGTGCTTTGATTGACCTTGATTGACCTAGGGTCAACTCATTCATATATTTGCACTACTCTAGCCACTGATAAGAAATTTATTGTTCAATCGACTGAATTTGATGTGCAAGTTACAAATCCTTTGGGTCATAGTGTCATTGTTAATTTGATATGTCGTAAATGTCCACTGAAAGTTCAGGGCTATAAATTTCCTACCGATTTAATGCTATTGTCATTCACTGAGTACCAAGTCTGCCGCTAGTTAGAGAAGTGGAGTTTGGTATTTATCTATTACCTGGTACTGCTCCAATCTCTATTCCACTGTATAGAATGGCACCAATCGAATTGAAAGAATTGAAAGCTCAGCTGCAAGAATTGTTAAACAGAGGATTCATACGACCCAACGTATCACCGTAGGGTGCGCCCATGTTATTTGTGAAAAATAAGGATAGATCGATGCGGATGTGTATAGACTACAGGCAGTTAAATAAGGTAACGATCAAGAACAAGTATTCGTTGCCTCGGATTGATGAGTTATTTGATTAGTTAAAGGGAGCAACTGTGTTCTCTAAAATAGACCTTCGGTCAGGTTATTATCAGATGAGAATCAAAGATTATGATATATTGAAGACGACATTCAGAACTCGGTACGGACATTATGAGTTTTTAGTTATGTCATTTGGGTTGACTAACGCCCCCGCAACATTTATGGACCTAATGAACAGAATATTTTAACCTCAATTGGATAGGTTTGTGGTTGTGTTTATTGATGACATATTGATTTACTCTAAGATAGAGTCAGAGCTTACTCAGCATTTGAATGAGGTGTTATAGATTTTGCGAGAAAAGCAGTTGTATACAAAATTCAATAAATGTGAATTCTGGCTTCAAGAAGTTGGGTTCTTAAGTCACGTAGTATCTTCAGAAGGAATACGTGTTGATCCAAGCAAAATTTCAGCTATTTTAGATTGGAAGGTACCAAAGAATGTTTCAGAAGTACGCAGCTTCTTAGGATTGGCAAGTTATTACCGTCGATTTGTAAAAGACTTTTTCCATCATAGTCTTACCGATGATGAGATTGCTACAGAAAAACATTCAATTCGTGTGATCTAAAAGTGTCAACAAAGTTTCGACCAGTTGAAAAAGTTGTTAACTGAAGCTCCAGTCTTGACGCAACCAGAGACGAGAAAAGAGTTCGTTGTTTATAGTCACACATCTTTAAGTGGATTGGGTTATGTTTTGATGCAAGATGGTAAAGTGGTAGCTTATGCTTCCCGACAGTTGAAATCGCATGAAAAGAATTATCCGACTCATAATCTGAAGTTAGCTGTTGTAGTTTTTGCATTAAAGATTTGGCGACACTACCTCTATGGGGAAAGATGCCACATATTTACAGACCACAAAAGTTTGAGATATTTGACGACACAGAAGGAGTTGAATTTGCGACAAGCTGTTAAAAGACTATGACCTTATAATTGATTATCATCCGGGTAAGGCTAATGTTGTAGCTGATGCCCTAAGTCAAAAATCGATGTTTGCATTGAGAGCAATGAATGTCCATCTATCATTAGAAGACGATAGTTATATCATCGTAGCACTTAGGGCGAGACCATTATTTCTACAGCGGATTCAAGAATTACAGAGAAAGGATCCAAAGCTTCTAACTAAAAGAGAACGTATACAGGGTGATGTCACCATGGAGTTTACAGTTGATACAGACGGTATATTGTATTACAAAGGCAGGGTATGCATTCCGAACGATTCAGATTTGAAACGGGATATTCTGATAAAGACTCATAGCAGCACTTATTCCATACACCCGTGGAGTGTGAAAATGTATAACGACCTGAAGAATTTTTATTGATGGTCAGGTATGAAATGAGAGGTTTCAGAATTTGTGACTAGATGCCTTATATGTCAGCAAGTGAAAGTTGAACATCAAGTGTCATTCGGGTTATTACAATCGATTACCATTCCAGAGTGGAAATAGGAATGAGTTACAATGGATTTTGTCACAGGACTTCCGGTAACACCAAAAAGGAAAGATTTAGTCTGGGTAATTGTAGACAGATTAACAAAGTCTACTCATTTTATTCTCATTTGGGTAGATTACCCACTTGAGAGATTGGCTGAGCTGTACGTGTCTGAGATAGTTCGATTACACGTAGTACCAGCCTCTATCATCTCTGATAGGGATCCACATTTTACCTCGAGATTTTGGGGTAAACTACATGAAGCTTTAAGGACCAAGTTGAACTTTAGTACTGCATATCATTCGCAAATAGATGGTCAGTCAGAGCGAGTGATACAGATTCTAAAGGATATGCTACGATACTGTATACTTGAGTTTGAAGGAAGCTGGGAAAGGTACTTGTTCTTGATAGAGTTTTCTTATAATAACAGCTACCAATCTAGTATTAAGATGGCACCATTTGAAGCATTTGATTTTCGGAAGTGCAGGACACCTTTGTACTGGTCCGAACTAAGCGAGCCTAAGTTAATTGGAACTGATTTAGTTCGTGAGACTGAAGACAAAGTGTGGGTAATCCGTGATTGTTTGAAAGCAGTGTTTGATCGACAGAAGTCATACGCAGATCTTAAGAGGAAAGATATAGAATTTGCAATAGGAGATAGAGTTTTCTTGAAAGTTTCACCTTGGAAAAAAATGCTACGATTTGGTAGAAAAGGAAAGTTGAGTCCATGGTTCATCGGGACGTATGAAGTTATTGAACGAGTTGGTCCTATGGTATAAAAGTTGGCTTTACCACCAGAACTAGAGAAGATTCATAATGTTTTTCATGTTTCAATGTTGAGATGGTATAGATCAAATCCCTTGCATGTGATTACACACATGGAAGTTGAGATTCAGTCGGACTTGTCGTATTCAGAGGAACCAGTTAGAATACTGACTAGCGAAGTAAAGGAATTGAGAAACAAGAAACTACCATTAGTGAAAGTATTGTGGAATCGCCACGAGATAGAGGAAGCTACTTGGGAAACAAAGGCTTCAATGAGATCGTAATACCCTAACTTGTTTATTGGTAAGAAATTTCAAGACGAAATTTCCCTAAGGGGGAGAGTTGTAACAGATCGATTTTTCAGTGGTGTCAAAAACAGTGGTTTCAGGACCACAGCTCTGACGAGTCAAGTCATAAATTTAGTTATTTAAATATTTCTGGTGATATATGTGTTGTATGAATCATGATTCGAAAAATAGCCTTGATTAGATAGTTAATTTAATAGAAAGGACTAATTTATAAAAAAGATAAAAGTATAGATGTTAAATTAGAAGGATCAAATGAGTAAAATAACCAAATGAATGTTAGTTAGTGGATTGGCATGAGTTATATTAATTTTAAATAAGTTTAATTAAAACTAAAAAGTGGTTAATTAAGCTTAATGATGAAAGTCTTAAAAATTACAAAATTGTCATTGGTATATATATTAATTAAAGAAATTTTTAAGCGAAATTTCATCATTTTCATCTCACCATCTTCTTCATTCGGGTAGGAGAGGAAGAAACTAGGGTTTTGAAAATCAAACTTTGAGCTTTGATTTGGGTAAGCAAACTTTGATCGTTTTTAGTATTTTTTTTATGTTTTTGAGTCCGTATCAACTTAAACTAGCTTATGCAAGGACTAATTTGTGAATCTATCAAATGTTAGAAAACTTGCCATTGTTGAAATTGCTTATTCTTGAAAGCTTTTAATGTATTTGAATGTTTGATACTTGGGTTAAATTTTTGTGCAAAGTGATTTTTTATGAATTAGGGTGAAAGGACTAAAATGTGAAATTGATGAAATTATATGGATTGATGCGAAAATAGAGATGTGAATGGGTTGGATAGGTGCCCAAGAAAATTTGGCTATGGTTAGTTGGGTGAGAGAATGGTTGATTTACATGATTTGTGTTGGAATGACTAAATTGAATAAAAGGAAACTATTAGGGGTAAAACTATAAATTTTCCCAAAAAGGACTACATTTTTTTTGAATTACTAAATTATGTAATTTAATGTGAGAATTGAATGATTTGTGAATGTAGACTACGATTGTGCTACTGACTGGGGAAAAGAGAAATTAGCATATTAGTCCCTGAAGTCTTTCCTAAACTACAATTCAATCCGGTAAGTTCGTGGTGTAAATCTTACTTAATATTTCTTGTTTATGTATATATGATGTCAATGTATAGCAAATTGGAAGCATCCGGTATTGAAGATAATCGAAGAAATAAAACGCAAAAGATAGTAGGCTTTATGTCGTTGAAATAGTATCGACATGATAGTTGGGGTATCGCATGTGTTGCAAGTCCTCGACAGCTCGTGTGAGCAGCATCGTGACTAGGAAAAAGAGATATGGATCCTATATGGATTACAGGTCCTACGATGGTTGGGACTTATGCTTTATGCATACTCCTGACAGCTCATGTGAGCAGCATCGTTAGGAAACAATTTATAGAACAGACAGACACCGTACCGATGGTTGGGGTACCGCATAAGTTGCGAGTCCTCGACAGCTCGTGTGAGCAGCATCGGGTAATAGTAACAAAAAGATATGTACAGGAAGAGAAGTTGTAACTACTCCAGAGAAATGGACACTACTTGGTTGAATGAATCATTGTTGCCAACACAATGTTGGTATTCCATAACTATTGAACTTACTAAGTTATAAAACTTACCACAGTTATTATTGTTGTTAGTAGATCGTTTTACTGACTGAAGATTGGATCATCGACCTCACTTGAAATCACGCTATCGCGGAATCGTTGGTAGATTTTTGCATCACTTGGTCTTATGGCATGTACTAGGATGTTGTTAACCTTTGATATGGAACCAAAGATGTTGAAAACTTACTATCTTAATTTTGCAAATGCATGTAGTATAACTTGATGTCGAGGCTCATAATGTTTGTAAAGACTTAGAAGTTATGTGTGTATTGTGATGTTTTAATGCATAACTTATATTGGTTGTGTTTGAGGTATTACACTTGTGTCTTGGTGTCATTAATGAAATTCTGCATACTAGTTTCGATAAAATTATTGCATGTATTGGTAAAAGTACAGGGTAGGAGAGAGGTTGTTCTTTGACTTGTACTGTATCAGTAGTTTAATTGCAGGTATCAGTAGTTCATAGTACTGATGTATTAGTAGTAGGTAAGCTTGTATCAGTAGAAGTTGTAGGGTATGAATTTTTGCTCTCTGGAGTTTTTGGTATTGGTAGTTGCATGACTTGTAGCGATAGAAATCATACTTGTATCGGTAGAACTAGCACAGGTATCGGTAGAAATCTGCATAGTTCTAAAATTTTTCATTGAATTGAGTCAAGTATCGGTAGAAGTCCCCTAAAATGTTGGAAGTACCATTTTTACCCTTGATAAATTTGTGTCATGTTTAGATATCATTTTAAATTGGAGAAATAATTTTTGTATTGATTAAAGAAACAAATAGTTGGATAATTGTGAAAGATGAATAGTATAAAAGGAATAGTAAACACAATAATTCTAATCGGTAACGGTGTACGGGATTTAGGTGTTACAGTATTGTTGCTTGATAACATGGTGATTGATAATATGGTGTGTGAGGCATGATGTTTACACTAACAATTGTTTAAATGTAGCTTACATGGAGTGGTTTACAAGCGACTAAGGTACGTCACTTGTTTGAATTAATCGGTGGGTGATATGCATGAAATTTATTGTTTAATTCTATTTAATTGAGGTTAATTGGTGTTTAAAAATTCAATTGAAGGTGTATGACTATGTATGATATTTAATCGTAGCTAAATCGGGTTTAATTGGACATTAAAATACTCAAAATTAGGTTTAAAATCGAATTTTTCGCACAAAAACTACAGTGTGTGGTGTTGGGGGTTAGAATTTAGGTCTTTTTTAAATTGGAACTCTAGTCCATGTAAATTACAAATTACAATTTCTTGTATGGTACTTGCATTGAGCATTTGCATTTTACCATATTGGAAACGGAGGTTGCATTGGCTTCAAATAGTACGGGGACACTACATGGGCATCGAATAAATTTTTGTACAGCTCCTTGTATGACATCAGGATAAGGGTAAATTAGAACTTTCAATGTTCGACCTCGAGATTATTCTTGTCTCGGAATGCTTTGATAATTGGCTATCCGAGCTTTAGATTATGTCATCATGATCGACTTTGCATAAATTAGACTGTATAAGCCTGAATTGTTCACTTCATTGTCCTTCCTTCTAGGAGTGGACCTCTTGGCACTTACCCTAGCATCAATCTTCCCACTTCTGAATGCTTTTTCAATCATTTCTCTAGGCATAACCATATCGAAGAAACTATTGGTAGCATTTCCCAAAAAATGATTAATGTATGGTGCCTTCAAGGTATTAATAAAGAGCATGGTTGTCTCTTTTTCAGATAGTGGTGGCAGACCTGAGTGCCATATCTCTCCACCTTTGAGCATATTTCCTGAAGCTTTCACTCGGTTTCTTCTCCATATTTTGTAATGTGATCCTGTTAAGAGTCATGTCGGTACATGGCTATATTGCTTCATGAAAGCTTGTGCCTAATCCTTAAAAGAATTGTTCCTGGCACGACTTAATTGATTGTACCACTTTGAACTCGATCTCGTCAGATTATCCTGGAAACAGTGGATTAGCAGTTGATCGTTATGGATATACCCCGTCATCTTTCTACAAAATGGTAATATGCACTTCTGGGTAACTTGTCCCGTTGTATTTTTTGAACTCTAGAGCCTTAGACTTGGGGGAAGTACTAGATTCGGGAATAAACTCAGTCCTTAGCGTCAATCCCACAGAAAATCTCAACTCCCTCCATTGCCTTGAATCTTCCTCCAACCATTTACAACGCTCCTCCAACTAATTCGGAAGTTCAGCTCTTATTTTCTCTATCTCTACTACCTCATCAAAATCTAGTATGATAGGATTGATTTGGTTATCTCTTAGGTTGGAACCAGAGCCCATTGATGTGTCAGTCAAGTACGGCTGTGGTCTGATGGTGACAGATGCTCCTCACGTACATGTCTCTTGTTGAGCCTAGACATGTACCGGGGTAAGACCTAGAGGATATGGAAGATCTTCACTTTCTGCCCTAGGGTTTACTATAGGAATTTTCCCTTTATCAGTTCCCCCAGTCAATAATTGTGTTAACTGATTGATTATATCCCTTTGAAACTAGATGATTTGATTTTTCATGCCTTGTTGTACTTTAGTCAGTTGATCATGTAGCTGAGCTTGCAAATGATCTTGCATGTCCTTTTGAATTTGTTTCAATCTTTGCAATCCTTGATCCATTGCTCTAGACTTAGTACGAGTACCGTAAGGGGGTTAGATTTGTTGTTTTTCTAGAGTAACTGTCATAATTTTAATTAATTAAGGAGATTTTCTTAAAATTTTAATGCATGAAATAAAAATACAATGCTAATGAATGTATGAATGCATATGCAAGAAAGGTATTGATTCTTAGTCAAATTTTGATAGAATAATTTTACTAGAAAACGAATGTCTTTACAAAAGATAAATACAAATCACATATAAAGTCTTGCCCTAATGTTCAAAGTCTTAATCTTTCAAAGGAGCCATGCTAACTTTTGGCCTTTATCAAACTCTGATTTGTACTTTAAGCTCAAAACATATACTTGAACAGCTAACGTCTACGAGTATTCTACCGCTTCTCTCACTTGAGTCAATGTTTCACCCGTGACATAGTCTCGATCTCTGACTTGCCTTTTAAAGTGTTGAAGTTTCCTATCACTTCTCTCCAAGGTTCTTTCGAGGAACTCAATTTGAATCTCATAATTTTGCAAAGAAGCTTCAAGTTCTTCTACTCTCTTCTTCAACTCCTCATTCTCAACCCGGCTTGCCCTCAGTTCTGTCGTAGAGTTACGACTGCAGTGCCTATACAAAGACTCCTCTAACTCAACTACTCGGGCCCTCAACTCAGCTTACTTGACTTGGCTCTCTAACAATTTACTCTTTATGGCATCTTCTTATACTTGAGCATCTTGAAACTTTCTCTTCCATTGATCCGCTCGAATCCTTTCCTCTTGGACTTCTAGTTGCCACTATTCTGATGTCTTGCCTAACCCGGCGGTTCTCATCTATAGATGAGGCTTCTTATAGTCTTTCTTCAAACTATCCAGGTCTTCCTCATCTTTATTTTTTCCTTTCCTTAACTTCTTTGCCTCTAACCTTTGGATATCAACATCCAATCCTAGTTTCATTTTCTCTTCTTTCAATGTCTCTATCATCTTCCCTATTTTAAGACTCCTCCTTTCAAAATTTTGCTTTATGAGCTCTTATTCTGATGGGACTACTTGCTAATGCTCCTCAATTGGCTGGACATTTTTTGGATTTGGCATGGGAATATTTTCGTTGATTCTCCTATTCCTCCACCAATCATACTCCGAGGTTACCATGGGATTTGCAGTAAATGTCTTCATTCTACGAACCTGATTCCAAGCATTCGATACCTCTCAGACCTTTTTCTTGTTATTCTCACCTTTATATGCAAACTTGCACTAAGTCAGACCCTGTGTCACCGAGATGAACTACCTTGATCTATACTGTCTCATCACTAGCAGAGGGACATATCCTACAACTCCCCATATCCTAAGTAATGGAACCTAATCAAATCTTCGCATCGATAAAGAATCTCAACGGGAATTAACCACGATGCTCGCCGTTTGATGTCTTTCTCTCAGGGACTTTGGAGTATCGCCATCAACTTCTCCTCAAAGATGTTCTCTTGCCTTTGCGTAGTCACAAATTCTCTCAAAGGAGAATAACTCTCAGCTCGGTAAGAGACCTTTTCCACTTTCCAAAAATGGCTACAAAATCGTACCATCAATAATGGTGAGCATCTGATGAATCTCCCTTCTCCTTCTCTTCGATAAGCGT
Organism: Kokia cookei; assembly: GCA_039519145.1. NCBI lineage: Eukaryota > Viridiplantae > Streptophyta > Magnoliopsida > Malvales > Malvaceae > Kokia > Kokia cookei. The sequence continues at coordinate 12,177,755 of CM076904.1, read as the reverse complement.
TTAATGATTTAAAGGTCTCGACTAAAATCATTGGAATAGGTGTGACCCTCTTAACTAGCCAATCGAATAGGTTAGTAACTGCATCCTCTATATGCCCCAACGCCTTAAGAAAGATAACCAATCCATACACACTTCGAGCAAATATGTCAACATCTAAATGCACTAAGATCAAATCTCGCAAGCTCTTCCAAGTGATACATTTATTGTAGCCCTTTGCCTTAATTCGAGCTTTAACCCATTGCTCGCTCATTCCAGTAATGTTCTTCAGTTTCTTGAGAAAGGTTGGGACACTAGTAGCTCTCGAGTAGGCCTTGTTTACTTGAATCTTTGGACAATGAAGCAAAGTAGTGTACTCCTCTATCATAGGCACCATATCCATGTTTTTGAAGGTGAAGCAACTATAGACCGGGTTCTAGTGCTGTGCAAGGGCTCGAAAGAGATGCTTGTCCACCTTAACTTCGAGTAAATACGATAGATCCCCATACTCACGGTAGAAAGTTTATTTCATTCCATCATCATACTAATCCCATATCTCCTTCAGCTCTTGTAGACTATTCCAGGTCACACTTATCCGAGTAAAATCCCAATAATCTGATAGATGTCCTTCAGTTACGCTATCACCATTCTCGCGTTGCTTATCCTCTGACCACATACGCACGACCACATTATCTTTTACTTTATCAAGATACCTTTTTTCTATTAGCAGTTCTCTACTAGTAATCAAGCTTGAATCAATACCTTTTCTAATATGAAGATGTAATGCAAACAAAACAAAAATAAAGCAAGTCAGTACAATTACAACAAATTAAAAGCATAAAACAAAGAACATATGCATCTATTTTGGACAATTACTAAAAGCTCGGCATGACTCTACTTAGGTAAACACTTAGGGTTCATTATATGTGGTTTAAGTTATAGAGTAAGGGTGCTCGAACTAGCAGATTCCTCAGTCTCACCCATTATAAGCTTATATAGATGAGTTCAGTTCAGGGGGATACATTTCTTATATGTGTGCATGGAAATGAAAACTTCACGAAAATATAGGTACAGATGTATCCCGAAAGCGATCCACTATCCTGCACGGAGGTGAAAACCTCATAAAGGAGTAGCTTCTCACTTTCACTTAAAAGGTGTAGTAAACATTATGCAATGCACATGAAAAATAAGTCTATATCTTAGCAATATCAATACAACATCATTAAAGCAACATATAAGAATGAAATGCAAAGGATCACAAATTAAATTAAATCAAATTTTAAGTTTTCAACAAAAAGACCAAAAATAATCGACTTGTGGTTTGACTCTCTTATTGGTCCCTAGCGGAGTCGCCAAGCTGTTGAAACCATTTTTTGAAAAAGTCTCGACTTTAATTTTGAAACACGAAAATGGACCCGTCACCAATCCTTTTTAAATAGGTGTGATTGGATCACCTTGTAAAAATTTTAAAATCATTAAAACAATAATTTTAGTTTTTGAAACCATAAAACGGATTTGGGAGTTGGTTACATATGAGGAAGGATTAGCACCCTCACATACCCAAAATTGGTACTAAATCGATTATTTAATGTTTTAATTGTTGAAAATTGAAAACTCAAGAAAAATTTAAAATGTGATCCTTAAATGTATGAATGGCGTGTTTTGATGTTTTAGAAAATTGAATTTTATGAAGAAAGCTCGTTATTTCAAGTTAATCGAGAAGAAGAGTCATGTTCAGTAAGTTAGGGCACAACACCTCGAATCTTCGAAAATAACGAGCGTTTCTAATTAGTATCTCAAATCTCATATATTTTAATTTTAAAAAAAGGGTGTTCGATTATCTTAGTTCAAAGAGAAAACTACACCTAGTAAATTAGGGCATAATTTTTTAGAATTCTCGAAATAAAGAACATTGTCTCTATTTTTTAAACTGGTTTATGTTTTTTTTTTTTTTTTAATTTAAAGTGTCAAGCAATTTATTTATCAAAATATTTTACAAAGAATGAATGAATATGTACATGTATGATATACATTCGCAATTCAATAATAACAAAAATAAAATTTACATACATGAATAAAGTAAAATAAATATATACAATAAATAACAAATAATACAAATAAAAAAATAATGATAACAAATAAAATAACAATAATAATCATGGCAATAAGCATTAATTGACTAATAATATAAGCAACAATAAATATATGAAATACAATCATAAAAAAAATCTAACATTATTAAATTAAAGATTAAATAACAATATGTAATTAAATAAAATAATAATAAAATAAAGCCCAAAACAAATAAGTAAGAACAAGATAATTACAATAAATAAAAATTAAATAAGAAACATAAAATAAAAAACAACAAATAAATAAAGCACATAAAAACAATAAAGAAATAAAATTAAATAAAAGCAGGAATATAAATAACATAAAAATAAATAACAAATAAATAAATAAATGACTAAATAAAAAAATGAATAAAATTAAATAAAAAATAATAATTCAAATAAATAAAAACATGGGATCAAATTAAATAAAATAAAAATAGTAGGGTCTAAATTTAAAAAACAGAAAATAAATGGGCAAAATTAAATAAAAGACTAAATTGTAAGTGCAAACAAATTAAAGGTGTGAATTAGAAACAAAAACAAAATAAAATTAAACTAAATTAAAATAAAATAAAAATTTCAGGGACCAAAAGGATAAATATCCCCTCCTCTATACACGTGTCATTCCCTAAAAGGATCCACTATTGTTCAAAGTACCAAATTATGAAGCAATTAAAATTTAAAGGCTAAATTAAAATAAAAAAAATGGAAAAGGACTAAATTGTAACACCTTCAAAATGCGGAAGGGCTAAATGGGAAATTGACCCATCTTTCAAAAACACGTAGACCCTAAGGTCTGAACGGGTCGGGTCGTCGAGTCATGCACCAAAATGGCGTCGTTTTGGGACCTATGGGATTAGGCCAAAATGGCTTTTGGCGTCGTTTTTGAAGGCTCTATAAAAGCCAATTTTTTTCTAAAAGCCTTATTTTCCCTTCTCTTAAAAAAACAAATTCTTTTCTTTTTTTTTCTCTCATATTTCTTAAAGGCCGGCCATTGGGGGACGACGAGGCTTTGCCGTAAATCGTTGATCATTGTTGGCAATGATTGTCGCCTATAATGGTCGAAAACCTCAAAGTGTTCCCCTTGGCCCTTTCAAACCCTCTGAACCCAAATCTAGGGTTCTTTTACCCAAAAACGAGACCAAAATGCTACAAAAGGCTCGAAAACCTCTCGATTTTCATGATTTTTTTAAAACAAAAGAGAACTAAGCTCCGAAGAGATTCGAATATCCCTATCCATGAAGATGCTATCTATCATCGGAGATAGCTACCTCGGAGTGTCTACGACGGCGACGGGAGTTGAAACATCAAGGTAAAAAAAACTTAAAAATCTATCTTTATTATATATTTCGAGAATAAAAAAAACAAGTTGTATACCTTGAATTTCTTTCCTTTTTTGCTATTGAATCATGCTCTTGATTGCTAAAAAAAAATGCATGTCTGAATGTTATTAAAAAAAATCGTGTCTTTTACATTCGGATTCGTGTTTTATATAACACGAATATTACAATTTTTTTTAATTTTATTTCGTTTTTTCTTCTGATTTTATAGATTTGTGAATCTTGAAAGATCCTCGAGCAGGCAGGGGTAGCGATGGCTGAACATTGGGGGAGCAAAGGTGGCTAGGGTTTCCTTACTTTGTTTTTAGTTTAGGGTTTTTTAAATGGGCTTGTAAAATTTGGGCTAGGGTTATTGGGCTTTGGGTTGATGTAATTGTATTGGGTTTGAGGCATTTGGGTTAATTGGACTTTGAACTTTTTAATTTAAAAAAAAATGGATTTATTTTTATTTATTTTTTGTTTAAAAAAATTAGGTTTTTTTTTATTAAAATGGGACGGAAGAAATATAGGTCTTACAATGTGTATTGCATGATTTGATTGAAATTATGGTAATGATATGTATATAAGTTGATTTGAAATCATTTGTTGATATTTCACTTAGAAAATCTACTAAAACAGTTTGTCATGTAGTGATGAGATTAGGTTGCCATGCCACGACGCAACGTCGGATATTGGACGTTGCGACGAGATCTACTCAGTATGTTATGTCCCGACGAGAAATTTATTGACATCGCAACGTCAACTTGATGTTTTGAGATTTTACACTTTGATCCTAATTCTCTCTCGAATTAGTTTTAAAGTTTTTATAAGTTTGTATAAGATCCGAAAACGATTGTATTTTGTATTATATGTATGAATGAGTTGAAATTGATAATTTAATAGTATAATTTGAATGTAGTTGATCGTAGTTGCTCTAGTAATAGATGTAACACCTTGTAACTCGAACTCAAAAATCAGATTAGATATGAAGTATTACATCGATATTTTTTAATCAAAGTTTTAAATTTAAGTCTTTGTAAATATAAAAACAACAAACAACATTGATAACAAACAACATTGATAGAGCATATCCTCTCCAAAGAAAGATCTAATCTCCAAATTTTATCGAATCTTTTGTGACTTTGTAACATCAAGAAAAAAGAAAACCCTTACAAATGAAGGCAAAGTATTGTTTGGAGTAGGCAGGCAGCCAGTAGCCATATTAGTGGTTTGGGGTGGGGAAGAGAAGCCCAAATATTAGATAACGAAATGAGGCCTAAAACTCAAAAATTGATCCATCGTCGTCTTCTATTCTGTTGGTAGAAAAAAATTACAAAGAAAAAGAAGAAAGTATCAAGAAATTCTAAGTGCAGAGAGTAAATGGAAGAGTACCCAGAAGAATTGAGGAGTCCACCAGTGGCGCTGGTAGCATTGGTAGGATGCCCAGAGCAGCATGGGGCGATAACCACCTACCTCCTCTCCCAGCAGCATCCAATCAACACCTTGGCCTTGCCAGACTTGTCCAAGCTCTTCCATCTCCTCCATCGCCCCCCCTCCCCCTCCCCTTCTTCTTCCCCCGCCGGCTTTTTAAAAAGGGATTGGCTGGTCAAGCACCGCACTAAGATCCCCGCCGTGGTGGCCGCCCTCTTCTCCTGGGATCATGTCTCCGGTGACCCTGCCCAGTGGGTCCAAGTCTGCTCCGATCTAGATGACCTAAAAGCTGCTATTCGTCCCAGGAACACCAAATTGTTGCTGCTCGTTGTGGTGGGCCAATCCGATGACATTAGTGAAGATCGTCTGCTTGCCTTACGGAAGCGAGCAGAGGTCGATTCCAAGAACCTTCTCCTCTTCAACCCCGATCCTTCTCAACTCAATAACTCTCTTCAAAGGTGCTCCATTCCCCCCTTTTTTATCTAACAATAATTAGTACTTTACTGATAATTGCTATATGAACTATATCCCATACATTGTAATGTCTGTCAGGTTGAGCGCCAGTTTTGCCGAACTAGAAACTACTTTTTACAGAGAAGAAGGTCGAAGGATTAAAGCTCGCATTGAAAAGAAGAATTTCTCCTCTCCCGATCTCCAAGTTCGATACTGTTTTAAAGTAATAATAATCAAAGAATAGCTTTCCTCACTTTTTCATTTTATTAATTCCTAAGGTATTGGCTCATTGGTTCACAAAATGGGTAGGTTGCTGTGTATGCAGAGTTCCGAGGAGACTGGGCTGAAGCCTTGAGGTTTTATGAGGATGCCTATCATGCTCTGCGCGAGGTTCTTCCCTAATTATCCTATTTCTTTACCATCCTTTTGTTTATCATACTTACTACTAGTTACTTAGTTCCTTCTACTTGTCACTGCCACCATTTATGGCAATGCTATTCATTTAGATGGTTGCTACCTCAACAAGATTGCCTCCAATACAACGCTTATTTGAGATCAAAACTGTTGCTGAACACTTGCATTTCAAGATTTGCACTTTGTTGTTGCATGGTGGAAAGCTCAGAGAAGCAATTAAATGGTTCCGCCAGCACATTGTTTCCTACAAGAGCCTTGTTGGAGATCCAAATGTAATTTTTCTTCACTGGGAATGGCTCAGCAGGCAGTTTCTGGTTTTTGCTGAGTTGCTTGACACAAGCTCTGCCACTCTTCCAAGCACTTCCTCTCTACCATTAGGCACTGCCGACCAACCTCTGACTGAATGGGAATTCCATCCAGCTTATTACTATCAGGTCTGTACTATCATTTCATCATTGTTTTATTTTACAGCTTTTCCTTGCGAGCCTTGCTACCTTGCTTTATAGCCAACCCTTAGTAACAATGGGGTCAATGAGTACCTAAACTTTTTTTTCCAGGGATTTTTGCAAAATTTATGCAAGTGCCACCATAGCAATTGAACATGCGTTTAGAATTCTCTTAGATTATTTAACCTATCTGAATCATAACATTCGTCTTACAACAGTCAGCAGCTAAATACTTGAAGGAGAAGAGATCAGCTCTGGAGTTGGCAGTGTCAAATTCAGAAACTTTTAACGAGAATGATGATGGGAGTGCTGAATCTGTGGTACCATCAGTTTATATTGGTCAGTTTGCTCGGCTACTTGAGCAAGGGGATGATTCGGCTATGCAGTTGTAAGTCTTGAAAAATTAATAACGAGAAATCTGATTTGATTTTGTACCATTTACCTTATAATAAATGTTTGGATTTTTATTCTCATCTGACTATGCAGCATTACTGATGATGAATACACTCGTTATGCAATTGCCGAGGGAAAAAGGTTTCAAGACTCCTTTGAAATTATTGCTTTGCTCAAAAAGTCTAATGAAATATATAGTAATGTTAAAGTTCAGAGGATGGGTTCTCTTTGTGCCTTTCAGATTGCTAGAGAATATTTTTCTTTGGGTGATTTCAACAATGCAAAACAGCAGTTTGATGGTGTTGCAAATCTATATAGGCAAGAAGGATGGGTTACTTTGTTGTGGGAGGTTTTGGGTTATTTGAGAGAGTGCTCAAGGAAACAAGGTGCTGTAAAAGAGTTTATAGAGTTTTCTCTTGAAATGGTTGCATTGCCTGTATCTATTGTCGATAGCATCCAGTCTTCCAAATGTGGTCCAGGAGGACCTGCAAGTCTTGAACAGAGAGAAATGATACACAGAGAAATTTTTGCACTCATAAGTGGAGAAGCTAGGCCAATATCCATTAATGGAGTTGACGATCTCAAAGTAACCGGAGATAATACCCTTCATCTTGAGATTGATCTTGTTAGTCCACTCAGATCAGTTCTTCTTGCTTCAGTGGCTTTTCATGAACAGATAATCAAGTCCGGTGTCTCCTCCTTGATTACATTATCACTTCTATCACAGTTACCTCTTTCCATTGAGATCGATCAGTTGGAAGTCCAATTTAATCAATCTCAATGCAATTTTATCATCATGAATGCCCAAAAGCATCCACTAGAAGCAGTGCAGAGTGAGCAACTTGATCACCGAATGGAGACTGCCCCTTCTTTAGCACTCACTACAAACAAATGGCTACGGCTGACTTATGACATCAAATCTGGTAAGTTGTCTTTTGTTTTATGCAAAACTATTTTCATCATAAGTTCAAATAAAAACCTAGGACCCGACACAATCATTTCAATTAGACAATCCTTAAATTTGCAAATAAGAGAAAAATGCTAATAAAAACCTAGGACCCGACACAATCATTTCAATTAGACAATCCTTAAATTTGCAAATAAGAGAAGAATGCTTTCTCCTGTAATGCTGATAGTTTTACTTGCTGTTGCTTGATATTAGCCTAACTGCTATTGCAATGAGTTTGTTTCAGCTTTGCAGTTCCCATGTTTTGACCTAACCTAAGTTAATTAATACTTTATCTAATGGGTGATTGTAAGCAACATTTTAGCTTTTGACAAGTGAGCCTAGGATTTAATCAACCCAAAAACCATGTTAAATCACTAATACTGTACCATAGATAGCAATTTCAGTAAGGATCACTATCATGTGTTCTGGTGTATTTGCATGCTCATTGTGACTGCATGTATCTCTGCTTTTGAGAGGAGTGGAATCAGGATGAGGGAAAAAAAGTTGCATCAGGTTGACAATAGTTTGTTTCCTCTCTTCTTGTGTGGTTTCTTAGTTTTGCTTTCTTTGATGTTCAATTAAATGGATAGCTTATTCTTGATTTCTCGCTAGAGATTCAAAGGCTGAAGTCATATTTCAATGGAAGGTCCTGCTAACTCTTGTTGAACCATATGGGATCTGATATCTTCTTTATGCATGCATTCTCTTCTACTGAGAAGTCTTTGTTATGATTAGCATCGTGGTTTCCTTCATTGTTATCCACCCACTGTTCATTAAGACAATGTTTAATTTATTCAGAACAAAGTGGAAAGCTTGAGTGCATTTCCATTATTGCAAAAATGGGACCCCAGTTCACAATCTGCTGCAGAGCTGAAAGTCCTGCTTCGATGGATGATTTACCTCTTTGGAAGTTTGAAGACCGTGTGGAAACTTTCCCTACCAAGGATCCTGCTCTATCATTCTCTGGTCAGAAGGCTGCCCAGGTTGAAGAACCTGACCCTCAAGTGGATGTAACACTTGGTGCTTCTGGCCCTGCATTAGTTGGAGAGAGATTTCTGCTACCAGTTACCATAGCCTCCAGGGACCATGCCATATACGCTGGTGAAATGAAGATAAATCTCGTGGATGTGAGAGGAGGTGGCCTGTTTAGTCCTAGGGAATCTGAGCCTTTTTCATTGGACACTCATCATGTTGAGCTTCTTGGCATTGTTGGACCAGAAGGAGAAGATGAATCTCAACGGGCTTCTGATGAAATCATGAAAATTCAACAATCTTTTGGGTTGGTTTCTGTTCCGTTTCTAAACATTGGAGAATCATGGTCCTGCAAACTAGAAATCATGTGGCACCAACCCAAACCAATTATGCTCTTTGTATCACTGGGCTACTCCCCTAATTCCAATGAATCGAATGCACAAAAAGTCAATATTCACAAGACCTTACAAATTGAAGGAAAAAATGCTGTTTTAATTAGCCAAAATTTTATGCTTCCCTTCCGCAGGGCTTCCTTGCTGCTTTCAAAGATTAAGCCGGTTCCTGATTCCAATCAGTTTTCATCACTACCCATGCATGAATCAACTGTACTTGTTGTTAGTGCCAAGAACTGCAGTGAGGTCACATTGCAGCTGCTATCCATGGCTATTGAAGTTGATGATGGTGGCACTGAAAAGTCATGTTCCATCCAACAAGGAGATGAAGATCTTGGCACTGCAGTTCTTGTGCCAGGAGAAGATTTCAAGAAAGTTTTCACTGTTATTCCTCGGTTGGATTCATCAAAGCTTAGATTGGGGATGGTGAATCTAAAATGGAAGAGGCATTGTGGAATTGAAGATAGATCTGGTTTGACTGTGACTGGTTCTGAGGTTGTAACTAAACACGAACTTCCTTATGTACATGTAGAGCTGTCTCCGATTGTTGTGACTTTGGAATGTCCTCTTCATGCCATCCTAGGAGAACCCTTCATACACCAAGTTAAAATCCGTAACCAAACAGAGTTACTTCAAGAGGTTAAGTTTTCATTGGCAGATTCACAGAGTTTTGTGTTATCTGGGTCTCACAGTGACACGGTGTTTGTTCTTCCAAAATCCGAGCATGTGCTTAATTACAAAGTAGTGCCTCTTTCCTCGGGTTTGCAACAGTTGCCTAGAATTTCTTTGACCTCTGTGAGATACTCGGCTCGATTTCAGCCCTCCATTGCTGCGTCTAATGTTTTCATTTTCCCTTCCAAGCCTCATTGCAAGATGACTGGTATAACAGACAAAAGGCTGGAGGAGTCCACGGTAGCAGACTAAATTCTATTCCCAGCACATGGTGATTATTTCCGAAATTATTACCGTATATGCGGGGAATCTTGCCTTTTGAGGCCAAAGCTTTTGTGGTTGAACATAAGCGAGCAAGTCGGAGGTATGAATTAGTTTGTTTTCGTTTTCGGTGCAACAGAATAAAAAGAAACAAGGTTAAGGGGATGTCAATGTTGTGAGATGGTGGTGATTGTTTTTGTTTTTCGGCAAAGAGAAAAATGGTGTGCTCATGTGTCATGTTAACAAGGGGAAAAAATATTACATTGTTGATCTTACATGGTATTTTGGTGGTGGAAGTAAGCTTTGTAATAGAAGTTGACTCTAAACTCATTTTACACCTACACTGGCTAAGGAAAATATTGTTTAGAACCCTTTTAAATAAGTTGTTTTATTTTATATATTCTGCTCTTTATTTATTTATGTTTTAAATGATACTACCAATTTAGGTTTGACTCTCATTATGTAAATTACACGTATCCAGGTTTTATTATGCCGTTTAGATTTATTTTAATTTAGGTTTATATACATATGAATATTAATGCTACAATTGCTTTGAAATATTAATTTTGATTGTAGTGAGTCAGATGAGTATTTAAATTTCTTTTTAAAATTTATCAATATATATTGTTTTTAGAGAGGAAGGAAAACGTATAATACAGGACGTGTTTTTACTACTGTGTAAATGAAAATGCATTTTATGGGGCGTATTTTTAGCCACATCAATTGAAGATGCATTTTACAAGATGCGTTTTCACTAAAAATTGACAAATTAATTTTTTGGTCAAATGGTGAAATGTTAGTATTTTTATCCTTGGATTTTGAGTTTGATTTCTCTCCTCATATTTTTATTTCATGTTATTTTAAGTTTTTATTTATTTTTAATTAATATTTTTGACACATTAGTTTTTTTGGTTAGATATGTATTTTTTTATTTCTTGTTGTTTAATTTTTTTAATTCATATTTATAATTATAAATATATTATTTTCAAGTTTATTTATTTTTAATTAAAAATTATTTTATTTATAAAATCAAATAATATGTAATTATTTTTTAAAATATCAATTAATTCTTTAAATATATTTTTCATTATATAATATTTTCTTTAGATATATTTGACATATAAATTTAATAGAAAAAAAAAAAAGAGAGAATGGTGCAAAACAAAATGGAAAATTGGAAATGAAGGTATGGAATAAAAAAAAAAGAAAAAGTAAAAAAGGAGTAAGCTGAGATTTGAGAGACATAGCACATGCCGTGAATGACTGAGGTTTTATTTAATAGTGTTTTTATAAGTATTTTTGACATAAAAAATATTTTTAATAAAAAAGAATGTTAAATAAACAATTTTTCAAGAAAATTTTTAGTTTTCCAAAAGTATTTTTTTTTCAAATGGATAAATTAAAATTTTTAATTTTTCCATCTCGAAAATATTTTTTACAGTTCAATTACGTTTTCATTCATTTAACAAATGATACTTTCCTTTTTTTGATTAATTGCTTAAAAATATTTAAAATTTATTTTTTATATATTAAAATATTAAGAAGAAATTATAATAAATTATTTTTTATATTCTTATTAAAATATTATAATATTAACTAATCTAAACATTATTTAAATACTTATTTATTACTTTATAAAATATGTTTAAAATAAATATTTTATTTTTTAAAAACACTTTTTGACAACTATATTAAACACTTAAATTTTAAACAAAATTTTTTAAAAGTATTTATCAAATCACTTTTTAAAAGCACTCTAAAAAATAATATTAAACTAACCCTAAATCATGTTGAAGTCGTGACTCGTTCGTAATGCCCGTTATTATTGAATAGTGACGGCCTCGTCCGCTTTGCAGGAGGATTTTTTTCCAAGGACAAAGTTTGGCGACTTTGATAAATGTTGTACTTTGCTAATTAGGGTGATGAATAAATTAATAGGGTATTGAGTTTTTTTTAATTTAATTCAGTAGTTAATGAATTTTCAATAATATATTCAAAAACGAAATAATCAATAGAATATCAAGCCATATGGTATAAAGATTTAATCTCTCGTGCCTAATTACTGTCCTTTAATTTTATTTCTCAACTTACCATTAAATTTTATATCTTTTAAGAATATTTATCTTTTCAAATTAAAATATAATCTTTTTACTTTCGAATAAATAAAAATCTTCCATGGTTGTATAAATAAAGATTGAAGTAACACCGTCTCATAGTTTAAGACTGTGTGGCTGCCTAGCTTCCATAGTTTTCCTGTTGAGAGCGGGACCACAACACCGAGGGCGTCATTCCTGAAGGGTAGAGAGATGCCGATGGCACAAAGATAGTCCTGGATGAGTTTTGAGGTGGCGTATGTTTCCCAAAAGGAATAAGACACTTAGTAACTAATTTTCAATTTAGGCACCAAAAACAAAATGATTGTCTCCTGTATACATGGTTGGTGCATTTGATACTGAGAAATTTAGTGCTTAATGATGATTGAGATGTTAATATTAGAGCAATACATGTGGTTTAATTCATTGATTTTATTTATTTATTTTGATAAAAAATTCATTGATTTTATTAGAATCATGGTTAGAGATGTTAAAAGATGTATGCTTAACTGAACAAGACCTTAATAATTTCAATGATTTTAAAATTCTAAATTTTTCATTCAAAATAGATTGCAAATGTAAGTTTAAAATTGTAGAAATTTATTTTACCAAATACTTATTGCGAAATGGTCTTAATATTTTAGGTTTACACTTTCTTAAATAAAGAAATTTAAACAACTTGTAACATTTTAAGTTTTGATAAAATTGAGGCCAAATATTAAAATTTTTTTATTAGATAATCTTGAAACTTCCATGCGAAGCTAAAAGTCAAGAGTGTTTTTTCTCTGTGTTCTAAAAGAAACAGTCCGGCTGTGTGGTTGGGTAGGGAAAGCGATGACTTTGACTTCCGAGCATGGAGAAGGACGAGATGTCGTTATTGGAGGAGGAACTCATCCAACTCACAGTTAAAATGTCAATGGTTATGCCTAGTGAAAGTCCATCTTTACTGTGTATGTTTTGGAAGAAAAAATCCTTCAATCTAGATAGCTTTCGAGCACAACTTCGGAGTATTTGGAAAACTCGAAAAAAGCTCAAATTAAGTTAGTTGGACAGAATCTTTTTATTATTTCGTTTGAAAGCGAAGACGATATGGAGATGATTTTGGATGGTCTCCCATGGCTATTCAGGAAACAACTTATTATTTTTGTCCGATTATTGCATTTAGTGCAAAGCAAAGTATCGGCGGTTGACACATTGTCAGCCGACCGGCAATAATGAAAACATTGTGTTGGAATGTTCGTGGACTGGGGAATCCACGAACTGTTCGTCGACTTTAGCACTCGCTACGGTCACTTAATCCCCATATGATCTTCTTTATGGAGAAGAAACTAAATAACAAGAAGATTGAAAGAGTACGAAGGAAATGCGGGTTTTTGTGTGGGATTGAAGTGGATGCGGATGGTTCACGAGGAGGGCTTTGTTTGGCTTGGAAGGAAGATGTAAATGTTAGCCTAAGGTCCTTCTAAAAAAGTCACATTGATGTTTTGGTTAAGCATGATATGAAGGAAACAGAATGGAGATTCAATGGTTTCTATGGAGCTCCCTTTGCATCCGGCAGAAAGGATTCCTGGAATTTACTTCGTCGACTAGGACCTAGCAAGGCTGCCCTTGGCTGTTCAGAGGAGATTTTAATGAGATTATGTTTTCTCATGAAAAGGTTGGCGGTCTTCCAAGAGATGAGCGAAGAATGGAAGAGTTTAAGGAGGTTTTGGAGGATTGTCAGCTTTTTGACGTTGGACACACTAGGCAGTGGTTCACTTAGGAAAGAGGAAACTTAAAAGAAACAAATATATAAGAGAGGCTTGATAGGGGTGGCTAATGATCTTTGGTTGAAAGAATTTTCGTATGCTCAAATTCAGCATTGCCTCCATTCATTTTCAGACCAATGTCCGATTATCATTGATATGGAGAGAAAGAAATAGGGGAGGAGGGTTAATAAGTTTCACTTTGAAGCTTGGTGGGTAATGGAAGAGACATTGGAGGTCGAAATTAAGAGCATGGGAGTCTTATTCTGGATCTTTAATGGAAAAATTGGCCAAGCTGCAATGTGATTTGACCGAGTAGGCAAAAACAATTAAAAGTAAGAAAGGTCTTTTGAAAGATTTACTCACTTAGAAATTAGAAGAGATGGTGGATTGGAATTGCAATGATGATACGTTAGCAGAGATGATTGACACAAGAATACGACTGAATTGGGAGATTGAGAAAGATGAAGCCTATTGGGAACAACGGGCGTGTGCCAATTGGCTTAGATCGGGTGGAAAAACACTACATTTTTCCATAGATTCGCTTCTACTTGAAGATGAAAAAATAAAAATTTATGGTTAGAAGATGAGGAGGGCTGAGACGTAGAAGATGAAATTGGAATGGGGGACATTGCCACTAATTATTTTCAAAAGCTGTTTGCATCGAATGGGATCGGAGACCTAACACACATTCTCTCGGGGTAGAGGATGAAAGAAATGGGGCCCATGAAAGCTCCCGGTTTGGATGGATTTCCAGCAATGTTTTTCCAGAGGTTCTAGCACACAGTCGAGGAAGGCGTTTCTGATTTTTGCTTAGGAATTTTGAACGAAGGCAATTCTTTTGATATGGCAGATAGGACAAATATTGTTCTTTTACCAAAAATTTCTAATCCTAAGAATCTTGTAGACTTTCGGCCCATTAGTTTATGGTTAGTTGTGTACAAGATATTGGTGAAAGTTTTGGCAAATCATCACCAACGAGTAACTGAGAAATGTATTGATGGGGCAGAAAGCGCCTTTTTTCTAGGCCGCTTAATTTCTCATAATGTGATCTTGGTGTATGAGCTTCTTAATACTTTCAGACAAAAGCACTATGGGAAGAAAAGGTTTATGGTGGTGAAATTGGACACGAGTAAGGCTTATGACCGGGTAGAATGAGAGTTCTTATGGGCAGTCATGGAGAAAATGGGTTTTGTGAAGGAGTGGGTGGATTGAATTATGCATTGCATCACCTTGGTGTCAGTTAATGTGAATGGAATGAGTGGTAATTTTTTTCATCCGTGAGAGGTCTTCGTCAAGGTAACCGTCTCAACCCATTTTTATTCTTGTTATTCAATGAAGTGCCTTACTGAGAATTAAAATGAAGGTTTGATGAAAGGAGCTAAAGTAAGCAACAGGGGCTTGGTGATATTCCATCTAGTATTTGCCAATGATACTATCATTTTTGACGAGGCGATAAACCGAGTAGTAATGTTACTTAAAGATATTCTTAATGAAAATGAGCATTGCACACGTCAGTTTATAAATTATAAAAAATCCACCATTTTTTTTATAGTACTAATACTACTATAGAAGATAGAATGTATGCTTCAGGTTTGTTAGAAATGCAGTTTTCGTCAAATCTAGAGAAATATTTAGGGCTTTCAAATATGGTAGGAAAAAGAAAGAAAGCCTTGTTTAAAATTTTGAAGGATCGAGTTAAGCAACGAATAGAAGGGTTGAATACGAGATTTTTGTCCCAAGGTGGAAAGGAGGTATTTTTGAAGTCTGTAATCTAGGCCATTCCAACATACGCCATGTGTTTTTTTGCTGCCTAAATTGTTGTGTGGCGAATTAGAGAGTTAGATGGCTAAATATTGGTGGCAGAAGGGGAAGGATAGGAAAGGTGTACATTGATGTAGTTGGAAGCAAAAGTGTCTTTTTAAAGAGGTAGGTGGCATGGGGTTTCGAAACATGGGCAATTTCAATGTAGCATTGCTTGCTAAGCAGGGGTGGAGACTTATGCAATACCCAGATTCACTCGTTGCTCGCATCCTAAAGGCAAAATATTACCCAGATTTGAATTTTGTTAATTCTTCTTTGGGTTACTTACCATCCTTTACTTGGAAAAGTATATGGGCGTCTAAAGGTATGCTACAGGAGGGCCTCCGTTGGAGAGTGGGATTAGGTCGTAATATTATGATTAATGGTGATTCTTAGATTTCTACTTGTACAAATTTTAAGTTATTAAATGGTGTACAGAGCATGCATAACTAGAGAGTTGCAGTGCTAATTGATGCTGATTCTAGGAGCTGGAAAGCAGAGTTAGTAAATAATACCTTCTTGATGGAGGATGCATCTTGTATTCTTCGAATCCCTCTAGCAATGAATGGACCCGATGATATGTTGGTATGGCATGAGGAACACTTGGAGGTTTACTCTGTTCGAAGTGCCTACAAGCTATTACAGCTTATGCAAAGAGACCCTACTGCTTACACATTACAGACCATCTACAAAAAATTTTACAAATTACTTTGGAGTCAAAAGCTCCCTTTTAAAATACTGATTACTGTATGGAAACTATCCTGGAATTATATCCCCCATTTGGTTAACTTGCAGTATCATAGATTGGTGACTGCCACTTGCAGTCCACGATGCACACAAGCGGCGGAATCCATCGATCACATCTTTAGGGCCTGTCGTATTTCAAGGGTAACATGGTTAGTCTTGAACTTATCTCATCTCTTTAATAACACTGCTTACCTGGGCTTTTAAAGTTTGTTCAACTGAACAAAGGAGAATTCTCAATATTACTTTGTGGGCTATTTGAACTAATCGAAACACATGTGTGCATGAAAGAAGGGTTAGCTCGGGTTTTCGCATAGCTCATTTTGTTAAAAGTTATAGTGCTGAACTAGAAGAGCTAGAAATGAGGAAAGTTCCAAAGAAGGTTGTTTGTTCTATCTGGAAAAAGCCTAAGGGGTCAACCATCGAAATAAATTTTGATGGGGCTTTCAACACAAACACCTTCACCTCAGCAGTGAGGATTCTCACTTGTGATAGGGAGGGAAAGGTTTTAGTCTCAAAATCATTGATAATTGGAATATTTCATCGAGCTTCGCTGCTGAAGCCATAGCTTACCTCAAAGCAGTTCATTTGGGGAAAGAGAAAGGTTGGTTAGACATACCAATAGAGGGAGATGCCAGTATAATTATTAAAAAATGTCAATCAAGCTTGGTTGATAAATCGCTACTGACTGCCTATATATGCGATATTCACAGTTTAATAATAGGTTTTAGGCAAATAAGTTTTCGATTCATCCCTAGAAAGGTGAATGGTCTAGCCCACATCTTAGCTACAGAATCCCTAAAAAGAAATGAGGAGTGTTACTTGGAAAGCCAAGTCCCATGGTTTGCAAATAGGTTGATGACGGAGGAAAGAATACAAGAACTGGATTAGATCGAGATTACTCAGATGAAAGAAAGAAAGAGACGAGAGAATCAAAAGTCTAGCTTAAGAAATGAATTTCTCTCTTCTTGTGCACTGTAACCATCTGAACAACGTAATGAATTCTTCTTGGAAAGGGTTAAGTGCTATTTGATTGGGCTATTATGCGATGTTACTTTCTCTGTTTTATTCATTTCTCTATTTTTTCACTTTTGTTTCAGTATGGTTTTTCAAGCCGATTGTGAATTTATTTTAAGGACTTTTTAAAACTTAAATTATCAAAATTTGTCTTTTGAGAGTTTACGAGAATTGAAACCATTTGACATTCTTAAAATGCGATACAAAATCTTTTTAAGTAATTCGAAAAACTTTAAAAATGATATTTCAACATTTTAACCCATATCAAGTAAAATTTTGAGAAAATGTGTGCTTTTAGATTTCCTTATTATTAAGGCCATTTGGTAACTAGAAAAAGGAAATATTTTATCATATGAAAGTTGTTGAAAAGGTTTATGTTGATTAAAAATGTGTTAACTAATTTTGATTGCATTGATGGCCATTTACTTTTATTACTTTTTTTGGTGAATTACAATAACAGGGAAAAGTCTGAACAACAAATATGATTAGCGCGACTCAAATTCAGGTCACACTTGGGGCAATGAACAACCTTGACCATCAGCCCATCACATGAGATTCTTACTTTGATTACTTTGAAAGCAAAAATGAATTTATAAGTTAAATAAGTAAGTTTTGATTGACCCGATCCCTTATAACGTGTATGAATAAGCTTATCATTCGTATTTAATGACTTGGACAAGTTATATTAAGATTGAATAGTTTATGAGCTTTTTTGAATGTCTTTTAAATGAGAAATCTCTAGTTTAATGCAATTTTGTAACACCTTTTCAAATCCTTTTTGTAACACCTTTTCAAATCCTTTGTAAAATCTTTCAGAAAATGCTTTAATCCTAATTTAAGTTCCTACAAGTAAAATTGATGTTTTTATGTTTTCCAAACCTTGTTTTTAGAAAAAAAAATAATCAAAATCTTGATTTTAAGGTCGAAAAGCATGAAATTGCATCAAGTTTCTGCATTTTGTTCATAGAAGATCGATTCCCCTTCATAGAGGATCAATCATTATGCTATCTGAACAACTTTTAAAAAATTTAAACTTTTCTTAAGGGGGGATGTCAATCAAAATGCTTCAAATTCTTGGTCATACAAACATAATTTGACATCAATTCATGACTCATCACATGCTTAATTACATGTCTTAAACTATTAATGAGTTCTTTCAAAATCAAATGTATATAAACCTACTTTTCTTGGCTCATTCATACAAAACTTGTCACACCCTCACTTGGCGAACCAATATTTTTAGAGGGTTGTACTGGTGAAACCACCTAAGTTGCGAGATTTAGAATGGTTGGAGTTGGCAAATTCCCTAGCGAAGTAGTTCGTTGAGCTTCATCATGCTTGCGGATTCTCACACAATAGTTGGCGAGTTCCTTATTTTGGTGGATTCTTTTGCTAATAAGTTTGCCACCCGTGTTTTGTGTTAACGTAAACGTATTAATTGTGCTAGAAATCATGATGAGTGAGACGCGTATAGGTCACGTGGCATCTTAGTAGGGGTATCATGTCATTAACCAGGACACTTGGAGAACCTTGTAGGATGTGATTAATTAGTGGAACGTGTGTGCATGGATGCCAACTAGATAACTTACTTAGGGTGGGAATTTGGATTATAATTAGCCTATAAATAGGACAACCCGGTAGTGGAAGGAAGATTTTTATTTTCATTTTCTCCGCCCACCTTCGTTATTATCGAAGAAAACTTAGAAGTGTTCTTCATTGATTACAAAGGAACGAATCATTAAGCTTATAGAAGTTACCTTCTTTAGGTTGTTTTCGAGTAAAATCTTAAATCCTTCTTTAAGTTTTACCAGATAGGAAGAGGTAATTGTAAGAGTTGTTCATTAGAGTTTTTGTCTAAATACTCGATAAGCAAAAAACTTTCTTCTGGAAACTATTTGCATGTTTACTGATTCTTGCTATTACGTTGAATTTCAGTTGTTTTTGTATTTAAAAGAGTTATTTGATTGTTTTTAGCGAAAGATATGAGAGAAGGTCCCAGTTCAATGGGAAAAGAACTCGTCGAGTAGATAAAACCCTATGAGAAGGTTTCTGGTGAGTTCCTTTATACTTTGTGTATGTTAACTATATTAACATGTTTAAACTATCTTGTTGTTTATCTAGGTGAGATGTCCCAACCGTTGGTTTTGGTACGTTTGATAACACCCTAAAATGACATACTTTTGGATATTAATTATATATATATATATATATTGTGAGTATGATCTTACTAATTTGGGCTATTTATGATTATTTTATCTTGTAGGGACTAAATTGAAGACAAAAGGAAAAATTAGGGTAAAAAGCGTGAATGTGAAAGAGAAAGTGTCGAAAGTGTGAAAGTGTGGAAGACTTGGGAAGAGATTTATTGGACATAAGACTTTATTTAAATTTAAACTCTATTTTTTAGAATTAATATTTAGGATTATTATTATTATATTACTTATATTTAATTTTAATTTATCTTTTAAGCATTATTATTTAGAGTTTAATTTGGATCCAATTAGGGAATTATTGTTTAGATTTAATTTCAATTATCTTTTAGAGTTTAAATTGGATTCAACTAGGGATTTTCATGTACTATAAATAGGGGATAGAGTGATATGAATTATTCACTTCCAATTTTCTGTAAAATCCTCTATCTTCCAAAAACCCTACCCGTCTCTTTTAATAAATTTTATTTTCATTAAGCTTGTGTATTTTCCCAAAAAGCATGAGCAACTAAAACCCTTCTAGCTGAAGGTTATCAACATTCCTCCAAAAAGTTCATGAGGCTTAGAACCAACACTTAACCCTTTTCAATCGAGTATTCATCAATTCTCCACATTACGAGATTGACGCTTTCGTCCATATCCCTTAAAAAGTAATCTTTTCATCTTGTGCGAAGACGATCTCTTTGTATGTTTTAAGAAGGTTGCACAGTCGGTTCTCTATCTTACTACGTCAGAGGTTGTCGAGCCAAAGAGACAAAATGGCGTGGCATTCGTCATTGAGAAGAGATGATCTAGTGTAAGACGGTTCCACTAGAGAGACGGTTGACTAGAGTCAAGTTCCTTTAAAATCACAAAGTTATAATTGGAGTTGGTGGTCGTAGGCGTCCTCTTCCACTATAACTGGCTTATTCGAGCACGAGAAGAACCATCTAAAAGTCTATGATTGAACCAAGAAGGGATCAAGATAACTAGAGGCTGGAACTCTCAAAATTGATAAAACCTTTCTTTTTTCGACTCTGTTTACTTTTCTGCAATTTCAATTATTTCAAACCTTCAATTGTTCATTTCTTTTAATTTTTTTTATTTCTCCAGGTCAAACACTTTTCTTGGGCACGATTTTGCCCAGGATATCAGCATACAAAATTTTACAACATTCCAGTCCTTGAGGATTTTACCCTACTTCTCTTTTACTATTATTTTCGATATTTTTAGGAATAAATTATATTTGGTGCTCCCAACGACACACCAAATTTTGGCGCCGTTGCCGAGGACTAGTAACGTACTAATCTTGTTTATTTTCTTATGACCAGATCTACTCCAAGAAATCTTGCATACCCGTATGATCCAAAGATTGAAAAGATTGCAAGAGCTAATCGCAATGAAACAAAGCTACGAAAAAGGCAATTAGAGGTGGTAGGAACTAAGCATAGCCCACCCTCAAAAGTAGAAGAAGGCGACGAAGTCGAATCTAGGGTAAATGAAAACCCTAATCTAACACTAGAAAATGAAAGAGTAGGAGTCGATCCACTGGAAGAAGTGTCGAATGCTAGGGTTAACGAAAATCCAAATTCGGTACCACAACCTATGGCTCAAAGGATTCGGCAATTGGTCGAGGCTCTTACGGATCAACCGCCATTATGCATTGTGTATCCTACTATGGATGCTAACTTTGAACTTAAATCAGGTTTAATCAAGTTACTGTCGACTTTCCGTGGATTGCAAAATGAAAATCCACATAAACTTATGAAGGAGTTCCATATGGTTTGTCTTAGTATGAAACCTTAGGGGGTAACTAAGGATCAAATCAAATTACACGCTTTCCTTTTTTCCCTAGAAGACTCTGCTAGGGAGTTGTTATTTTATCTACCTTCGAGATCTATTACAACTTGGGCTGATCTTTCTCATTTGTTTCTTAACAGGTTTTTCCCAGCATTGCGTGCCGTCGAGTTAAGGAGGGAAATTGTTGGGATTAGGCAGAAGGATATGGAGTCTCTTTACGACTATTGGGAGCGATTTAAGAAGTTGTGTGCGAGTTCTGAGATAACAAAATAGTCTCTTCTCCAATACTTCTATGAGAGCCTGAAATCTATGGAGATGAATATGATAGATGCCGCCAGTGGAGGAGCATTAGTTAATATGAGTCCCCAACAGGCAAGGGACTTGATATCCATGATGGCTGCAAATACCCAACAATATCGAGCCAATCTTGAACCCCCTATTTCAAATTTAGAAGATAAAGTTAACAGACTTACTAATCTCGTGAGCTCTCTTTTTGCAATAAAAATAGGACTGGACCGACTATGTGGAATTTGTGCGGAACCTGAACATACAACTGACGTATGCCCTAGTTTATATAACGATACTATGGCTGCAATTTAAATTGATAAAACCTTTCTTTTCTCGACTCTATTTACTTTTCTACAATTTAAATTATTTCAAACCTTCAATCATTCATTTCTTTTAATTCTGTTTTTTTTATTTCTCCAGGTTAGACACTTTTCTTGGGCATAATTTTACCCAGGATCTCAACGTTTAAGATTTTGCAACATTCCAGTCCCTGAGGATTTAACCCTACTTCCCTTTTACAATTATTTTCGATATTTTTAGGAATAGGTTATATTTGGTGCTCCAAACGACACACCAACATTTGTCAACGGAATGTGGAAATTAGAGGATGCATGTACTATTGATGTCGATAAATCATAGACATTAGTCTTGCCTGTGCATCGATATGAAAACTCCTTCCTTGGTGCATATGCTGCGTATTCGGATTGACGAAAAGGGGTATCGGAGGGTTGATACGTATGATGGTGAAAAGAAGAAAGGAGAAACTTTATTATATGTTTTGCCTCCGATATGACACTTGATGCAAACTGAGATTGGTGAATACCCAACCTTGCGGGGGAACACTTACATGTTTGAATTAAGGAGGAATTGTCGAGGTTCGATGGGTATAACTGGTCTACTGGCTAGATGGAGCAGCATGATGTAAATGGAATATTGGTTCTTTGGAACAAGGATCATAAGCTAGCACAAGGAAGGGTGTGTTAGTATAAAGGCGCATAAATGTGTTTAGATGATGTGTGGACATTTGCATGAAGTGTAAAAGTATGTGAAATGGTTATAAAAGTTAGTTTACAATGTGACATACTGATAAAGTCGTCGTGACATGTGTTCGTCAAATATTGGCATCTGATAGCGATAGTATTCATCAATTGAGCGTATCCACTTACGGACGGTATCCACTAACGAATACTTTGAAAAGGGAAAATTGCATCAGCCTATAGTGACATGTATTTTAAATGGTTTAAGTCTTGGTCATGTGGTGTTGGTTGAACCTTGTTACGAGATTCTACTTCTGTGGAACTCACTAAATTCTTATGAACTTACATAACCTCTTTTTATTATTTTCAGGTTATTAGGTTGGAATACTATAGAAGGGATTCAACCAGAACAACGACCTCCTTAGTGAGCCATCTTTTAATTATGCTCATTAATCGCTGGGATAGGACAAAAGTTAGATCTTACCGGTTTAAATTCGAAAGCTTGAATTTGAATTGTTCATTTTGTATCTTTGGGCTCTTATGAGTAGTATTACATGGACAATTCCACAAACTGTTTAATGTGACGAAAGTTAGCAAAGAATGAATTTTGGATTTCTGAATGAGAGTTAACATATTTCATTTTCTATTTATAATTATTGATTAAAGGGTTTCCGCCCAATATTTGTTTAGATATTGTTTATTCGTATGAAACTTATTTCTGAGTGTGCTTTTAAATCTTATGTGTCATTTAATATTTTAAGTTAACGCCACAATTCGTTGAGTAGTCTGTCGAATTTAAGGTATCAAAAATTTTAATTGATTCGTCAATTTGATTTGTTTTAAATTGTGATGCTCCATATTTCGATCCGGTGATCGGATCGAATGTAGAGTGTTACAAAAATCGCATATAATATTGTCTTAAAATGCTTTTATCTCTAATTGGTTAGTCATATAGATTTTTTCAAGTCATGTTTTATTGTAAAATTGACTTAAATATGCTTTTCATGAATTAAAAAAATGATATCCTTATTAAATTATTTGATTATCCTTGCAACAATTGGAATCATTTAAACTATTGATACCAAATATCTTAAAGCTTCACTTCAAATTTGCATATTCCAAGTATTCAATTAATACTCTTTGATTTGCTTATGTCCCTTGTTTTGACATTCTCCATATGTATCTCATTTATTATCAATTGGTATAAATTTCTCATGTATACTTTATTTTATTTGATATCACGAGATTAATTGTCTTTTGCTATACGAAGTAGGGGCTGTTGAAAAATATTGGATTGTTTTGAAACTTTGAGGCATATTTTCGATTGGTAAATGTGGAGAGTTGAATCATAAAATTATGGTTTTATATTCTACTCCATGAGACCTTTACAATGGTATACCATATGCTCAAAACAGTTGAGTGATGAATGAGAAATTGATGCTCAAAGTAAGTCACTTGTGAATAATATTGAGGAAAAAAAAAGTTTAGATCTCACATTGGTTAAATACCAAGTGTGGGATATGTATATATATATGAGAACCCACTTGGGGGCTATTGAATAACTAAGTTTAAAGTTTTGTCTTGTGTGTAGTGGGTGGTGTAAATCCAAACCCATTGAGGTTGGGGTTGCATCCGCACAACGTTGGCAACATGAAATGTTCAGATTGGTCAGGCCCTATCTGGACTTGTGAATATTTTAACTTAATATGTAATTATATTTTTTTCCTCAACAGATCTTATGAAGAATTTGTTTTAAAAGAACAAATATCTCGCTTTGATTTGATTTTATTCAAAGGTTGCAGATTTGTATCCTTATTCACGAAAATGTCCAAAATTCTTCGATATTGAATGCCTATAAAAGTCGAAAGAATTTTGCAAAATTCTACACAGAAACACTACGAATTTATTCGTTGTTGTATTATAGGAGACAGTCGACCAACGTTTTTCCAAGTACCATAAGAGCGATCGAATCTGTCTTAAGGAAACTGTGAAAACATGCCTAAACTTCTAATAAAACTCGATCCTCCTTATTCCTTTTTTTGTTTTGTTCAGATTTTGTGCTTTTACAAAAATATAAATATTTATTTATATTATTTTATTTAGATTTTGTGTTTTATATAAATATAAATATTTATTTATATTGCTTTTTTCAGCTCTTGTGTTTTATATAAATATATTATATTTATGTTATTTCGTTGACATATTTTGTCCAACAAAAGTAATCATAAGAAACTTTTAAATAGATTTTACTTACACTTTCTTATATGTTTCAATGTCTCATGTATACTTCATGATATATATTACGTATTGCATGATTGGAATTTATGCATATTGAATTACACATGTTTTTGAATAACCTGTGTTCTTGTATTTTCAATGTGTCATGTTTGCCATTTGTTTTTTTTTTCTTCGTACTGCTTTGATTGCTTTTTGATAAAACTTTTAAGGAAGAAAATAAGAGAGAAAAATTGAATGTGCTTTAATGTAAATTTTAAAAGTACAAATATTGATATTTTGTATTCATTTGCACATGTAAGGTATTTATGAAATATTTATCGATTTGCACGTGCCTTAAATTGTTTTCTATTCTTCCGGTAAGCATTTGATGTAGACTTTTTGGTATTTTCTTGTTATCATTACCTTTATGATTATTTTTATTTTTTTCCAGGTATTAATTAGAGCAAATTTAATAATTAATTTTTTTTAGTCACAAACTTTAAAATTATTTCATATTCAAAGTGAAAATTGAATTATCGATTATTGGTTAAGATAAAAAATAAGCCTTAAGCTTAATCATTAAGTAGATTATCTTTATGCTTTTTAGTATATATACGAAATAGGAGGAAAAATATAAATTGCATATGATTATATTGATTTCATCTTTAATATCTAATATTGATATTTTGATTCTACTTTAGTTTTTATTGCTTTATCTTTTATAATGCATGATTTTAAGTGAAACATTTATGCAAATAAATTTAAAATGTATGCTGTGCATAATATTGCATAAAATTGTCACTACAAAAGAATTTCAAGAAAAAGGTTTTATGGTGGTACTATTCAATGAGTCATTTCCTTGATATTTATTTATTTATTTTATTATATTAATGTAATTACATAGTAATATCTATTTATATTTTCCAAATTTTTTGACAACGCACATACATTTTGTACACATAAATTCTCGAACTCGAATCTTATAAGATGAACATCATCCTCTTTTCTATTAAAGTCATTCGTTGGATTCTCTTGATATTTATTTTTTGAATGTTTTTATCAAATTTTTGGTATGCTCTTATTTGTATATTTTTAATGACTTTTTTGATATACAAAAAAGGAGGAAAAAAAAAGAAATTTGCGTATTTGCATAAGTTAATTTAAATGTTTATCTTTGATATGCAAATGGCATGATGATCATGCATATATGTTTATTGCCATATTAGTTAAATGCATGACATCAAGGGTTAAGTGATAAAAATATTTTAGGGAATCGAAATTAAATTGTAATTTTTATGATAGTAAAAATGTAATTTTTAAAATATTAAATTAAAATTTTATCATTTTTAGGGATGCCAAAATGAATTTTACCTTTTTTTAATTTAAAATTTTAAAAATTTTAAAAAATTTAAATAAAAAAAAATTATATTAGGAGGACCAAAACTTCTACCAACTTTTAGATTCGCCTCTACTTGACATTGTTAAGTACTTATGCTTGATTTTAATTGTGTTTATATTGAGTCGTTGTATAAACTTTTAAAGTCTTGGATTTATTTAATATCATTCCTACTTAATTTTCAATTAAATTGTTTTGAAAATTTTGCTAAAGTGTTGTAATATTTTGGAACTTAAATTTTCAAGTAATGCTTTTATTAAGCGACAACATGTTTTGAAAATGCCAAAATGATTTAAGGAAAATTTTTAAAAAAGTAAATTTCTCTTAAATTTTTATTATATTAAAAAGGGAAAGATTCTTAACTTTGAGTTATAAAACTCTTATATAATAACATTTATATGCTTGAAAACAAAAGATATTCTCAATATAATTTGACTTATACCAAATATTTTTGACTTGCTCCCAAGTCGTCTAATAAAATTAAAAAGTGTTTTTAAAAAGTTTTATTATATTTTTGACTGATAACTCCCTCGGGTTAGTAACCACAAGCCTTTCTAGTAACGTAAAGTATCAATACCAGGCTCTCTGGCATCAATACCACTACTCAAGTAATGATTCCTTACATAGAGTATCTGTACTTTGGAAGTTTAGTAGCGTCAATAATTTTGTAACCACAAGAAAGTTAGTGGTGATAAAAAATATGGTTTCGAAATCTCGTTTTTATAAATTGGATTCGTGAATATTTTATTAAATATTTGCAGAGGTTATATTTGAAGCGAATTGAATTTCGTTCAAGTAATTTTGTCAAATTAGTGTTTAATTACAGTACATAGACTAAATCGTAAAATGTCAAAAATTCAATTGTTAGTAATTAATGATGTAGAATTTGGATATGGGACTCATGAGGTAAATAAACCATTATCTTATTATTAGTGGACGGTAACATAAATGTTAAATGTTAAATGTTAAAAAATGTTATAAATTATATTAAGTTAATAATTAAAATAAAACCATTATTAATAAAATATAGTTAGTGGGAAAACCAAAACATTTCATCCATCTTTACATGCAAAAACCGAATTGGCAGAAAAAGGGAAGATAAACATTCGGCCAAGGTTTTTAAACCTTCAATTGGTAAGTGCAATTTAATCTGTAATTTTCATGCTTTTGAAATCTTGGGAACTTAAGTTAGTTAACTCATGTAGTATTTTTCGATACTGTTAAAGATTAAGGATGTTGCCATTGTTGAATAGTTGAAGCTTTAGGTGTTAATTTAATAAATTTTTAGTTTAGAGTTGAAAAAAAACTAAATTGTAAAGTCAATTGATGGTTTTGTTCAAAAGGGACTAAAATAAAAATTTCTAAATTTGTGGTAAAAGTGAGAAATAAGAGGTCCAATAGGGACTATAATGAAATCAACATGAAAAATTAAGGTTAGAATAAGTTATGTTAGTCTCAATTTTAGAGACTGTTAGGAATCGATCGGATTAAGCAACGAACGAGTAAAAATAGCGAAATAAATTAAGAAATTGAACACACAAATTTAATGTGGAAAAGCCCCTTCGAAAAGGATAAAAAACTACAGGCAAAGATAATTTTACTATAATGACAAAAGAATGAAGAGTAAAAAGATGTAGATAAAACTAAACCCCGAAAACCCGAAAAACAAAGAACCCTCAAAACGTAAACACAAAATTCTCCAAAGTGTTAGGAGTTCTAATCTCTAATAGGTGTATTTTTTAAGGTTGCAAAAGAGCCTATTTATAGGCTAAATTTCTAGGTCAAATAATAATAAAACAATCTAGACTAATAAGAGTTTGATTGAAATAAATAAACAAAGTTTAACTAAAAAATTATTTCCCAAATTTGACAGAAATATGAGTCATACTCAACAAATCTCCACCTTGACTCGTAATTCCACAACGCCATTTTTGCCAAAGCTCGCTATGGGCCTATCTTGAATTATGCAAAATCTTGAATTATATAGGGAATTAACTGAGTCGAATCTGTGCTTAGAAGTTGGAAGACTTCTAACCTTCGACTTGTGCACTGCCAAATCAAAACTAACCCAAGCCTGATTTTCACGAACACAGTGTCCTAACTTTACAAAACTTGCATCAAAAAGAGAATCTCACTTCAACGAAATGGTCATACATTTTTCCTTCTTATGACCAAGTTCCCTCCGCTCCAAACGAGTTGACTTTGACTGTGTAACGGACGAGGGACGTTCGATTTCGCCGGTCACTATAGAACCTTCCAGAATATAAAGACTATTGGTCTTTTTACCTTTTAACAAAAAGAGAGTCCCACGAGACACCTTAATGCCGCTAAACTCGATGTTGATCCTGCAACCTTTCAAGTCTAAAATACTCAATGAGATGAGATTCTTTCGTAAATCAGGTACATACTTGACATCTGGGAGTGTCCTAATCATCCCATCATGCATCCTAATTTTAACAGTACCAATACTGATTACTTTATTGGATGAATCGTTTTCCATGCACATAACTTCACCTTCAATCGAACTGTATGTGGAGAACCATTCTCTATTTGGATACATGTGGAATGAACATCCTGAATCTAGAATCCACTTGGACGTAAGCTCAGAGCTATCGCTCGTTGACACTAACAAGAAATCATCACCGCTTTCGTCTACCAAATTAGCACCAGCTACATCTTCCTCATTACTCTTAGCAGCCTTTTTATTTCACAGTTTATAACAATTTGCTTTGATGTGACCTAACTTCTTACAATAGCGACACTTTTTGTCTTTCTTCTTTGATGCTACCAAAACAGAAGCTTGCCTATTTGCCTTACTATTCGAACCAAACTTACTGTCAAGTTTGTCTTTACTCAACAAATGACCCTTCACATCCTCGAATGAGAGATTATCTCTCCCATAAATCATGGTCTCCTTGAAAGACTTGTATGAAGAGGGTAAAGAGCACAACAATAGCATAGTCTGATCCTTATCGTCAATCTGAACCTCAACGTTATTTAAATCATTTAAAAATGTAATGAATTAACTGATGTGATCTTTAAGAAGCTCACCTTTGTTCATGCGAAATGTAAATAGACGTTGTTTCAACACTAAACGGTTAGCCAGAGACTTAGTCGCATAAAGAGTTTTTAGCCTTTTCCACAAGGCGGATGAGGTCTTCTCCATTAATAACTCATGTAATACCCTATTCGTGAGGCACAACAGGATTGCAAATAGAGTCTTTTCGTCAAGCTCTTCCCATTCTGACCGATCAAGATTCTCGGGCTTTTTCCTGGTAACAACCTTTTTCAAGTCGATCTTAACTAAAATTACCATCATCTAAACTTGCCACAGATTGAAATATGTGACACCATCGAACTTCTCAATGTCGAATTTTATTGTTTCCATCTCTAAATGGTTTGATCTACGAAAATCTAACAAGCTCTGATACCACTTGTTGAGGATCGACCTTTTAAGCAACGAACAAGTAAAAATAGCGGAATAAATTGAGAAATTGAACACACAAATTTAATGTGAAAAAACCCTTCCGAAGAGGATAAAAAACCATAGGAAAAAATAATTTTACTATAATGGAAAAAGAATGAAGAGTACAAAAAATGGAGATAAAACTAAACAAAAAAAACTCGAAAAACAAAGAACCCTCAAAACGTAAAGACAAAATTCTCCAAAAGTATTAGAAGTTCTAATCTCTAATGGGTGTATTTTCTAAGGTTGTAAAAGAGCTTATTTATAAGCTAAATTTCTAGGTCAAATAATAAAAAAATAATCTAGACTAATAAGAGTTTGATTGAAAAAATAAATAGCGTTTAACTAGAAGATTATTTTCTAAATTTGACAAAAATATGAGTCATACTTAACATGGACTAAATAAAATAAAATGAAAAAGTTACTTAAATTAGCAATTGAATTTGAAATTGGTTGTGTATTGATAATTTTGTATGTTTGTCTTAATCCTCAACTAACTATCGATCTATATTCCTCGAAAAAGAAAGGAAAAGATAAAGTTATCGACAATTAGCTCAGAGTTTATATAGTTCGTGTTTCTATAATCCAAACTACTTTGTAATTACCGTATATTGACTTGTTGTGCATGGTAAGAACATAAGGTGAGACTTTTTGTTATGATGAGTTGTATTAGATCAATTTGATTTGAATAATGTTCATGAGGACTAAATTGAATATACGCGAAAAATGTGTATGTGATATAAATGTGAAATTGAAAACATATTGAGATAATTTATGCTGTCATATGTATGGATAAATGAATACATGATGAAAATTCATGTGAATCGAGGTATTGGCTGATAATGAAATGAGTAATGAATACCTTATTAACTGTTCGGGTAGAATCAGATATAGTTGGCATGCCATAGGATAGGAAGAGTTCAGGTTTACTTCGACTACGAGTCAATGAGGCACTAGGTGCCAAATTGCTTCGATTATACCGATGAGACACTGAGTGTCAAAGTTATTGATAAGCGTTGGGTGCAACTATTTGCATCAGATTTATCCAATGAGGTATTGGGTGCCAAATTAGTGTGTTGGTTGGATCCGTGTAGCCATTCAAGCCTGAGTCAGGTTAATAGCTAGATAAATGTTAAAACAAAATATTCATAATTGAATTGATGTTGATGAATATGTCCTCCAATCCATGAGATTAAAAAATTGTATAAGTTGTGATATTTGATTTGAAATGGTTAATGAATAAGAAATGAAAGTGAAATGATAAATGAAATATTCATTTGTGAAATGAGTTGAAACATTTGATAGTTATATTCATTGAATACATGAATTTGGAAGTTGAGATGGAATGTGTCACCTTATGAATTTAGATAGCAAATAATAAATGTAGTGAATTTGACATTTCTTATTATTAGTAGATTGTGTTAGATTTGATCAAACAATGTGAGAAATGGTATAATTGACATATTAATTGCCTATAGTCATTCATTCTTAACTTATGCATTTTAAATAACTTATGTTTTAATGTTCAGATTATAACCACTAAGTTATACTCAACTTACGATTTTGTTTTCTGTGCACATGCTAGGTTCTTTTTTATTCGATTGTCAAATTTAGCATCCATCGACAATCTCGAACTCAAGTGTTGGTGATGTTTTTATTTTGGTTATGGCATGTACCTAAGGTGTCATTTGGTTATACAATGTTCTATTTTGGATTTTGTTGGCATTTTGATAGTTATGTGTATATAATTATATATATATATGATGTTATTGTTATCTTGTTGAGTAGTTTGGCATGTATGCTTAATGATA
This sequence comes from Kokia cookei, assembly GCA_039519145.1. Taxonomy (NCBI): domain Eukaryota; kingdom Viridiplantae; phylum Streptophyta; class Magnoliopsida; order Malvales; family Malvaceae; genus Kokia; species Kokia cookei. The sequence goes on along the minus strand of CM076904.1, from coordinate 12,146,417 downwards.
TAAATGGTGAGTAGGTGTCATGTTATGAGATGAGTTATGTAAGTAAATGGTTATGAAAGAAATGGATGGTGCGCTTAAGTTGAACTTAAAATAATTTGGTAAGCTTTGGTGCATGTTTTTGTGGTTGAAATTGAGTTATTTCAAAATGTTTTAAATGGTTAAATGATGTATGTTAGGTTGATTATTTTTAGGTGCCATTTGAGGCATATTGGTATGGTTTGAATGTGGTAATTTGGTTGAAATATTTGTGAATTATATGCAGGTGTTTACTAGTTATATTATGCTTTAGATCATGCTTGTGTATGAAGAAAGGTTTAAGTTCGTTTCGACGGTTACACAAGCTGGAACACACCCATGTGACATGTTGAAATTATGCATGTATAGATTGCACATGGCCACAACCTGTTATAAGGCTTGGCGACACGACCGTGTGATAACTTTTGAGTAATTAAAACTTTTACCCACACGACCTTAGTAAGGTTCACGATTTGTTCACATGGCCGTGTGACTCTAGCTCCACAAGGCCTCATTTTGGCCACATGATCGTGTGTCCCATCATCACACGACCTTAGCCTTTCACACGGTTAGAGACACGACCATGTGACCCCTGTTTAGAAAATTTTCTCAACCTTTTTGTATTTGTTTCAAATTGATCCATAATTGATGTAGTTAATTTAAAGCTTTCGTAAGCTCGATTCAAACTCAAATTTTGTTGTATTGCATGTTATACTTGATTGTTTCTGATAAATTGATTATGAATTGAAATTTTGAATAATGAAATGTTTATAAATGTTCAGTAATTGTCTGTAATATTCTATTACTCCGGTTTGGCGACCAGATCGAGTAAGAAGTGTTACATTTAGTGGTACCAGAGCTATAGGTTTAGTCGATTCTCAAACTAAATTGAGCTCAAAATCGAGTTTAAAGGTACATGCCAAAGTTAAGTCGAGTTTGAGTCGGGATTTGGATGCTGATCATAAATTCTTCTATTTTATACTTAAAAGCTATCGAGAGATTCCTAGAATGAAGTTGATCAAAGTATTCATAATAGCGATCACTCTATTGAGAATGAAATTAAGTTCAAATTAGTAGCACTGAGTGTAGACTTCAACTGGTGCTTAACAACCTAGGGTTGATAGAGATGATAACGAGGAACAAGGCAATAGAACTATACTCCATGCTATAGCTGATGCTCTTTAGAGAGTGGTGGGAGCTACTCTTACAGTAGTACCTGTGCTTGTTGTTTGACAGGTCTCGATTAAAAAATTACGGAGGTATGATGCTATCAAATCTCTAGGATTGAAAGGGGTTGATCCTTCAACTGGTGAAGTTTGGTTAGAATCGACTAAACACATTTTGTAACAACTTGAATGCATCCTATGAGAATGTGCAATTTGTGTTGTTTCTTTGCTACATGGAGAAGTATATATGTGGTGGTAAACAATTACATGTCACGTACCTACTAATCGAGCTGATTGGAATTCTTTCAAGCTGAGTTTCAGAAAAAAGTGAAACACCTATAACCCATTTTTGTCATCGAAATAGGGTTACAGAGTATTACCTCACAATTCAGAAATTTTCATAACAATTAGCATCTAGTTATCAAATTAATTGAACAAATTCATATATAATTCAAATAAAGTAAAATATACATTTATGAGCCTTACATTGGGCCTAGGAGGCCTATAAAATAGTTTAGGAACAATCAAAGACCAATTCGAAACAAATTAGATAATTTAGGGAAAAACTAAAAATTTTCAAACAGGGGTCACACAGCCATGCGACAGACCCTAGACTATGTGGCTTCATACTTGGCTGTGTGGCTATCCCACACGTCCGTGTCATAGGTTGGGTGTCATCCTGTGTCATAGGACGTGTGTCATCTTGTGTGAACCCTATACCTAACATGCTTGGGACATAAGCCAGTGTGGGTTGCCCGTGTGATACACGATCGTGTGACAACTCATGTTCCAGGCCGTGTGTGCCAGAAAATGACCTAAAAAATGCTTATTTCAAATCCAAATGCTCAGCTACTTGAACAAAATTACAACACATGATTATAAGACTTTAAAATGCATTACTCGAGCATTCAACATTTCAATACCTTAGCTAGACACACATGCTATATTACACACTCAAAATGACTTAAAATAAATCCTTAAATACCATGTGAAGCGATTTTTAGAGACTTAGGATAGTTCGAAAAATTGCTTGTTTGAAGGATTGTGATACGAAAAAAAATGCGGAAGAGGATCGTAAAGTTGTCAAGTCGCGGATCTACCCTAAACCTCTAGAAAAAAGTAATCTGAAACGAAAACAAAGAAAATAGATTAGCTGACAAGAAGAATAATCAAACGAAAATTAAAACACAAGAAAGATGAATGACTGGTAAAGGATCCAATAGAGAATGAAATTAGGGTTTCTTGTATGAAATAAACCGTCCATGGACCTCAAGAAAACGTCCCAACCAGATCTGAAAATAAAAACACAAAACAGATTCGTTAGAAGTGATTTAAAAGATGAAAGCAAACTGTTTAGGCAATAACGTTTGAAACAACAAGAAAAGATTGAATCTCCTAATTCTTCATGTGTTCCTTGATGGATCAAGGTAGGAGAACATCCCTCTTGAAGCAATTTCAACCTAAAACGAAAACAACTAAATCAATAACCCTAAACAACAAGAAGTAAACTAGATCAAACTAGAATGATAGATTAAAGATAGAAAAGAGAAGATAATGTCCTAAGGAGCCTTGGAAACAATAAGAATCCACAACTCTCTTCAAAGGATATAATTTCCCCTCCAAGAAAGAGATCTTGGCAAGAAAAAGCTTGAAGATGATTCCCAAAACCTGAAAGATTGTTAAAATAACTTCTAAAAAAAAAATTACTAGCAATTCTTGAAGAAAAACTCAAAGAAAATTATTATTAACTCAAAATAATCAAAATAAAGTGCTTTGTTTACAATTCTAAGGCCTATATATAGGCAAGCTATATAAATCTAAATAAAACTCTTAATTAAACTAGAACTCTAACTAATCTAAACAAGAAACTCTCTTGTTGACATAAAACTCCTAAAAACTTAAACTACTTAATAATTATTTAAAAATTTGGAATAAAAAATAAAAATAAAAAAATAAGAGTTGATAATACAATATTAGGCTCATATTTAATAAAAATGAAACCTAAAACCCGAACCCAATATGATTTAAACTCAAATTAAAAGCCTGAAACTCGTAATTCCCGTCATAATCACGTCCAAAAATTTTGCTTGCACAGTCTTTATTAAATGATCATAACTTGAGCTCCTGTACTTGAAATCGAGTGATTCAAAGTGCGTTTCAAAGATAAGAGATAGATCTTTGAAATCCATGCAGACATCTCAACCCATAAATTCCTGGATTCCAACCAAAAAGTCATCGCAAGCCTACTGATTTCCCCAACTTGAAACTTGGCAGCTTCGGTTTCTTGGACCAAGATTTCCAAGATTTGAAATCTTGATTTTCTTGATTCTTGAAATTGTTCGGAATGAAAAAATTGGACCAAGATTCGATTTCTTTATTTTCTTGAAAACAAGAAAGTGAATCTTGATTTTCTTTTTCGGCCATGTGCGCATTTAGGGCCTTGGTAATGAAGTCTTGGATGATCTTGTTCAATCTTGCTTGAATTTGCTTGGCCTTCGACCTCGTTATTGGGCCTTGAGAAACTTTGATACCATCACATTTATAAATTTGAATTTGGGCCTTGAGACTCGTATCATTCCCCACTTCCTCAAGAAGATTCGTCCTCGAATCTTTGGCTCTCTCCCACAAGTAAAAGTGTCGATTGATGGTAGAGAAATGTAATTGGAAGTCTGCCAATGGATCTTTAAAATCCTGTAACAAGGAAATACCACTAAAAAAATTCGTGTTATGGTTAGTTAAAACATAATCATTCCTCACTTTTGTATGTGTATCTTCTTGTTTTTCATTTTCTTTTTCCTCTTGAGAACTCTCCAATTTTACCTCATATGAATTTTCACTCACCAAATTTGGACCATCAAGTAGACTTTTATCACTCATGGTCTCTTTTCTCTCGGCCTTTTCACATATTTTTTCCTCACTTCTCATATCCCCCTCACAAGTATTTTGAATATTCAATTCAGTACAAGGCATCTCAGTAGGAGAACATGACATTTCTACTTCATCTATAGATTCAAGGGAAGATTTCTCATTATCATCCTTTTCTGGTTCACAAAGTTCGCCATCACAACTAATCTTTTTTTCACTAGAGTAAGAGTCAACAAAAGGCACAAAGTCATACTTACTTTCTTCTCTAGTTGGATATTGGATTGGACATCGAGAACTCTCATGATATTTTGAACTACACCAATAACATTGCTCAAAATGTGAGAGATCACTTGAAATCCTTCTTTCTTATGGCCATCTCTTCATGAAGTACTCATCAACTGATCTACTTCCTTGAGCAAGTCGTCGAAGTTTGGTTTTGGCCTCCGTATAATAATGTGTTGGGGTAAAGCGTTTTTGCATAACTTGTTTCAACTCATCCCATGTGTAATTTCCCTCTCATAGTTTCATTGTCGAATTATACCAAGTTAGTCCACCAACTCAACGCATAGTCTGAAAACTCAAGGGTCGCCAATGGAACTTTCTCATCTTCTGGGCATATAGTAACGAAACATAAGCTGTATTTTTTATTCCCACTCACAGTATGCTTCGGGATCATTCTTTCCACGAAATTGAGGAATTGTGAACTTCGGCTTTACCAACGAAGGCTGTCCCTGATTATTGGGAACCAAAGGATATTCATCCACATGAGGGACACGTCTAGCTTGATGTCTATGAGCACGAGGTTGTTTAACGCCATCATCATCATTAGCTCCCAAATGTTGTGTCCTTTGCTCAATTCGTAACTGATTTAAGGTATTGCTGATTGTTTGAAATACAACATCCTGTTGTCTTTGTTCTGCCGCTTGATGGTCTAGATTTTGTTTCAACTGATTGAACATGGTTTCCAACTTATTAGTGATGGCATGGAGATCTAACTTTGTTGCGACACCAACAAGATTTTTGATGTTAACTAGCGGTTTGTCACTCTGGTCATCACTCCCTTTTCTACTATGAGACATTGAAGCAAATCTGAAAAAAAAACATAGCACTCAAAAAGAAAAAATTAAACAAATCTCACCGTTATGCACTCAAAAAGAAAATTTAAATTCTCAATGAGGTAAGAATTAATCTTGTGAGTCCTTTAAAAGTATTTATATCAATCAATCAGGATGTATTAGAATCAAACAAACAAAGTAATCCTAATAGCATTATGAGTCCGAAATCAGCTAGACACCGAAGAATTGTGTCGCACGGAGGAAGGAAGGTGCAACATTCGTTAACCTACTAACACAAGAAATAAGAAAATGTTAGAATGTGTAAAGAGACAATAAAAATAAAAAAACAAATGAAAACCTAAAACTAAGAATCAATAAAATTGCAGAAACTCGAAAACCCAAAAACTGCGAAGCAACTTGACAAACTTCGTTCGAGGTGTTCCCGATTTCCAAAAATCACAAAATTTAAATTAAAGCCTCTCCAAATAATGTGTTTTTGGTATGGAAATTTTCGGCACAAAATTCAACCCACAAAATTTTTTTTTCTTGTATTTTTATTTTTTTCTCGACTTTTGGATGACTTTTTTGTGGGAAATATTTTTTTATGCTGTAATATAGTGCCAAGAATCAGTATATAAAATTTTAGAACAATTGAAAAACGTTTACCCACTCAAAATATCTTTTTCCGAAAAAAACTACTGGGTAAAAACTGCTTGTTGGCTGTTTGTAATGGAAATCAGTGTAGAAAGCAACGAAGAACATCCAAAACGCCCAAAATCTGATACCAAATGATACGAAAAAGATGCGAAAGAGGATCGTAAAGTTGTCAAGTCGTGGATCTACCCTAAACCTCTAGACAAAAGTAATATGAAATAAAAACAAAGAAAACAGATTAGCTGACAAGAAGAATAATCCAACGAAAATTAAAACACAAGAAAGATGAATGGCTGGTAAATGATCCAATAGAGAACGAAATTAGGGTTTCTTGGATGAATGAAACCATCCTTGGATCTCAAGAAAACGTCCCAACCAGATCTGAAAATAAAAACACAAAACAAATTCGTTAGAAGTGATTTAAAAGATGAAAGCAAACTGTTTAGGCAAGAACATTTGAAAAAGAAAGAAAATATTGAATCTCTTAATTTTTGATGTGTTCCTTGATGGATCAAGAAAATATTGAATCTCTTAATTTTTGATGTGTTCCTTGATGGATCAAGGTAGGAGAACGTCCCTCTTGAAGCAATTTCAACCTAGAATGAAAACAACTAAATCAGTAACCCTAAACAGCAAGAAGTAAACTAGATCAAACTAGAACGATTGGTTAAAGATAGAAAAGAGAAAATAACGTCCTAAGGAGTCTTGGAAACAATAAGAATGCACAACTCCCTTCAAAGGCTATAATTTCCCCTCCAAGAAAGTGATCTTAGAAAGAAAAAGCTTGAAGATGATTCCCACAACCTGAAAGATTGTTAAAACAACTTCTAAAAAAAAAAAACTCAAGAGCAATTCTTGAAGAAAAACTCAAGAGCAATTCTTGAAGAAAAACTCAAAGAGAATTATTATTAATTCAAAATAATCAAAATCAAGTGCTTTTTTTACAATTCCAAGGCCTGTATATAGGCAGGCTAAATAAATCTAAATAAAACTGTTAATTAAACTAGAACTCTAACTAATCTAAACAAGAAACTTTATTGTTGACATAAAACTCCTAAAAACTTAAACTACTTAATAATTATTTAAAAATTCGGAATAAAAATAACAATAAAATATAAGAGCTGATAATACAATATTGGGCTCATATTTAATAAAAATTAAACCTAAAACCCGAACCCAATATGATTTAAACTCAAATTAAAAGCCCGAAACTCGTAATTCCCGTCGTAATCACGTCCAGAAATTCTACTTGCGCAGTCTTTATTAAAATCATAACTTGAGCTCCCAAACTTGAAATCGAGTGATTCAAAGTGCATTTTGAAGATAAGAGATATATCTTCGAAATCCATGCAGACATCTCAACCCATAAATTCCTGGATTCCAACCAAAAAGTCGTCGCAAGCCTACTGATTTACCCAACTTGAAAATTGGCAGCTTCGGTTTCTTGGACCAATATTTTCAAGATTTGAAATCTTGATTTTCTTGATTCATGAAATTGTTTGGAATGAAAAAATTGTACCAAGATTCGGTTTCTTGATTTTCTAGAAAACAAGAAGGTGAATCTTGATTTTCTTTTTCGGCCATGTGCGCATTTAGTGCCTTGGTAACAAAGTCTTGGATGGTTCTGTTCAATCTTGCTCGAATTTGCTTGGCCTTCGACCTCATTATTTGGCCTTGAGAAACTTTGATTCCATCACAGTTATAAGCTTGAATTTGGGTCTTGCGACTCATATCAGATTGTCTTGAAGAGGTTCAAATGATGGTGGAAACTATGAATCGAAGAACTTGAATGTTTTACGGAATCGAAGTTATAATTGAACTCGACCTGAGAAAATTTGACAAACACTCAAGCCTTGGTATAGTGAAGACACCACGCTTCAAGGTGGTGAACGAAGAGATAAGTTGAGGGTTTGAATGCCACAAACTCAAAAGTTTGATAAGTTCGGTAAGTTCACTTAAGAACCGTAGAGAGAAAATTCTCACAAAGTTGTTTTTAATATTCAAAATGGTATATTGAAATGTTCAAGTACAAAGCTTTATATAGGCTTCTAAGTTGGCTAATCAAATTTGGCATCTAATGTGTTCACATAAGCAATTAAACACATTCATACTAGACATTAACATGTTCACACACACTATTAAATTCAGTTCATGAAGTTGGCAAGTTCATGAATAAATAGAATGGTATCTTTTTCCCCCTTGGATGGTTCATATATGCTTAACCAAGAAGAATTCTCCTTTAATCCATGAATGTGTAGCCATTTAAGTCCCAAAATTCCCTTTGGCCGAATATGCTTTTGCATGGTCATGCACATTTGAATTAGATGATTTTATGTGTCTTGGATACTTGAATGGACAAATTAAATTCATCTCCCATGTTGTAACCGTCCATGCACTTGTATTAATGACATGAATCCTTCTTCATTAAGGAAAGCTTCAAACATGCATTTGAACCTCCATAATTTTGATTTTCATGCATCCAAATTGAAGGCATGCTTCATGAACCTTCTTGAACATTCCTTGTGAATGAATTTGACAATGAATGGTCACTTGTAACCCATACAAATGGTCACCTGCACAAGTACTTGGGCTTAAAATCATCACTCAAAAGTCAGTTACGACCTTTAGCTCTTGACCCACATGCATAGTTGTATAGATATTCTTCAACACAATGCATAAATATAATCAATAAAGCTTTATATGAGACTGGACTTACTCATACGCAGAAATCATACACAAATATTGACCCAACATGATGTTATGCGCATATATGTATATTTACATGTAACATGTGAATAAAGCAATATCATAAAGGAACAATGCACCATGCACACGCACATAACATGTAAAAACAAGACACACACACGCACATGCACATGTATTTATGCAATATGACACAAACATGACTCCATGTGATAAATTAGCAAACTCATAAGCTAATAATTATCAACCTGATAGTTTAGACCTAAAGACATAAAACAAGCATAATAAAATCTATAGACAAAACAAAACAATAATTAACTTGACACTTGACATTTCAAGATAGCAAATAAGAGAATATCACGTAAAACCACTCGTTTAAAGAATTTCATTTTAACTTTTAACCCCTCTCGCTTGGGCCAATCTTGATTCCTCTGATTCAAATCGCATGATGTGATCAAAATCACATCATACCCTCCCTCTTGAAGATGATTTGTCCTCAAATTGGGCCATTTGTTCAAAAAAAAAACCTTTGTTGATCACAGTCCTTTAAGTTGGATTTTCCTTCCATCGAGTTGAGGACAACTCGCTTAAAAACTTGAAAAAATCTTGACAAACAAATTCAAAATAAACTCGACCTTTCAATTCATCAACTACACAAAATTGAGATGATTCAGATACGATGCAATTTGCGTAAACATGATGAATATCAAGGTCTCGATTCAAATTTTGTAAACACGAATACCATATTATCGCAAATCTCAAACTTTGTTTTTGATAACAAAAATGCAACATCAAGCAATAGATCATTATACACAAAATCATGCAACATAATAACTCGATGCTCACATTCCTTTATCAATGGAGTAAAACATTTATCTTCGGGATTGAAAACTATGTTTTGATCACCCATCTTAGATCGAAACAAATGGTTTCCTTTCAAGAATAATTCATACATGGCAAATAAAGAATTAGATACATGCAAGTGCAAACAAACATGACTCTCATTCATTCTTTGAATAGGCATGTATTTACATGAAAATTTCGCACATGGATTTAAAGAACTCACACAAGAATCAGATTCAAACAGATTAAGCATTTCATGTGGAAATTCTTTATTGCTAAAGAGTTCAAAAGATATATCAACATGCGATTTAAGGTAACTCGAACCAACACAAAACATGTCACGAGGAAAACGTTTTAACATGCCAACAGAGACAAACTCATCACAAAGTTTCGAGAAATAAAAACAAGACAATAATTTGTAACGAGATATTTTAAAAACACAATCATCGGCATATTTATCAACAACATTCAAAGAATACAAATTTGGTTGAATCCCAAAAGTTTCCTTACCTGACGTACCTTCCGAAATTTGAGAAACATTTGCACTTTCATACTTACCTTGTTCGATCAATTGGAATCACCTTTCGAAATTGGAATAATATAATATGAGCTTTGGCATCCAATGTTTACGAACCTGTGGCAAAGAATCTTTATAAGAAAAACTTAAGTTGTGGTTAGATAAAACTAAATCACATATTTTCTTGTTCTCTCTCTCTTCTTCCACATACTATTCAGTCACACTTTCTTTTTCCTCTTTAGTGAAGTGATTCTGAGCACCAAGGTTGAATTAAATCTAGTCAAAGAGAAACAAGTTGATGATGGGTTGAATCTCAAAGAACCACATTTAAAACAAAAATTGATCCTTAGTGGTTTCTAATCGGGTCAATTAAGGGGAGCCGAACAAAGTGGAACAAAGAGGAATTTAAAGGGCCTATGTGTGGACGTGGGGAACAAGTCCAAAATAATCAAATTCTGATTGGGCCAAGATTAAACCGAATTTTGATCCAAGAATTGGATGAAACCTTTTGATGAGTTTTATTTAATCAATGACTTTATTTAAGTTTATTTTTGATAAATGCATCTTTAAATTAGAGTCTTGAATTATTATTCTAGATCTTTTAATTATGACATGCATTATGTAACTTTCATGATTAGTTAAGTTTGCATCATAAATAATGACAAGCATTATGTAACTTACATGTTAGTTAAATATGCATCATAAATTATATCATGCATTATGTAACTCCCATGTCAGTTAAAGTTTGCATAATTAAAACAAGTCATGCATTTAGTAATCCATTAGTTCATTTAGTTAGCATCTTTAACCATACATTTAGTCATTTTAGTCATTATATATGTGTGTTATTTAATTTAGCTATTATTTTAATACATAAGTTAAAGTGTGTTTATTTTCATTAAGTGTTGTTCCAAATTGAATAAAGAATGTGAATAGGTTTTAAGTGATTAATAAGCATTCATGCTTGATCAAGTGACTATTTAAAAATCAAGGGAAGACTCTTCAAATGCTGAATGGTTTTGGTGCACTTAAAGGCTAATTCAAGACAAGAAGATTCTTCAAAAGACCAAGGGGAATTCTTCAAATGCTGATCAGTTATGGGGCACTTCATGGCACCAATTAAAGGGAGGAAATACAAAGAATAAATGCATATGGTTATGGTAGAAGAAAGGACTTCAAACTTCAACTTATGGAGCATTAATCTTCATAAATATGGAGACATTTAAGCTATCCAAGGACTAATGAAAATACATGGCCTTTCATATACTTTAAGATAAATGAAGAGACATGCCTTTTAAGCTAACCATCAAGGAGTTAAACTGAATTTATTGGCCAGTTTTAAGTTAGATAAATGATCGAATTTGAAAGGTCATAAGGGAACGTGAAAGGTCATTTGAGGCCTATAAATTTTGTTTTAATTCATCCTTGTAAGAAAAACTTTGCTTGAATTTAAATCATATTTTGTGAGAATATTTCTCTCTTGGTTCTTCATTGAATTGTTCGAACTTATTAAACTTTCTTCAAAGTTTGTGGTGTTCAAAACTTATCTTAGCACTCCGTTTACCTTCTTGGGGTGTGGTGACTTAAACATTCCAAGATTCGAGTATAATGTCAAGTTTAAACGAGTCGTAGTTTTAATATAGCTACGGTTCTTAGAGAATTCAAGTGCTTCGGATTAAGGTTTCTGCCTTGTGAACCATTTCAAGATGATTCTTCAAACAAGCTATTTTTCAAACCCACAAAGCTCGAGAAATCACATCATTTGATATTAGAGCTCAAGAATCTTGAAATTAGGTTCGTATCTATCTTTACTATTGTTTAAGTTCTCGAAAAAGTGAAAAAAAATAAAATAAAAACTCAAAAAATTTAAAGAAAAAGAAATTCGAAAATATTAGAAAAAAAAGATTCAAATTTAAAAAAAGAAAAAAAATCGAATTAAAAAAAAGAAAGATTCGAAAAGAAAAGATCAAGCTGAAAAATTCAGTTTTTGTTCTTGTCATCTATTGAAATCTTTTCGACCAAATTCCGAGTAGCTTCCATAATTTATGTGAGATTTCTAACATTTGTTCTTGTTGCAAGCATTCGTGAAACGATAAGTCAAAATTTCCAAACTGCTAATTTTCGAAAGGAATGTAAGAGATCTTTTAGTTCTCTTAAGAGCCTACGAGAGAAAATTATGAGTGGACAAAGGCACGAGTGTAGTAAGAGCATCCGAGAGAGAAAAGCCTAAGAATTGTGAAGTGAAACGCTAGCAGAGTTAAAATATTGATTTTCTTTCTAAGAGACTCGTGAGGATTTGATTTGGTGAGGTATTAAATCTTAAATTTTGTTTTATTTTAATTTCTTGTTTAAAATGTCACAAGGAGATCAAGCAATCAATGAATAAGGTCAAGGCCAATCATCAAATTTACAAATTGAGGCTTTGACGAGGGAAATGCATATATTGTTGGAGAGAAATCAAGAGAATATGGAACGCCTTGATGCTACTATGACGGGGGCATAGAAGATCACCAAGAGTACGAAGGGGTAGATCACCAAGAACTCTTAGTGCATGAGGAGGTGAACATGAAGGAGAAGTTCCAATGGGTCAAATAAAGATGGTTACAAAGGAAATGTTGAAGAAGCCCTTGAAGAGATTTTATTTGAAGTGAAAAAGTTATGAGCACCAACCTAAAGAAACGTGAGAACGAGCATGATTTGATGACAATTTAAGCAACATCAAGTTGAATATTCTTAATTTCAAGGGAGGAATGATCCTGAAGAAAAAAAGGTAAAACTTGGAGTGGGAACGAAAACTGGAAATGATTTTTTATTGCCACAATTACTCCAAGTTGAGAAAGGTAAAACTTGCTGCTATTGAGTTCACTGACTATGCTATTATTTGGTGGGATCAATTTGTTCTTAATAGGCGACAAAATGGTGAAAGGCCTATTGAGACTTCGGAAGAAATGAAGTCTGTGATGTGACGAAGGTTTATTCCGAGTCGCTTTAAATTGTGACTTATTTTAGTTGCAAACTTTGACGCAAGGAGTGAAAAGTGTTGATGATTATTATAAAGAAATGGAGATTACCATGATTCGAGACAATGTGGTAGAAGATCGTGAGGCAATAATGGCTAGATTCCTTACGCGTTTGAATCGAGAAATTGCTAACGTGGTTGAATTGCAACACTATGTCAAAATACATGACATGGTGCATATGGCAATTAAAGTTGAGCAGTAACTCAAGAAAAAGGTACAACTCGACTGAGAACGAGTTCGAGGGTGGCTTCTTCATGGAGTCAAAGATGGGCCAAAAATGCAAATGTTCTGAATGCCAAAGATAAACCTACTACCTCAAAAGACTTTAAACGGGCTGAAACAAAAGCTAAAGGCAAAGAGTTAGCTCAATCTACAAGGAACCGTGATGTAACTTATTTTAAGTGTCTTGGCAAAGGACACATCGCTAGTCAATGTCCTAACTGACAAGCGATGGTCATGAAAGAAAATAGTGAGATTGTGTTTGAAGAAGAACCCGAAGATGATTCTAAACGTATTTTGGAAGAATCGAGTAATGTGGAATATCTTGTTGAAGGTGAGTTACCGGTTGTGAAAAGGGCTTTAACTTCTCAAGTCCAAGAAGATAATTTACGACGTGAAAATATTTTCCTTACTCTTTGTTTTGTGAATGGGAAAGTCTACAATATCAGTATCTATGAAGGAAGTTATACCAATGTAGTTAGCATGACTATGGTAGAAAAGCTACGATTATCTACCGAGAAGCATCTGAATCCATATAAGCTACAATGGTTAAGTAATGATGGAGAAATTAGGTGTCGAGGAAAGTATTGATTCCATTTTCAATAGGGAGATATGAAGATGAAGTTTTGTGAGGTGTAGTGCTGATGCATGTGGGCCATATTCTATTGGGTCGTCCATGGCAATCTAATCATAGGATCATGCATGATGGATTTTTGAATCGTTACTCTTTTGATTTTAAAGGCAAACCTATTGTGCTCGTGTCGATAAGTCCATATTAGATTTTTGAAAATCAATTGAGTATGAAAGAAGAAAGAAAGATAGAGGTTGAAAAAAAAAAGAAAGTGTTTGTAAAAAAAAGAAGTTGAAAATCGTGAAAAGAAAAGAGAAAAAGGAAAATAAATTGTTGTGCTGGAAAAATAAAAACAAGCAAAAGAGAAAGAAATTCTTTATATTAAGAAAAAAGAGTGTGTTTGAGAGAAAAGGAAATTGGTGGGAAAAAGATTGAGTTGGAGAGGAACTATTTTACTAACTTATTTGAATTTTGTGAATTTTATGTTTTATTTAATTAGGTTCATCGGTTTGAAATTTTGAAAGCTTGCAATGAGTTTTCTACAAAGAGAAAGGAGAAGGAAAATGACATGTCCAAGTATTACATACTGATCCGTCTATCCACAAACTACCATGATATGCGTGCTTGGGAGCAATTGCATTTGGGACCAATAGAGAAGGATAAACATATTGTTTTATTGGACTGTGGAGTTAGTTTTGTTGATTCTTTAAAAGTACCTTGAAAGTTTTATTTTGTTTTTAATCTATTTCTATTTTATGTAGGTTCGAATTTGAGGACAAATCCTTTCGAAGGGAGAGGGAATGATGTGATTTTGAGCACCAAGGTTGAATAAAATCTAGTCAAAGAGAAACAAGTTGATGATGGGTTGAATCTCCAAGAACCACATCTTCTTGAGAAGATCAAAACAATAATTGATCCTTTGCGTTTTCCACATGAGTCAATTAAAGGGAGCCGAACAAAGTGGAACGAAGAGGAATTAAAGGGCCTATGTGTGGACGTGAGGAACAAGTCCAAAATAATCAAATTTTGATTGGGCCAAGATTAAACAAAATTCTAATCCAAGAATTGGATGAAACCTTTTGATGGGTTTTATTTAATCAATGACTTTATTTAAGTTTATTTTTGTTATTTGAATGCATCTTTAAATTAGAGTCTTGCATTATTATTATTTTCATTATTATGTATTCTGCATTTAATAAAGTCATACATTATGTAACTTTCATGTTAGTTATGTATGTATCATAAATAATGACATGCATTATGTAAATCTCATGATTAGCTAAGTTTGCATCATAAATAATGACATGCATTATGTAACTTACGTGTTAGTTAAATATACATCATAAATTATATCATGGGTTATGTAACTCCAATGTCAGTTAAAGTTTGCGTCATTAAAAAAAGCCATGCATTTAGGAATCCATTAGTTCATTTAGTTAGCATATTTAACCATGCATTTAAGAATTTTAGTCATTATATATGTGTTTGTTATTTAATTTAGCTATTATTTTAATGAATATGTTAAAGTGTGTTTATTTTCATTAAGTGTTTTTTTTAAATTGAATAAAGAATGTGAATAGGTTTTAAGTGATTAATAAGCATACATGCTTGATTAGGTGACTCTTCAAAAACAAAGGGAAGACTCTTCAATTGCTGAATGGTTTTTGTCCACTTAAAGGCCAGTTCAAGACAAGTTGACTCTTCAAAAGACCAAGGGGAAACTCTTCGCAGATCGATTTTGGTAGAAGAAAGGACTTCAAACATCAATTTATGGAGCATTAATCTTCATAAAGTGGAGACCTTTAAGCTACCCAAGGACTATTGAAAAGACATGGCCTTTCATCTACTCTAAGACAAATGAAGAGACATGCCTTTTGAGCTAACCATCAAGGAGTTAAACCGAATTTATTGGATAGTTTTAAGCTAGATAAATGACCAATTTTGAAAGATCATAAGGGAACTTGAAAGGTCATTTGAGGCCTATAAATTTCGTTCTAAGTCATCCTTGTAAGAAAAACTTTGCTTGAATTTAGATAATATTTTGTGAGAATATTTCTCTCTTGGTTCTTCATTGAACTATTCGAACTTTTCAAACTTTCTTCAAAGTTTTTGGTATTCAACATTTGTCTTATCACTCCGTTTACCATCTCGGGGTGTGGCGACTTCAACATACCAACATTCGAATATAAGGTCAAGTTTAAGCAGGTCGAAGTTTTAATATATCTACGGTTCCTTAGAGAATTGATACGAGTCGCAAGGACCAGATTCAAGCTTATAAATGTGATGAGATCAAAGTTTCTCAAGGCCTAATAATGAGGTCGAAGGCCAAGCAAATTCGAGCAAGATTGAACGGGACAATTCAAGATTTCGTTACCAAGGCCCTAGATGTGCGCACAACCGAAAAAGAAAATCAAGATTCACTTTCTTGTTTTCAAGAAAATCTTGGAAATCTTGGTCCAATTTTTCCATTCCAAACAATTTCAAGAATCAAGAAAATCAAGATTTCAAATCTTGGAAATCTTGGTCCAAGAAACCGAAGCTGCCAATTTTCAAGTTGGGGAAATCAGCAGGCTTACGATGACTTTTTGGATGGGATCTAGGAATTTATGGGTTGAGATGTCTGCATGGATTTTGAAGATCGATCTCTTATCTTCGAAACGCACTTTGAATCACTTGATTTCAAGTTCAGGAGCTTAAGTTATGATCGTTTTAATAAAAACTGCACAAGCAGAATTTCTGGACGTGATTATGACGGGAATTACGAGTTTCGGACTTTTAATTCGAGTTTAAATCATATTGGGTTCGGATTTTAGGTTTAATTTTTATCATATATAAACCCAATATTGTATTATCAGCTCTTATTATTTTATTGTTAATTTTTATTCCGAATTTTTAATAATTATTAAGTAGTTTAAGTTTTTAGGAGTTTTATGTCAACAAGAAAGTTTCTTGTTTAGATTCGTTAGAGTTCTAGCTTAATTAAGAGTTTTATTTAGATTTATTTAGCTTGTCTATATATAGGCCTTGGAATTGTAAACAAAAACACTGGATTTTGATTATTTTGAGTTAATAATAATTCTCTTCGAGTTTTTCTTCAAGAATTGCTCTTGAGTATTTTTTAGAAGTTGTTTTAACAATCTTTCATGTTGTGAGAATCATCTTAAATATTTTTCTTGCCAAGATCTCTTTCTTAGAGGGGAAATTAGAGCCATTGAAGGGAGTTGTGGATTCTTATTGTTTCCAAGGATTCTTAGGACTTTATCTTCTCTTTTCTATCTTTAATCTATTGTTCTTGTTTGATCTAGTTTATTTCTTGCTGTTTAGAGTTACTGATTTAGTTGTTTTCAGTCTAGGTTGAAATTGCTTCAAGAGGGACGTTCTCCTACCTTGATACATCAAGAAACACATCAAAAATTAGGAGATTCAATCTTTCTTGCTGTTTCAATCATTCTTGCCTAAACAGTTTGCTTTCATCCTTTAAATCACTTCTAACGAATCTGTTTGTGTTTTTATTTTCCAGATCTGGTTGAGACATTTTCTTGAGGTCCAAGGATGATTTCTTTCATCCAAGAAATCCTAATTTCATTCTCTATTGGATCCTTTACCAGCCATTCATCTTTCTTTTGTTTTAATGTCGTTTGATTATTCTTCTTGTAAACTAATCTATCTTTCTTTGTTTTCGTTTCAGATTACATTTGTCTAGAGTATTAGAGTAGATCTGTGACTTGAAAACTTTACGATCCGCCCGTGTCTCGTATCATTTGGTATAAGATTTTGGGTGTTTTAGGTGTTCTTCGTTGCTTTCTACACTGGTTTCCATTACAAACAACCAACAAGCAGTTTTACCTAGTAATTTTTTTCGGAAAAAGATATTTTTGAGTGGGTAAACATTTTTCAATTGTTCTAAAATTTTATATACTGATTCTTGGCACTATATTACAATATAAAAAATATTTCCCACAAAAAAGTGATCAAAAAGTCGAGAAAAAAAGAAAAAGAAAAATACGAGAAAAATAAAAAATAAAAAAATATTCTGTGGGTTGAATTTTGTGCCAAAAATTTTTAGATCAAAATCACATTATTTGGAGAGGCTCCAATAATGATTTTTGGAAATCGGGAATACCTCGAACGAAGTTTGTCAAGTTGCTTCGCAGTTTTTGAGTTTTTTGCTATTTTATTGATTCTTAGTTTTAGGTTTTCATTTTTTTTTTTGGCTTTTTATTGTTTCTTTACACATTCTAAAACTTTCTTATTTCTTGTATTAGTAGGTTAACAAATGTTGCACCTTCCTTCCTTCGTGCAACACAATTCTTTGGTGTCTAGCTGATTTTGGACTCATAGTGCTATTAGGATTACTTTGTTAGTTTGATTCTAATACATCCTGATTGATTGATATAAATACTTCTAAAGGACTCACAAGATTAATTCTGACCTCATTGAGAATTAAAATTTTCTTTTTGAGTGCATAACATTGAGGTTTATCTAATTTTTCTTTTTTATTTTTGAGTGTTGTGTTTTTTTTCATATTTGTCACAATGTCTCATAGTAGAAAAGGGAGTGAAGACCAGAGTGACAAACCGCTAGTTAACATCGAAAATCTTACTGGTGTCGCAACAAAGTTAGATCTCCATGCCATCACTGATAAGTTCGAAACCATGTTCAACCAGTTGAACAATACCTTAAATCAGTCGCGAACTAAGCAAAGGACTCAATGTTGGGGTGCTAATGATGATGATGGGTTTGAACAACCTCGTGCTCGTAGACATCAAGCTAGACGTGTCCCTCGTGTGGATGAAGATCCTTTATTTCCCAATGATCGCAGACAGCCTTCGTTGGCAAAGCTGAAGTTCACAATTCCTCAATTTCGTGGAAAGAATGATCCCGAAGCATACTGTGAGTGGGAATACAAAATAGAGCTTATGTTTTGTTACTATAAATGCCCAGAAGATGAGAAAGTTTCATTGGAGACCCTTGAGTTTTCAGACTATGCGTTGAGTTGGTGGACTCAACTTGGTATAAATCGCCAACGAAACTACGAGAGAGAAATTACTACATGGGATGAGTTGAAACAAGTTACGTGAAAACGCTTTATTCCTACACATTATTATAGGGAGGTCAAAACCAGACTTCAACGACTTGCTCAAGGAAGTAGATCAGTTGATGAGTACTTCACGAAGATGGCCAAAAGAAAGGAGGATTCCAAGTGATCTCTCACATTTTGAGTAATGTTATTAGTGTAGTTCAAAATATCATGAGAGTTCTTGATGTCCAATCCAATATCCAACTAGAGAAGAAAGTAAGTATGACTTTGTGCCTTTTGTTGACTCTTACTCTAGTGAAAAAAAGATTTGTTTAGATGGCGAACTTTGTGAACCGGAAAAAGATGATAATGAGAAATTTTCCCTTGAATCTATAGATGAAGTAGAAACGTCATATTCTCCTATTGAGATGCCTTGTACTGAATTGAATATTCAAAATACTTGTGATGGGGATATGGGAAGTGAGGAAAAAATATGTGAAAAGGCCGAGAGAAAAGAGACCTTGAGTGATAAAAGTCTACTTGATGGTCCAAATTTGGTGAGTGAAAATCCATATGAGGTAAAATTGGAGAGTTCTCAAGAGGAAAAAGAAAAAGAAAAACAAGAAGATACCCATACAAAAGTGAGGAATGATTATGTTTTAACTAACCATAACTCGAATTTGTTTAGTTGTGTTTCCTTGTTACATGATTTTAAAGATCCATTGGTGGACTTCCAATTACATTACTCTACCATCAATCGACACTTTTACTTATGGGAGAGAGCTAAAGATTCGAGGACGAATCTTCTTTATGAAGTGGGGAATGATACAAGTCGTAAGACCCAAATTCAAGCTTATAAATGTGATGGGATCAAAGTTTCTCAAGGCCCAATAACGAGGTCGAAGCTAAGCAAATTCGAGCAAGATTGAATAGGACCATCCAAGACTTCGTTACCAAGGCCCTAAATGCGAACACTGCCGAAAAAGAAAATCAAGTTTCACTTTCTTGTTTTCAAGAAAATCAAGAAACTGAATCTTTGTCCAATCTTTTCATTCCAAACAATTTCAAGAATCGAGAAAATCAAGATTTCAAATCTTGGAAATCTTGGTCCAAGAAATCGAAGCTGCCAATTTTCAAGTTGGGGAAATCAGTAGGCTTGCGACGACTTTTTGGTTGGGATCCAGGAATTTATGGATTGATATGTCTGCATGGATTTTGAAGATCTATCTCTTATCTTTGAAACACACTTTGAATCACTCGATTTCAAGTTCGGGAGCTCAAGTTATGATCATTTTAATAAAGACTGTGCAAGCAGAATTTCTGGACGTGATTATGACGGGAATTACGAGTTTTGGGCTTTTAATTCGAGTTTAAATCCTATTGGGTTCGGGTTTTAGGTTTAGTTTTTATTATATATGAGCCCAATATTGTATTATCAGCTCTTATTACTTTAGTTTTATTTTTTATTCTGAATTTTTAAATAATTATTAAGTAGTTTAAGTTTTTAGGAGTTTTATGTCGACAAGAAAGTTTCTTGTTTAGATTAGTTAGAGTTCTAGTTTAATTAAGAGTTTTATTTAGATTTATTTAGCTTGCCTATATATAGGTCTTGGAATTGTAAACAAAACACTGGATTTTGATTATTTTGAGTTAATAATAATTCTCTTTGGGTTTTTCTTCAAGAATTGCTCTTGAGTTTTTTTAGAAGTTGTTTTAACAATCTTTCAGGTTGTGAGAATCATCTTCAAGCTTTTTCTTGCCAAGATCTCTTTCTTAGAGGGGAAATTAGAGCCATTGAAGGGAGTTGCGGATTCTTATTGTTTCTAAGGCTTCTTAGGATGTTATCTTCCTTTTTCTATCTTTAATCTATCGTTCTAGTTTGATCTAGTTTATTTCTTGCTGTTTAGGGTTACTGATTTAGTTCATTTTCGTTCTTGGTTGAAATTTCTTCAAGAGGGACGTTCTCCTACCTTGATCCATCAAGAAACACATCAAAAATTAGGAGATTCAATCTTTCTTGCTGTTTCAATCATTCTTGCCTAAACAGTTTGCTTTCATCCTTTAAATCACTTCTAACGAATCTGTTTGTGTTTTTATTTTTCAGATCTGGTTGGGACGTTTTCTTGAGGTCCAAGGACGGTTTCTTTCATTCAAGAAACCCTAATTTCGTTCTCTATTGGATCCATTACCAACCATTCATCTTTCTTTTGTTTTAATTTCATTTGATTATTCTTGTCAATTAATCTGTCTTTCTTTGTTTTCGTTTCAGATTACATTTGTCTAGAGCTTTAGGGTAGATCCGCAACTTGACAACTTTATGATCCTCTTCCGCCTCTTCTGCCCACGTTTCGTATCAAGAATTCAAGTGCTTCAGATTAAGGTTTCCACCTTGTGAACCATTTTAAGACGATTCTTCAAACAAGCTGTTTTTCGAACCCACAAAGCTCGGGAAATCGCATCATTTAATCTCAATTTCTTTTTCGATCTCAACCTCCTTTTCATTTTCAATTGCTTTTTCTTTTCTCTCACACTCTTTTTTCTTTTTTTCTTCTCATTTTCTCTCATTTCTTTGTTTCTTCTCTCAATTTCTTTTTATTTTCCTCTCATTTTCTCGCATGATCAACTATTGTCTTTTTTTTTTCTCTCAATCTCCTTTTGACTCAACGATCTTTACAAGATGTTGTTGATATGAAATAATCAAAATGAGTGGACTTTCTTGGGTCATGAGTGGAAGGCTTTGCACATGAAACACGATCTTCTCTCCGTGATTGAAACTCTGTGGGTGAGTACGTTGGTGCACTCGAGATGACACTTGTATGATGGATTCACGTACACATTTGTTATCTTGGAAGGCTTCAAACTCATGGTACCATTTTATTTCAATTTGAGTCCCTTGGAGATCGTAACGTGGATTTCTTCTAAAAGAGTCATAGGATGATTGACTCCTTGACGTCCTTTCCTCTATACTATCTAATCTTTTTCGTATTTTTGGTCCTAGATCGAACAACTCTTCACACTTTTTTCAACAAATCTTGAAGTTCTAATAATTTCGGTTTTCATGCACCCACATTGAAGGCATGCTTCTTGAACATTCTTGAACATTCCTTGTGCATGAATTCAATAATGAATGGTCACTTGTAGCCCATATGAATGATCACCTACACAAGTATAAATAGGCATCACTTGGGCATAAATTCATCACTCAAAATTCGACTAAGATCCTTAGCTCTTGACCCACACATATAGTTGAATAGATATTCTCCAACACCATGCGTAAATATTATTAATCAAGATTTATGTGACACTAGACTTACTCATCGCATAAATCACACACAAATATTGACCCAACACGCTGTTATGCACATATATGTGTATTTACATGTAACATTCGAATAAAGCAATATCATAAAGAAACAATGCACCATGCACACACATGCACACGCAATTAACATGTAAAAACAACACACAAACACACATGTATTTATGAAATATGACAGAAACATGACTCCATGTGATAAATTAGCACACTCATAAGCTAATAATTATCAACTTAACAATTTAGACATAAAGACATAAACATGCATAATAAAATCCGTGAACAAAACAAAATAACAATTAACTTGAGACATGACATTTCAAGATAACAAACAAGAGAATATCACGTAAAACACTTGTTTAAAAGAATTTCATTTTAACTTTGGGTCTCTCTCGCTTGGGCCAATCTTGATTCCTCTGATTCAAATCACATGATGTGATCAAAATCACATCACCTTGCATATTTCCTACCATGCTTACCTATTCACCCTCAACCAATGGTCCACAAATTGGTAACGTGTGCGCATAATGTAAGACTACTAACCATACCACTTAGTTTCTCATACCATGTTACCAATGCATAACAAATACAAATAACAAGGACTTATAACCTTTCCAAACCTAACAAAATATTCCTATTACATGCCATGTAAGCCAAATAGAATTCAAAATCTATCCAAAATATCCCTGGATAGTGTGATTCTTCAAGTTGATTTGATTGCCTGATTACCCACAAGACATTATCTACAAGGAAGCAAGATAAATACATGAGTAAGCTTTCATATAACTTAGTAAGTTCGTCGATTAAATGAATAAGCTTACCAAATTAAACATAATAATTGAAATAAATAAATTAATGAACGGAGTTCTTGTCACAAGGCTATTAACAAAATTCCTGTCACATCTCACAACAAGTGAGTAATACTCAATACAATAATACTCATTAGTTTCCACATTTCAATAACTTTCAGAGATCAATCGTCATAGCCCAATGAACGATATATGGATATGAGTACACAATTAACCATCCAGCACACCAGATACTCATAAGAGCTAGTACCATCCAACACACTAGAAACACTGTAATATAACACGATAGTCCGTAACAAATGTAGTACCTTGGCATATCTAGTTAATAGAGAATATATAGAAATCATCTTCATTGCTTAGATCAATCCTGTACCACGCGCATAATAACCTATTGGCATGCCAATCGTACTCTATCTTACGTTCATTGGTTCAGAGCATTCAATCACAGAACAATACATGAATAAGTTACTATCTCATATTCCATATGCAAGCATTAGTTCAACGACCAAACATTCATTGACTCAGAATATTTCAATCAGTGATCAATATATCAATTCATTATTTCCATTTTAAATTACATTCATTGATATTAACAAATATTTTGCAATTAAGTACATATAATACATTTAAAATTTATTAAAATTAAATCGCACGAACTTACCTGACTAAACTGCAGCACTACACAGTAAAGAGACTATTCCGTAATATACTCTTTTTAGCAATTATCAACTCATTCTTGATCAAATCGAAAGATCAAAGTGATCTACCGGATATCAACCTAGCAAATTGAACTACTTTTTGCACTTTATGAGCTTGAAATTAGGCATTTTTCTTATGTTTTCTTAGGATTTAGTTTAGTTTTCTTATATAAAGTAAATTGTGTAAAAAGTGTAAAAAGGTGACTTTTATTGACTTTAAGGCCAAGTGAAGCCTAAGGGCCAGCTAACGAACTTTGTGAGTGTGGAAGAGACCTTTAGAAAATGAAAGAACATGTAGCTGATCACTATGTCACGACACGGATTACTCTGTGTCGCAATAAAGGGATCAAACCTGAAGATTGTCAAAACTAACTTCTATGTCGCGACATGGGCAGTGTGTGTCGCGACGATACTTAGGAAACATGCCAAAGGAGCGAACTGACTTCTATGTCGCGATAGGATCCTATGTGTCGCGACATCGCCTCCTGAACGTGGAATTAAGATCGAGTGAAAGACGTTTAGGTCTTTACAATGGCACTTAAACATGAAGAATGACAACTAACTTAGGGTTGAGGAAAATGACCATCCAAGGCTATAAATACGGTCCTTTAGCGCTTAGATTGACACATCTTTAGTTTTAGCATTTAATTTCCTTTACAATTTAGGTTTAGTTGTTTTCATTTCCCTTGTTATTTCATTTCCGTTTTGTGGAAACAAGATTTGTAACTTCGCATAAACAATTTTGTATTTTATTCCCAACAGATTGCTATACAAGTCTTGAGTTTCTTTCAATTCATGTTTTCAGTCTCGAATTTAACGTTTACTTTTATTATTAAAATTAAGATGTCCAAAGAAGCCATGATGAATTAATCCTATTATGAGGGATTAGGGAGTGAAAGTATGGTTACTTAATTATTATATACAGGGACTTTCAACGGATTGGTTGTTTGGGAAAGGAAGAACGTGAAACAAACCTTAGGCCTGACAACCCTATATCGAAAGATCCTGCTAGGGTAGCGACTAATTGATTGAAGAAAAATCTCCAAAATCGATGATTGAAGAACCCATACTGAAGCGAGCTAATCCCCCCAAATCTGTTTATCGAATTTCCTTTTCTATTTCCTTTTCTTTATCTATTTTATTTTATGTTCCTTAATTCAAACTCCAACTCCTTTATTTTACTTTCGTACTATAAACCCTAAAAAGAGTACTAATTACTTCTTTTCTTTGCAATGATTTAAATTACTATAACTTCGCCTCCCTTGGGTGCGATCCTCGAAATACTTACCAAAGTGTTTCATTGTAAACAAACTATATTACAACCTGACTCATACACTTGTGGAAACCCTAAAATAGGCACCAAACATCAATACGTTCGGAGGAGGTCACAAACCTTGACTGAAGCTTCCAAATTCCTAGTTATGGTGTTTTGGCTTGGGGAAGGACATAAGAAATAAAATTGGTATTTCTTTTCTTCATTTTTTTAACTTAACTTATTAATTCCTTAAAATATAAAATTAACACATTTTTTTTCACTAAAGACAAATTTCACCGTTCACAATGTTTAACTGTGGGTTAACTACCATTTTAGTCACCCACTCATGGTTTCATAACTAATTAACTCAAATAAACTATTAGTAATTAAGTTTTAAAAATTTTATAATTTAGTCATTTTTAATTAATTAACTATCTAAATAATAAAATTTCTTGACCAAAATTTAATACGATGCTAATGACCTTCTTGTAAATATTAAATAATTAATATTTACGAACAGATACGTCAAATTTGTGGCCCCAAAACCATCGTTTCTTAAACCAATAAAAAACAGGTTAATTAGAAAATCCTTAATTAATTAGGATTTAATTGAAATTATCCACAAATCTATAGAATTCCCCATCATTCCTACCATTTGGCCATTTAAGGAAGGTATGATTACCCAACTGGACCTTCAATTATATTAAATTCTAGCTAAACAAACTTAGTTTCAATTTAACCTTAAATTTAATAGGACCTAATGACCATATAAGCCAAAATTTTGTGGAATGATTGACATCCACCACTGCTTGAACTGTTTGACCATGGACTAATCACTATTTTGGTCCCTATAATATTTTAAATCTATAGAAATTAACTTTTATCTCTTTTACAATTTAATCCTTTTACCTTAATTAAGTAATCAATCGTCAAAATAACCGAACCCAACTTCAATTCATCTATAACCTGACTCTGTAAATATTTAATAAAAATATTCACGATCTCGGTTTACAAAAACGAGATCCTAATACCTCATTTTTTAAACCACTTGATTTTCGGAATATCCACTTATACTAACCATTAATTCAATTAATTAAAATTCTTCAAATAAAAATTCAATAAAAAAAATAATTATTATTATTGCTCGCATAATTTAAATACTAATTATACGAACTTACTTTTCGAAATTGTGGTCCCGAAAGCACTATTTCCAAAAACACTGAAAACGGGTTACTACAAAAAGCATATTGGAGAATTATACTTGGAAGATCAGAAGTAAGAATTCTTATTATTGAAATAGAACGAGATGTATGTAGTTATGAGCGTGAGTTTCTACGAATTAGTAAATATGCCTCAAAATTTGTGCCTTTCGAAGCTAAAAGTTGTAAACATTTTCTGTGTGATTTGCACGATGAACTAACAGTTCAACTAGTATCTCACTGATTTTCAGAGTTTATCGATATAGTCGAGCGAGCTAAGATGGTGGAGCAAGCTATGGGTCTCGACAAGAAAAGAGAGCTTACACAAGTTGTTGGAAAGCAAATAGGGACTACTAGTTCACATATGTTACCTAAATGGATTAGGGATTCTCATGGGAATTGGAGATTGACTTTAAAGTCCAACTGATCTGAAAGGAACCGAGATCGTAAACTGTAACACCCTATACCCGATCCAATCACCAGACCCGAGCTATAAGGTAGTACAATTGTAAAAACATTAACATTGTTTACTATCATGTTGTACCAAGTAATTGGCTTCATAATTCAATTACAATCATTTTAATGTTAATCAATCATATCCAAACCTAAATCGAACATAAAAGGAAAATTTAAAACAAATCGAGAATAATTTTGATCTAAACTGAAACCTTTACACAAATTCAACTAAAAAGTGAAAATAGGGTCACACGACCATTTGGCCATAATGTGTGTGTGGCACCCCAAACCGATCCAGAATGGAACAACCCGAATTCGAAGCGACACATTAGCCACTGAAGTGACTCTCCAGCACAAAACCACCTAAAACATACCCCAACCTTATAACACCTCAATCCTAACTAATAATTACCTAATCTTGTTGTGGAAGCGATTTGTGAGCCATCTTAAAACTAAACGATCTTGATTTTAATTCTAAATGTTTATCAACTTTCTTTTAGTCAATTTATGAAACCCCTAAAAATTTATTTTAATTAACCATTTTTCCTTAATCCATTTATTAATTAAGTCTATATTAGGTAAGTTTTACTACCTTAATCATACATAAAATTCTAATTAATCTAATTATAGCTAATAAGCAACATGTATACATAATTTAAACATTCAAAATCATGCTTAACAAATAACAATTAAATCATACAATGGACTTACCTTAGCCACAAAGCTATCCACTCATTGACAAGCTACAATTAAAATGTGTTAGTGAAAATTTCATGCTTCAATCACCATGTTATCACTTATCAACTTACAATAACACACTCAACATTTAATTAATAAATCAAACATTAAAAACAAATATAACATCTCAAAATCAATGTCCAAATTTAAGTCTCAAACATCCATTACAAGTGTATCAAATTATCCTAATTGAGTGCCACAATGCCCTCTAATGTATTTATAGAAATGTCCTAGTCTATACTACCAAGTAGCCTTAAACTTGGACTAGCCTTGCCCTTGCTCCTCAACTCCCTAAAGCTGGAAAACTCTGTACAAAGCTGTGTGGGTGTAAGCTGAAAAGCTCAGTGAATTGCCATAAATTCAATAAGTAAATCACACCAAAAACATACTTAAACCAAGGTAAATCATGTATCAAATTTCAAATATATGAATCACAATTTCAATTTTATTTTCATGCTCAATTATGGCATTCAATTGACTGAAATTTCCAGCAACAGTGCAACATCATAACATCATAACTTCACATATTATTCCATGAATAAAAATAACACTTATTATGGCATATGAAAACCATAATTTAATTAACAAACAAACACTTATATTGGAAAATTTCATCCATCGAAAAATATAAACAAGCGATCATGCATTGGATAAACGGATCTTCGATCTCCCAAATATCGAATACAATTCTTCGATTGAGTGGGGCGTAGCCACACACTCCATTATATTGCCTTGAAATCGCCAATGATTGAGTGGAGAAAAAGCTCAACACTCCCTTATCCACTCTAGCAAAATCAATACTCTTAGAGCCATATGCTAACAAATAACACATGTAGTGGTGAGTACACACTAATCTTATGGCATGCCATCTATATAAACAATCATACAGGGCATAAACACTAATTTTTAAGCACTTAATTCATTATAAAAAAATTAATTTTAAAGCATGTCACTTATCAATTTTAGTTTCAACATAGATAAGCATAATTAATGTCTTTGTCTATGGATCTAAAACCAATAATGAAACCATCATCAAGTGCTCTAATATACAGTAATCCATGCTCTAAATATTAATCGATACAATTTAAATCAATCATACCAAACACACTATTTACAATTTCCATAAATCATTTACAAATATACTCTTATAAAATTAAAATCAATTTTGAAATCTAAACCACTTAAGATACAATTGAATCAATAGAAATGCAATTCAAAACCCCTGTTCAGAATGTAAATAGGCATGTTTACTATTTGCCTTTAAAAACCACTCACATTCACATTTTGCTTCTTAAGCCATAGTGTGTCAAGTAGCTATGTTTGGACCTTGATTCTGATTAGCAGTGGCCTCTCCTCGATGTGTAGCTTAAACAGAGATAAAATACATGTTACAAGCTACCATTAACAACAAGAAAATAAAATAATCATGAACTACACATATTTGAAATGCCTCTCCAATCTACCTTACCGAAAATTTACGATCTAATTGAAACACAAATTTCATCCCCTAAATGACCTTCTCTGCACCAAAACCCATTTTTGATCTATCAACACAAAACCTAAGCATCAATTTCTTCAAATAAATCATTTCATAATTTTTCGAAAAATCAACTCACGTTCTTAGTTAAAAATAGATTTGTCAAAATTGATCAACCAAACGAGTTTGATTTTTTGTTTTCTGATAAAAAAAACCTCTTAATAAACGTGATTTGAGATTAGATATCCATTTAAATTTGTATTCCAACTCAAAATTATGAGTTCACCATTGATGAATCTCATGTTCAATAGCTAAGAGATCAAATTTTAAAAAACCACTTTAATAAATTTAGATAAAAAATAATGATTAAAAAACCTTAGAATGAATTTAGAGTTGAAAAAATATCTTCAATCGATCTAGAATAACAAATGTTGAAGATTGGATCAAGATCTTTGAAGAACTCGGATGAGTTTTTCTCAACTTTGAAATTTTTTTCTGGAGAATTTTGAGAGAATTTGGAGAGAATAAAAGATGAGATCTAATCTTTGATATGTGGAAGATGAGATCTAATCTTTGATATGTGGACTTTGAAAAAGAAAAAGAAAAATGAGAGGAAATTCTTAGATATTGAAAATTGTGTGTGAAGTGAGGAGGTTGCAGCGTTTTTGAGTTGAAGAATCCCCACCTGATTTTCAAAAATTGGGGAAGTTGCCATCAGGTCACTCCCAAAATTCTCTTGTTTGACAAAATAATTATTTCCCTCCAAAATTCCGAAAATATGAGTAGCTTGCCATAGAACCACTCAAACATTTCCCTTGTTTTGTAAAATGGTCATATGTAATTAATATTTTGAATTATCTCAATTAAACTCCCATTTTAATTTTTTTTCAATTCTAATTTGACCCAAAATATTTATTTTACCCAAAAATTATTTAAAACTATAAAAATAGTTTTTCTAAAAATATTTTTATTTTTCGGAATATTGTTTCTTGAATTTTTAAATGAAATTAAGCTAACTAAAAATTTATTAATAAACCTGATTAACTCCAAAATTTTCACTTGGAACTCGATAAACTTACCCAAAACTACTAGACATATTTTTAGGGCCTTTTAGTGTCACAAAGCTCAGCCCGTGTGGCTTTAGAACATGGTCATGTGGCCAACCCGTGTAATAATTTGTGCCTATGTAACTCAGGGTCACACGACCGTGTTGCTAGGCCATGTCACAGGTCGTGTATGCCTAAAACCACCTTCAAACGCTAGGTAAATCACAAACCAATTCTTATGTTCCAAGCCATCCATTAACCAACAGTTGATCTTATTCAAAATGTGCTAAAACATGCCAAAATATACCAACTTCCAATCAACCTATGTGACTAACTAATATGCAAAAGCAAAACAAACTCAACATGTCAACCTTATTCAATTATCAAATAATTCCTAAATAGCATATGTCATACCAAACCATTTAGTGACAATATATCCTAACCAAATTTCTAAAAGTTACAAAAACAAAATGGCCATTTCACAATAAATGATCAAGATAGGCATCAAGTTACATAATACCAAATTCAAGTCACCAAAACACCAAATACATTATTATATCTCAAAAGACACAAAACATTCCAAGGTACCTATTAACATAAACATACCAAAACAACCATTCAAAATGCATTTCTATATCAAATCATGCATTTACCATCACACCACAACCAACCAAAATACCAATTAGGATTTACATCAATACACATATAATGTACTTCAAATGTCACAAAATATAACGATAGTGCTTATAACATACATAACCAAAACCCTATTTAAATGCCACTTATAATTGGCCAAAATAAACAAATAACTATCGAATGAGTTGATGGATAGTATGATCTCCAACGATGTTCAAATCGACAAAAAGAGTTCGACAATCTACAAAGAAGGAAAAACCAAATAGAGAGAAAGCTTATGTAAAGCTTAGTAAGTTCGTAAACAAAACATAACATACCTGTCAACTTAATCACAAATCATATAAACGTAATACTAATAACTCTTTGTCGTATTTCATTATCTCAACTCCGAAATACTTAAACTTGGATGATTCATTTCACCAAAACATAACATATCAATAATCATACACCAAAACAAAAATCGTAATATCTTTCTATTCCATTTAGATAAACTTTTATGCCTAGAGAACAATAGTAAATTGACTTTGGATACATGGGGGTAATGCTCACTTGAGCTAACATAAGGACATTAATCGATTCATGATGTTGCTCACAAAAGCTTCAGAGAATATGCAACATATAAATGACCTCAAGCCATCGGTATAGTATCCATCACCAGTACATAATACCTGCTAAAATATAACACAACATAGAGTGCCTGCTAATACATCTTTGGTATAAAGTACATGCTACTGAGATTACCGACAACTAGTGCCTACTAAATATAAAACCGACATAAAGTGCTTGTTACTGAAGTCACTAGCAACTATTGCTTGCTACGCCCTAATTAGATGTCATTTGTATCCTAGCTATGCACTAAGTTCACTCGGGCTTATCCTGTATACCATAACCTTT
This sequence comes from Kokia cookei, assembly GCA_039519145.1. Lineage (NCBI taxonomy): Eukaryota > Viridiplantae > Streptophyta > Magnoliopsida > Malvales > Malvaceae > Kokia > Kokia cookei. The sequence goes on along the minus strand of CM076904.1, from coordinate 12,115,245 downwards.
ACATTCTTACAAGCCTTGATCACATACAATCTATAATATTTCCATCTTTATAGCATAATACCATATTCCATAAGATCAACGCAAACCTTGTCATAATATAATTCGTTTTCAACTTGTAATATATCTATTCTTTACATTTCGATCCATTACTGTTCCATTTCATAATTATTCAATAAACCATATAATCTTTTATATTTACATAATATTGTACCATATCCAACATAAAAAGTTGCATTCTATATAATGTTACACCTAAGTTCATACATATACATTTGCCATATTTTACAAATTGCTTCTTTGTTTCCATTTTCAAAACTTACCTTACTTAAGTATGTAAATCATTAAATATATACATATACATATACATAGTTATATACCTATTCACATATATCCAATTTTAATTCAAAACATCAATAGAGATGAACAAAATATAATACGAACTTACCTAAACACAATAGCTACGAACAGTTCAACGACGACTACTCAACGACTTTTCCTTTCTCACGTTTACCAATCAACTGATTCGTTTTTTTATCTAAATATATAAATTTTATTCTATTAATTGATTCAAATATCATAAAATACTTAAATTCCCATATTTGACCATTTATTAACATTTTAAGCTTTTACCCTAAACTTTTAGCAAAAAAATTCAAATTTAAAACAATTAACCCAATTTCATGCTAGCCGAATTTTATCTTATACCAAAACAACCTATATTTATTAAAATTCCACTAAGATTTCATGCGCAATTTAACATTTTATCAATTATCCTTAAACTTAAAACTAACCGAAACCACTTTACAAAATAATCCTATTTAACTATCCAACTTACAAATCTATCATCAAAATTAGAAAACATCACAAATTAATCAATGGAATAACTCAAATCAATAAAAATTTTCTAATTAGTCCTTGGGTTAGCTAGATTAAGCTACAACGATTTCAAAAACATAAAAATGATTAAAAATGGAGTCAAACACATACCATGCAAAATACTTAAAGCTTGGCCAAATGCTTCCTTGCTCAACCATGGAGTTTCGGTCATGAGAGGTTGGAAAAAGTGGAAAAGTGAAATGATTGTCTTTTCATTTTATTATTTGTTTTACTGTTACTATTTTAACATATATTATAAAATAAATATAACTTAACACATAAAACACTTAAAAACAACCCACTAACCGTCCAAGCTACTTAAATATGGTCAAATTGCAACATAAGGCCTTCGAATCATGATTTTATGGCTATTAAGCATAAATAAAATAATAATGATTAACTTTTATAAATTTTGCGATTTAATCCTTTTTACCAAATTAACAATCTAAATGTTAAAAAAATTTGGACCATATTTCAATACACCTATATAATCAATATTTAGGGCTCAATTTATAAAAATGAGGTCTCGAAACATCATTTTCTAAAACTACTTGACTTTAGGGAAGAATTAGTTGTACTTAACTATTCATTCAATTAGCAAAATTTATCATATTAATATTCGGTATAATATTTATGGATTGACTCATAAATATTAAATAATAATATTTATGGATTCACTCGTTAGATTTTTGGTCCCGAAACCATTGTTTCTAACACAATTGAAAAACAGGCTATTACATCAACCATCCGTGTCACTGGGTTGTGTACGAGGTTCTGCTCAAGATTTTGATGTACCGAATTATGATTACTAAGGGAAAAAACATCGAGGTGAATGTTGGAAGTTGTCGTGAGCCTATTTTTATTGCGGATCGTTGGAACATTTTTATCGTGATTGCTTGAGAACTGATAATGTCACTCTTGCTCTTACCCAAAGGTCTACACCTGTAGCTAGGGGTCGAGGGATTAATCGAGGTAGTTCTATATCGAGAGGTGGTTCGAGAAAAGGGAGCAAATTTGTTGTTCATCAGTCAAAGGCCAGAGCATTGGCTCGAGCATATGATGTACGGACTCGTGAGGACGACGATGTTGCTCAACGTTGTAGCAGATATCTTTCTTCTATTTTCAACGCATGTTTACGCTTTGTAGCAGATATCTTTCTTCTATTTTCAACGCATGTTTACGCTTTGTAGCAGATATATTTCTTCTATTTTCATAGTGTTATATTAGTGTTGAACTGGTTAAGTTGGGAAGTAAAAAATATGAGACGTCGAAAGTAGTTATGGTTGTATTGAGTTTTTTAGGACAAATGATGTTAGTCGATCAAGTGTGTAGACGGTGCCCATTAGAGATTCATAACGTATCTTTTCTCGTTGACCTGTTAATTATGCTATTCGAAGATTTTGATCTAATTTTGGGTATGAATTGACTAACCGAGCTTGAGGTGATATTAGATTATCGTAAAAAGAAGTTTTGGTTCGAGTGTTGATGGTAATACGATAGAAGTGAATGGTCTTAGAACGAGTGATTCAACTTGTATCATTTCAATAGTTTGAGCTAATAAACTTTTGAATTAAGGCTGTGAATCTTTTCTGGCCCATGTTATTAACTCGAATGTTGATGATGATCAGCAAGATTCGAACTAGTTTTGAATTTCCTGTTGTGTTTCCCAAGGAATTATCGATATTATCACCAGATCAGGAAGTTGATTGTGCAATCAAATTATTTCCTAGCACAACTCCGGTGTCGATTTCCCCTTATTGCATGGAATCGATAGAGCTGAAGGTCATTGAAAGATCAATTGCTAGATTTACTAAACCACAATTTTATATGCCCTAGTATATCACCCTAGAGAGCCTCAATATTTTCATTAAAAAGAAATACGGTTCAATTGGACTTTGTATAGACTATCGACAATTGCATAAACTTACAATTAAGAATCAATATCCCCTACCCCGTATTGATAATTTATACGATTAGTTAAAATGAGCTTTAATCTTTTCCAATATTGATTTGAGATCGGGTTACTATCAGTTGAAAGTGAAAGATAGTGACGTATCAAAAAATGACATTACGTACGCATTATTACTTCTATGAATTTTTTATCATGCCATTTGGATTGACAAACGCTCTCGTAGCTTTCATGATTATCATGAACGACATCTTTCAGCCTTATCTGGATTAGTTTATTGTTGTTTGTATCGATGACATCTTAATTTATTTGAAATCTAAAGCCAAGCACAAACAACATCTTAGAATCATTCTGCAAGTTTTGCGAGAAAAGTAATTGTGTAGGCAGCTATTGTATTTTTGGGACACTTCATTTGCACAGATGGGATTCGTGTTGATCCGAAAATATCGAGGCTATCTTACAGAGGAAAACACTAAGAAATATGTTAGAAGTCTGTAGTTTTCTTGGTCTGGTTGGTTTCTATTGAATATTTGTAAATGGGTTTTCAAAGATAGCTATGCCGAAGACGAAACCGTTGAAAAGAATTTTTAGTTTGTTTAGAGCAATCAGTGTAAGGAGAGTCTCGAAAAATTGTAGTAGATGTTGCCCAAAGCAATATTACATTTCTTGAATAGGGAAAAGACTTTATGGTTTATAACGATACCTTGTTAAATGGTTTGGGTTGCTTTTTGTTTCAGGTTGGTAAGGTAATCGTGAATGTGTCCCGTTAGTTGAAAACGCATGAATGCAACTATCCAGTGCATGATTTAGAGCTAGCCGCTGTGGTTTTTGCTTTAAAGATATGGAGGCACTATTTTTATGGTGAGAAGTGTCATATTTTATAGATCACAGAAGTCTTAAATACCTAACCCAAAAGGAGTTGAACTTGAGATAGCATCGTTAGATTAAGCTCTTGAAAGATTACAAATGTGTCCATCGATTATCATCTCGACGAAGCTAATGTTGTAGTTGACACATTGAGCTAAAAAGCAGCCGTTAAGTTGCAGGAGATGTTCGCTCAATATAGTATTAGTAGTGGCAATAACATATTAGCCAAATTGATAATCAAACAAGTGTTGTTTGAACAAATCAGAGAGGTGCAACTCATTGATACCAAGTTGTCTGGGAAAAAGGAAATGGTTCAGCATGGCACGATAGAAAATTTTAGTATAGATGATTAGGGATGTTTGAGGTTTTGTAATCAAATCTATGTTCCAAATGTTGTCGATTTAAAAGAGTTAATACTTCATGAAACCCATGATAGTCCTTTTTCCATGCACCTTGGCAGAATGAAAGTGTATCATGACTTACGGGAACTGTATTTATGGCCTAGTATGTGATCTGTCGGTTTCATACCTAGCAGATTGAACTATTTTTCACACTTGAAGAACTTGAAATCAAGTATTTTTGTTATGTTTTCATAGGATTTTGTTTAGTTTTCTTATTTGAATAAATTGTTTAACCTAAGTGCTAAAATGTTGTTTTATTTATCTTTAAGGCTGAATGAGGCCTAAAGGTTAACTAATGTATTTGGTTAGTGTGCAGGAGACCACAAGAAGTGTAACAATAGGAGACTAATCACTTTGTCACGACATAGGTCGAGCTACTTGATGGTATTACAAATGACATATGTTTTCTCCCTAATTTAGTGTCTTAATTGTCTCTTTTGTATTTAATCTAGCATGTATCATTAACATTTTATATTTAATTTTCATATTTTTCCAACTCATTGTTAGTTAGTTTAAATTCTTGTTATTTTTACCTATTTTTGTACTAATGTCGACGCAAGCAGTCGATATATTGCGTCTTAATATTGTCAGCGCAGGAACTCAGTCTAGAAGTTTCATGCTGGATAAATGCAACCACAAGATTAGCTAGAAATTGCGACCAAGAGTTATTGTTGCATTAAAATTGAACCTCGAATGAGAAGAATTAAGCTGAATTCACAACTAGAGGCACCAACAGAGGAATTTCACAGATGTCACTGCAATTATGATTTCAGAATGCGCCCAGTGATACAACGATAATTTATAGATTTTTGAAGAACATACTAGAACTACGTGAGTGCATAGCTGTACTCTAACTAATTTTGACAGCTGCAAAAATCTAGATCTAAATCTGGGAATGAAGACTGAAACTTGCAACATTTTGGAGGTTATAAATAGACGAACAAAGAATGTAGAAATCATCAAGAGCTAAGAGATTAAATTCTATAGTTTCTGTGTGATTTTAGACATTTGAGCTGGGAATTGGGAAGCTGATGAAGCAAGTCTGCAGTCACTTCTGACGAGAAGGTATTTGATGCAAGACAAGAGGAACAATTAGGGAGTCGGTCTAGTAGTCTATAGATAGTAAGCTTCATTGTACTATTTAATTTTTTCTTAAACGATGATGAATTTTGATGTTATTAAATGAATACGAGAGTGTTTTTTAATGTTATATCATTTTGATTCTTATTTTACACTGCTTATCTATTTATTCTTAGATTTAATCGCTTTAAGCACCAGAGTGAAATTGCAGTACCCGACATCGAGAGATGTGGTGATAGGTTGGATTAACATGTAAGTTAGGTGAGAGCTGCTTGGGACTGGGACAAACTCCAGTTACTTGTTATTGAATATACATTGTTGCTCGCACCGAGAGGTGGAGTGATTTATTTAAGTCAGGATTAAGTAGAAAGTTGTTGTTGGTAAGAACTCAAAGGGATTTAATTGCAACGACATTCCATCTATATTTTACCTTGTCGATGCATCCATTGTTGCAACTTAACGGAATCAGTGAACCATTTCTACCCTTTACATTTACATTTTATGCTTTTAAATATTCAGCACTCAACACTCAACACATTTGATTTACTTTCAGTAAATTGACATTTAACAACTGACATTTGACTCTGATCGTGTTGACATTGATAACTAATTTTAGTGTGCAGATCTGACTTAATTGCGTTGACAACCTTACTCACAATTACCTTAATTTCAGTATTAGTTGCTCCAAAATCTGAACATCAAGAACCTATTCCTCGTGGGATCAATATCCGATAGAATTGTCTATCAACTATTCTTGCATCGAAGTGTGTACGCTTGCACAATCGTTGTGATGTAAAAACATCAATCAAGTTTTGGCGTCGTTGCCGGGGAATGGCGTTTGTTTGATGTTACTTTTGTAGTTGCAATTAATTCTATTTACTTAATTTTTAATCTTTACTAATTTGTTATTATTTCTTTAATTGTTTTCTTTTTTAGATTTTTAATTGTTGCATGTCCACAAGGAGAAATCCTAAGGACATTGTAAGCTTTGATCTGGAGCTTGAGAGGACACTTAGGAGGAGAAGGCAAGAACAACAGAAAATGGCTGGTAACAACAACAATAATAATTTGCCACCATTGGTGCCACAAGAAGGAATTCCTTCAGTGCCTTCACAAATTGTTAATGATATACCACCACCACGTCCATAAGACGAACAAGTTCAGAATAGGACAATAAGAGATTTTGTTGTGCCTATACTCGATGATTTACAACTAGAGGTTGTACGACCGACTATCCAGGCTAGTAATTTTGAACTGAAACCTGTGATGTTTCAGATGCTCAACTCAAATGGGCAATATTTAGGTTTTTCACATGAAGACGCACGAGAACATTTGAAATTATTTTTTCTTATTTATGCATCCTTTAGTCAACATGGCGTCCCTAATGATGTTTTAAAAATGCAATTATTTCCTTATTTGTTCCAGGGTAAAGCAAGAACATAGTTCTTAAGAATGCCGGTTGGATCAATAACATCTTGGAATGCATTAGCAATGCAATTTGTTCTGTGTTTCAACCATTCGACAATGAACGCAAGGTTGCATAATGACATCACTGCATATCATTAGCTCAATGATGAGAATTTACATACAACATTGGAGCATTTCAAAACATTGCTTCAATGCTGGCCAATGCATGAAATTCAACAAGAAACCCAAATAGAGATATTCTACAATGGTTTGAATGCTCAGATAAGAAATCTTGTTAACGTATCGGCTAATGGTCCATTGTTGGATTGTACTTATAATGAAGCTGTGAGAATTCTAGAGAGAATTACCCAAAACGACTGCTAATATCTAATCTCTCATTCCGCACAAGTGAAAACTAACCATAAAGTTCTTGAATTAGATGTTATTTCTGCATTATCAACACAGGTATCTTCACTGGCCAACATCATAAAGAATATGAAAGGAACAAATGAAGTTGCTCCTATTCAAGTAGCCCAGCAATTAGATGCACCAATATTTTCTTGCGAAATTTACAGCCACAATCATAGCTATGAGGTCTGCTCACAAAATGCAGAAAATGCTTTTTACGTTAATAACATCAAAGAGGGTTCATTTGGTAACTCATTCAACAATCGTTCTCAATAACCTTGGGGGAATCAAAATACTTCTACGTATAGATATGAAAATTCCTCAAATCAAGGTGGTTATAGATAAGGAGGTTACAATGCCAATCCACAGCAGAATTATCATTAGAATTCACAGATAAATTCTCATTCTGAACAAATGCAGTCACATATCACGATTACAACCACAATCACGATTACAACCACAACAGTCTATATTGCCACAAATGCAAGGACAACATCATTAGCATCAACAGCAGCAGTTTTCTCAACCTAAGTCGGATTCTATGGCTACTCTTAAAGCAATGATGCATGAGCATATCACAAGAACTGAAGTGATAGTGCAATGCAACTCTTCCTCTATACGAGCGTTGGAAGCCCAGCTCGGATAGTTGGCTTCTAATCTTAGCACCAGATCACTAGGATCTCTGCCTAGTGATAGAGAATCCAACACAAAGGGGGAAGGAGCATTGCAAAGCAATCAATCTAAGGAGTGGAAAATAAACGATGGTACCAAGTGGTTCTGATAAAGACCATGTCGACGCATCTGAACCAAAGCAACAAGAAGAGGATGCAGTTGAAGGATGTCAAGCAGAAATTAATGTTGAGGAACCAACTGTAAGGCCATCCATGCCTGCAGTTTGCCTAACAAAGTTTTCGATGCAACAACTAGTGTCGATACTGCTAAGTTATCCACAATAACCCACTACGACCATACCTCTACCATTTCTGCAACGATTCAAAGAGAAAATCCATGATAAAGAATATCAAAAGTTTATTTCTACTTTGAAACAATTGCACATTAATATACCTCTAATAAATGCTCTTGTGTAGATACCTAGTTATGGGAAATACATGAAGGAGCTTGTTTCCTATGTGGAGGTACCGAGCAGTTCATCCAAAATTACCCGATAAATTCGGTAACAAAGGAAGATCGAAGTGTTAACCCTCCAGTTACACCACAGAAAGGCAAAAGCCCAGGGAAAAGTAGCGGTGCAAGTGGAAATCGAAATGAAAATAGAGATAATGCAAACAGGTCGGAAGCTCTAGCACTTGCAAGGACTTATACCATCCGAACTAGAGAAGAGGCTACCGCTCCCGATGTTGTGATTAGTATATTCTATCTTTTTAATGATATTGTGTGTGCTTTGATTGATCCGGGATCGACTCATTCATATATTTGCACTGCTTTAGCTACTAATAAGAAATTATTTGTTGAGTCAACTGAATTCGATGTGTAAGTCACAAACCCATTGAGTTATAGTGTCATTGTTAACTTGATATGTCGTAAATGTCCACTGAAAGTCCAGGGCTGTGAATTTTCTACTGATATGATGTTATTTTCATTCACCGAGTTTGATGTGATATTGGGAATGGATTGGCTAACTGAGCACGACACAGTAGTAAATTGTAAGCAAAGATAGATTAACGGAAATGTCCGATAGGTGAAGTGATTATTGTTGAGTCTGGTAGGTTGAACAGTGAAACCAGGGTAATTTCAGCTATTTCAGCACAGAAGATGGTTAGTAGAGGCCGTAAAACATTCCTAGCATACATACTCGATACACAGGGTTCAGGAACAGAGTCAAAACAGGTACTTGTTGTCAATGAGTATGCAAATGTGTTCCAAGAAGAATTATCGAGTTTGCCACCGACTAGAGAAGTGGAGTTTGATATTGATTTGTTACCTAGTATCGCTCCGATCTCAATTCCACCATATAGAATGGCTTCTACCAAATTGAAAAAGTTGAAAGCTCAACTACAATAATTGTTAGACAAAGGGTTCATATGACCTAGCGTATCACCTTAGGTTGCGCCCATGTTATTCGTGGAAAAGAAAGATGGTTTGATGCGGATGTGTATAGATTATAGTAAGCTAAATAAGGTGACAATCAAGAATAAGTACTCATTGCCTCGGATTAATGAGTTATTTGATCAGCTAAAAGGTGCAACTGTATTCTCCAAAATAGATCTCCAGTCGAGTTACTATCAGATGCGAGTGAAAGATTGCAATATAATGAAAACAACATTCAAGACTTGGTATGGGCATTATGAGTTTCTGGTTATGCCATTTGGGTTTACTAACTCCCCCGCAGCATTTATGAATTGGATGAACAGAGTATTTCAGCCTTAGTTGGATAGGTTTGTGGTTGTGTTTATTGATGACATATTGATCTACTCTAAGAATGAATTAGAACATACTCAGAATTTGAGAGAGGTGTTACGGATTTTGTGAGAGAAATAGTTGTATGCGAAGTTTAGCAAGTGTGAGTTTTGGTTGTAAGAAGTGGGATTTCTAGGTCATGTAGTATCATCAGAGGGAATCCAAGTTGATCAAAGTAAGGTCTCATCTATCCTTGATTGGAAGGTACCAAAGAATGTTTTCGAGGTACGTAGTTTTTTAGGGTTAGCAAGTTACTATCGTCGGCTCGTGAAGGATTTTTCATCATAGCCTTGCCGATGATGAAGTTACTGCATAAGAATGTCCATTTTGTATGGTCAAAAAAGTGTCAGCAGAGTTTTGAGCAGTTAAAGAAATTGTTGACAAAAGCTCCAGTTTTGACATAGCCTGAATCAGGTAAAGAGTTCGTTGTATACAGTGATGCATCTCTGAATGGTTTGGGTTGTGTTTTGATGCAAGATGGAAAGGTAATTGCTTATGCTTCTCGACAATTAAAGTCGCATGAACAAAACTATTCGACTCATGATTTGGAGCTAGCTGCCATTGTTTTTGCCCTGAAGATTTGGCGACATTATTTATATGGCGAGAGATGTCACATATTCACCGATCATAAGAGTTTGAAGTATCTGATGACGTAGAAAGAGCTAAACTTGCAACAACGCTGATGGTTGGAGTTATTGAAAGACTATGACCTTGTGATTGACTACCATCCGGGAAAGACTAATGTTGTTGCTAATGCCCTGAGTCGAAAATCATTGTTTGCTTTGAGGGCAATGAATGCTCACCTGTCATTGGAACATGATGATTTTATCACCGCAGAGCTTAGGACGAGACCGTTATTTCTACAGCGAAGTCGAGAGTTGCAAGAAAATGATTCGAAACTGGTGATTAGAAAAGAACAGATATAGAGCAATGCCACCACGAGGTTCACAGTTGATACAGACAAAATGTTATATTTCAGAGGCAGGATATGTGTTCCTCATGATTCTGATTTGAGACGGGATATTTTGATAGAAACTTACAGCAATACTTATTCTATTCACCTAAAAAGTGTAAAAATGTAAAACGACTTGAGGAAGATGTATTGGTGGTCAGGTATGAAATGAGAAATCTCTAAGTTTGTGACTAGGTGTCTGGTGTGTCAGCAAGTGAAAGCTGAGCATCAAGTACCGTCTGGATTACTATAGCCTATTACCATTTCGGAGTGGAAATGGGAATGAGTCACAATGGATTTTGTCACAAGACTTCCGATAACACCGATAAGGAGAGATTTGATCTGGGTAATTATAGATAGATTGACAAAGTCAGCTCACTTTATCCCTATCTGCGTAGATTATCCAATTAAGAGATTGGTTGAGTTATATGTATCCGAGATCGTACGACTACATGGAGCACCAGGGTCTATTATCTCTGACAGAGATCCACGTTTTACTTTGAGGTTTTGGAGTAAGTTGCATGAAGCTTTAGGAACCAGGCTGAATTTCAACACTACATATCATCCGCAAACGAATGGTCAATCAGAGCGGGTGATACAGATTCTTGAAGATATGCTACGATGTTGTGTACTTGAGTTTAAGGGAAGTTGGGAGAAATATCTGTCGTTGATAGAGTTTGCATATAATAACAACTATCAGTCTAGTATTAAAATGGCACCATTTAAAGCATTATACGGTCGAAAATGCAGAACACCTTTGTATTGATCAGAATTGAGCATGCCTAAGTTAATTGAAACTGACTTGGTTCACGAGACTGAAGACAAAGTGCGAGTGATCTGCGATTGCTTGAAAGTAGCGTCTAAGCGACAGAAGTCATACGCAAATCTTAAAAGGAAAGATATAGAATTTGCAGTGGGAAATAGAGTCTTCTTGAGAGTTTCACCTTGGAAGAAAGTGCTAAGGTTTGGTAGAAAAGGGAAACTGAGTCCACGATTTATCGAGCCGTATGAGATCATTGAACGAGTTGGCCTTGTAGCTTATAAGCTGGCTTTACCACTGGAACTAAAGAAGATTCATAATGTATTTACGTTTCGATGCTGAGACAGTATAGATTGAATCCTTCCCATGTGATTACACCTTGTGAGGTTTAGATACAACCAGATTTATCATATTCAGAAGAACTGATTAAGATTCTATCTTAAGAGGTAAAAGAGTTGCAAAATAAAATGTTACCATTGGTCACGAGCTTGAAGAAGCTACATGGGAGACAAAAGCTTCAATGAGATCACAGTACCCTAACCTGTTCACTAGTAAGAAATTTCAGGGTGAAATTTCCCTAAGGGGAAGAGTTGTTACAGCCCAATTTTCAATGGTGTTGGAAATAGTGATTTTGGGATCACAAATCCGACGAGTCAAGTCGTAAATTTATTTATTTTAAAATTTATGATGTCATATGCATCGTATCAAAGTTTGGTTTAGAAATTTTATCGTTTAGATAGTTAATTAAGTAGAAAGGACTAAATTGTAATAGGTGCAAAAGTATAGATGATTAGTTAGAAGGACCAAATGAGTAAATTAATCAAAGGATTGTTAGTGGGTGGATTATCATGATTTATATTAAATGTAAATAGGTTTAGTTAAGATTAAAAGTGATTAATTAAGACTTAATGATGAAAGTCTTTAAAATTACAAAATTACAATTTGTATATATATTAAATTAAAAGAAAATTTAGTGAAAATAAGAACATTTTCACTCATCTTCTTCATCCTCACAGAAAACATAAGAGAAGCTAGGGTTTTCTTTGTCAACTTTGAGCTTTAATTTGTGTAAGTAAACCTTGATCGTTTTTAGTCATTTTTATGTTTTTGAGTCAGTATTAACTTAATCTAGCTTATGCAATGACTAATTTGTGAATCTTTCAAATGTTTTGAAAATTGCCATTGTTGAAAATGCTTGTTCTTGAAAGCTTTTGACATATTAGAGTGTTTGATGCTTGGGATAAATCTATTTGTAAAGAGATTTTTTTATGAAAGTAGGGTTTAAGGAATAAAATGTGAAAGTGATGATGTTACGTGTATTTTTGTGAAAAAGAAATTTGTGAAGGGGTGGGATAAACACCCTAGAGAATTTAGCTGAGGTTGATGGTGTGACAGAATGGTTATTTTGCATGCTTTGTGTCAAAAGGACTAGATTAATTAAAAGGAAAATATTAGGGATAAAATTGTAATTTTCCCAAAAGGACTAAATTTTGTTGAATGAATCAATTATGTGATTTAATGTGAGAATTGGATGATTTGTGGATGTAGACTACGATCGTGTTTCTGATCGAGGAAAAGGGAAATTAGCGGAGTAGTCCCTACAGTCTTTCCTCAACTACAATCCAGTCCGATAAGTTCATAATGTAAATCTTACTTAGTATTTCTCGTTTGTATATTGTCAATGTTCAGCAATTGGAAGATTTGACATTGAAGAGATCGAAGAAAGAAAATGAAACAGATAGTAGGTTTTATGTTGTTGAAAAAGTACTGACGTGATGGTTGGGGTATCGCATATGTTGCGAGTACTAGACAGCTCGTGTGAGCAGCATCGTGATTCTAAAAAGAGATATGAATCCTAAATGGATTATAGGCCCTTCGATGGTTGAGACTTATGCTTTGAGCATACTCCCGACAGCTCGTGTGATGATCGCGTTCGTAACGTCGTAGCGATTGTGCATGCGAACACACGTTGATGCAAGTATAGTTGATAGACAATTCTATCAGATATCGATCCCATGAGGAAATGAGTTATTTGTGTTTAAATGTTGGAGCAATTAATACTGAAATTAAGTAAAATGTAAGTAAGGATGTCAGTGCAATAATGTCAGATCTGTATACTAAAATAGTTAATATTGTTAATGCAATCAAAGTTAAATGTCAATGTACTGAAATTAAATCAAATATGTTGAGTGTTGAATATTTAAATGCATGAATGTAAAAGTGATCAAGTGTAAAGGGGTAGAAATGGTTCAATGATTCTGCTAACTTGCAACATTGGATGCATCGACAAGGTAAAGTATAGATGGATTGTCGCAGCAATAAATTTCTTTTGAGTTCTTACAAATAATAGCTCTCTATTTAATCTAGACTTAAATATCCACAATCACATTACCTCTTAGTGTGAGCAATGTTGTGCATTCAAGAACAAGTGATTGAATTTCAATCCCAAGAAGCTCTCGCCTAACTTCCTTGTTAGACCAACTTGTCACCGCATCTCTCGATGTCGGTAGACTGCAATTTCACTCTCGTGCTTAAAGCGTTAGATTCAAGAATAAACAAATAAGCAGCATAAAATAAGAATCAAAATGATCTAGCATTAAAAGACACTCTCGTATTCATTTAATGTTATTAAAATCCATCATCGTTTAAAGAAGAATTAAAGGGTAAAATCGAAGCTTACTATCTCTAGACTACTTGGACTACTCCCTAATTGTTCATCTTGCCTTGCATCAACACCTCTCGCTAGAATTGGTTACAAACTTGTTTCATCAACTTCCCAATTTCTAACTTAAATCTCCAAAATCACACATAATTTGTAGAATTCAATCCCTTAATTCTTGATGATTTCTTCATTCTTTGTTCTTCTATTTATTAGCCTTCAAAATGTTGCAGGATTCAGCCTTCATTCCCAGATCCAGATCTAGATTTTGCAGCTATCAAAGTTAGTTAGAGTACAACTGTGCACTCACGCAGATTGAATGTTCTCTTCAGAGATCTGCAGGATGTCGCTGCATTTTTGGTCACAATCTAGAAATGAATATTTAAGAACTACAACTTCATAAATGTTAGTGGCATGCATTGAATCCTAATCTTCCTTGAACCAATTCAGCATTTATCAAAATTTTCTTTCTTTTCTTTCTCTTTCTCTTTTTCTTATTACTTTTTTTTTCTTTTTCAAATTACTGAGAGATGTAATTGCATTACTCTACCTTTGTTCCTAGGAAGTAACGATGGGGTGCAATAAACCCCTAGGAGGTATGTAATTGCACCGACATATACTCTTCTAGAGACAGCCTTTGGCTAGATGATTTTTTAAATCTGTAGCGGAGTGCTCTCCCTTGGAATGTCATAATACACTCACATTGAAGCATTTTTTTTATTAACACAATGTCGCTACAACTAATCAATTAGCTCAAGATTCAAACATAAACACTAATCATTCATTCATACTCATCCAATGTATACATCAGCATCCAAACAATTCTAAAATTACGCATCAAGATAAAAATTGTAAGCACATTTCAGTTGAAATTTTGTGAATTCTCATTAACCAAAGAAACAAATAAAATTTAAATATGTGGGTGTAATTGCATTTCAATTTCACATCATATCCCCCCCAAACTTAATGCCTGCATTGTCCCGAATGCACTGATAGAAATAATGGAAATGCGACTACAATGCAACTAAGTTAAAAAAATGAATGCAGTGACAAAATAAAATGCATGGACAATAAGAATGCATAAAAATAACAAAAAAATGTAGCAACTCAGGCGTTAGCAGCGATGCAGAGGCTGCTTTAGTTTTCTTCTTTTTCTTTTTTGGACGCTCACCCTCATCATGATTCTTCTTCTCCTTCTTATCCTTGCGTCTTTTTCGCTTTTTATCCTTCGTGCTAACCAGTTCCATGGATTGCTCCTCCGTAACATGTTGGGTGGCGGCCTCATCGATTGTCACATCTGATGGGTGGATTTCTGCGAGTGGTGCCACATAGGGCACAATAGTAAGAGGATTCAGTTCCTCTACCCTGTAAGTGACAACCTCAGTCTGGCTTGCAGTAGGTCGAGCTTCATCTAAGCTGGATGCCTCCATAACATCCTTTACAATCATTTTTGGGGCATCTATTTCCTTCTCTTCCTGCACCTCGACAGGTTTTTTCTCTTTATTTTCTTTTTCCTTCCTTTTTTTATCCTTCTCTTGCAATTGATCATCCCCCTGATCTGCATCCTCGTGCACACGCTACTCAGTCTCAATTGGGCTAGTGTTAGTGCATTCTACCGAGTCGACATCCTCCTCTATAACAGCTTCTCATTCCGCCATATTTGCGCCCAGACTATTGGAGAACTCATCCTCGAATAAGTGGGTGATGTTGCGATAATAGTCTTCACCAGCCTGCGACTGTTCGTCATCCTTCTCATCATTGGAAATGTAAATCCGAGTTGGTGTAGAGGAGGGGTATGTTGCTCGGAAGACGAGTACTTCATTGGTCAATAGATGGATAGAAAGGTGGGAAGTTTGGTAGCGGAGTAGGGCTGATCTGGCTTAGTGCGGCGATAATGGTCACGTTCCAAGCCTTTATGTAGGCATAAAATTTATGCAGTAAAAAATCCATATCCCCTATTATACCATCAGTGTGGACTGATTACATGTCGATGTGGTCTAGGTGTACTTCCATCAAGGCCAGGTTCTTCACCACTTGGGACTCTGTCAGCGCATCAGGTTGAATAACCTTCTTTTTACCCTTTCTTTTATCCCTTTTCTTGGAGGCTTCCTTGGCCATGTGTGATCCGCTCAACAGAGATATCATTGATCGAACCCTTGTTGTATAAGACCTCCTCACCATCTTTAGGCACAATGCCCTTTTGTTTACGAAGTAGCATAATGAGGGAGGGAAAAGGAAGTATACCAGTTTGCTTGGTTGCTGGTTTTACGGTCAGGGCGTGTATGATCTCTCTAATTTCGATGTGTTAATGGTGCAGGATCAAGTGTAGCAGACACATACGGTCTAATGTTGTCATAGTTTTATGGGTTGAGGGCATGAAGCAACTGTTGATAAAATGAAACCAAACTTTGCAAAAGGATGTAAGGTACCTTCTGTGCATTGTGTAGTTGTGGAAGCCATTACCAGTCCATGTGGCTCCATCGATGCATAGGCCCTTCATCATCTGTTTCGTGCAGTCATCGTCCAAAGGATGCATAAATGGTACGTGGTCGTCCACTCGCTTCGAAATTCTTAGCAGCACGTTTACCTAGGCAACGCTCCATGGAATGAACCCTTCTCGTACAAAAACAAATTCTTGGTCTGGATGTACCAAGTTTGCGCCCCAACCAATGTAGGGGAGTAACCAGAAGGGTGCTCGCAAAAGAATTCCTACCCAAGACGGCTTATGGTACATTGAACCTGCTTTCCCAAAACCTGGTGTGGAGAAAGTTGTAGGCCTTTTTCAGGGTGGAGGTTGCATTTTAACATGATGTTTTGATAGCAATCTTTGGCCGTAGTCGTCAGAAATAAGACTGGGCCTGTAGATGGGGGTGGTGTTGTGGACAGAGCCACATTAGAAGTGGTTGGAGTGTTCTTTGAAGGGGTTTTGGAAGTGTTTCCTGAGGCACGGGTTTTTGCCATTGTTAAAGAAAAAGAAAGTTAGAGAGAATTGTAGAAACGGGTGTCTTGAGGCACGAGTTTTTGCCATTATTAAATAGAAAAGAA
This sequence comes from Kokia cookei, assembly GCA_039519145.1. NCBI lineage: Eukaryota > Viridiplantae > Streptophyta > Magnoliopsida > Malvales > Malvaceae > Kokia > Kokia cookei. The sequence goes on along the minus strand of CM076904.1, from coordinate 12,098,463 downwards.
AGTATGAGAGCAATGAAGAAGACGAGTTACAGTAACAATGGAGGATTATGCATTCATTAATTACTAGGTTACAGATTGTACTATTTCGTTCGATCCAACGGTTGGGAGAGAAAGAAATCAATCGTTGCGATTCTTGCTGAAAAAGCAATGCTAACTCATTGCAGAATGTGTCGACAATACATGCTTCGATGCTTCGACAAAAATTCAATTTTTATTTCTGCAAGGAATTTGAAACAGTACAAAGAAAAGTGAAAAAAATAAAAGTAAATAAAGAATTGTGTCGACATTATTTAAATGTGACCAGATTGATTGCCTCGTTTGATTCTTTGACATTTGGGCTCACATAATGCTTTAGATGTTGGTCATTCACTTTGAATTGTTATCCATCCTGTAGATTCTTAATTGTCACCACACCGCTCTAGAATGCTTCGACAACTCTAAAATGGCCTGACCACCTTAATCGTAATTTACTTGGATGCAACTTTTAACGTGAGATAAATAAAAGTACTAACTGACCAAGATGAAATTATCGACGGAAGATGATGTTGTCATGTCATCTCTTTGTTTTTTCCTTATATATTACGACATTCTCATAAGCATGGCGTCGAATTTCTTCTAACTCTGTGATGTCCAACATCTTTTCTTTGTAGTAGCATCATAATCTAAATTCACCTGCTTGATTGCCCACATGGCCTTATGTTCAAGCTCATTTGGCACGTGGCAAGACTTACCAAATACTAGCTGATACGGCGACATTCCCAATAGGGTCCTGTATGCAGTGCGAAGCGCCCACAATGCGTCATGTAGCCGCGAAGACCAATCCTTCCTAGATGGGTTAATCACCTTTTCAAGTATGCTTTTAATTTGTCGATTGGATACTTTGGCTTGACCATTGGTTTGTGGGTGATACGTGGTAGCCATACGATGCTTCACACCATATCTTCTTAATACAGTTGCCCCTTGATTGTTATAGAAATGAGTCCCTTGGTCACTTATCAATGCTCTCGATGTTCCAAATCTTGTGAGAATATATGTATGAAAGAACTTCAACACCATCTGAGCGTCATCTTTTGGCACCGCAATGGCCTCGATCCACTTCGAGACATAGTCAACAGCCACTAAGATATACACATTTCCAAAAGAGATTGAAAATGGTCCCATAAAATCTATATCCCAAACGCTGAAAAGTTCTACTTCCATAATCGGTTGTTGGAGCATTTCATTGCGTCGAGATATTGAACTAGTGCGTTGACAATGATCACAGTGTTGTGCGAAGTTGTCGGCATCTTGAAACAATGTGGGCCAATAAAATCCTGACTATAAGACTTTAGTAGCAGTCCTTGTTCCACCAAAATGATCTCTATAAGGGGCATCGTGGTAATGTCGCAAGATTGAATTCATTTCTTCATCAGGTACATAGTGACGAATGATGTTGTCGACGGATACCTTGAATAGGTATGGCTCGTTCCAGTGATATTTTACAGCATCACGTATGAACCTGATCTTCTTGTGACTAGTAATACTCATTGGTAGCTTCCCACACACTAGGTAATTGACAACATCGGCGTACCAGGGAGATGTGTTGACAAAAAATAATTGGTTGTCTGGAAATGCTTCGATAATGTGGGACGTCTGTCCATCTTCACTTCTAACTTTCAATCGAGACAAGTGGTCAACTACTTGATTCTTAGATCCTTTCCTATCCCTAATTTCAATATGAAATTCTTGAAGGAGTAGGATCCATTGTATCAGTCTAGGCTTGGCATTTTGTTGAAAAGGTATTTTAATGCTGAGTGGTCTGTGTAAACTGTAGTCTTTGCGTCGATAAGTTATGAACAAAACTTGTTGAATGCGAAGACTACCGCTAGTAATTCCTTCTCAGTGGTAGTGTAGTTAACCTGCGCTTTAGTTAGAGTTTTACTAGCATAATAAATAGAATAAAATACCTTCCCTTTTCGTTGCCAAGTACAGCTCCCATAGCAAAGTCACTTAATTGCATATTAGTTCATGCGGTTGCGTCCAGTCCGATGCAACGACAATTGGGGCTTGTACCACCTACTTCTTTATTGTTGTGAATGCGTTCAAACAGTTATCATCGAATACAAACTTTTTATTTTGCTCGAGTAATGAGCATAATGATTTAGCTATCTTGGAGAAATCTCGAATGAATCTTCTATAAAAGCCAGCATGTCCAAGAAAGCTTCTTATTGCTTTGACGTTGGTGGGTGGTGGTAGTTTCTCGATGATTTCTACCTTTGCTTTATCAACCTCAATGCCCTAACAAGATATTTGATGCTTGAGGACAATGCCTTCAATTGCCATGAAGTGGCATTTCTCCCAATTCAGAACTAAATTTGTGTCCTCACATCTCTTTAAAACTCTCGCCTGATTGTCAGTGCATTGGTCGAAATTTTGTCCATAGACAGAGAAATCATCCATGAGTAAGGAATCTTCGATCATGTCCGAAAAATTACCATAATACATCTCTAGAATGTTGCTAGCGCATTACACAACCCAAATGGCATAAGTCGGAAAGAAAAGGTTCCAAAAGGGCTTGTGAAAGTTGTCTTTGCTAGATTCTTCGATGCAATGGCAATTTGGTTGTATCCAGAGTAGTCGTCTAAGAAACAATAATAGGCTTTACCAGCTAGCCTATCTAGCATTTGGTCAATGAAAGGTAATCGAAAATGGCCCTTCTTTGTGGTCGGATTCAGTCGACGGTAATCCATACATTCTCACCAACTAGTCGCGATACGAGTTAGGATTAACTCATTCTTGTCGTTGGTCAAAACTATGAAACTACTCTCTTTAGGCACACATTGGATGGGGCTCACCCAATCATTATCGAAAATAGGGTATATGATGTCCGCATCTAACCATTTGATAATTTCCTTCTTCACTGTTTCTTTCATTTTTTCATTAAGTCTTCGTTGTTGCTAATTGATTACTTCTTTCCATCTTCTAGCCTGATCTTGTGCATGCAAAAAGGAGCTAATGCCTTTGATATCAGCAATGCTCTAGGCTATGGCTCTTTTATGTTCTTTTAAAATGGTAATGAGCTTATCTTCCTGTGTTACATTGAGAGATGCATTTACAATAACAAGTAATGTCTCTTTGTCACCAAGAAAGACATATTTCAGATGTGTTGGCAAAGGCTTTATCTCCAAGGTAGGAGCTTGCTCAATAGATGGTTTAAACATCGAGATTATCTTGTTAGACAAATCCAAAGACTCCAATTGCCAATTCTGTCTCAGTTCAAAATTATTAACCTCCTTTTTCTCGCCATATTCAGCTAGGATTTC